>CM067369.1:58452411-58950076 GCA_034401795.1 Chaetoderma sp. LZ-2023a | reverse complement strand
TAGACCCCTACACTCTGGGGACATGCTCGGATTGTGGGGACAATGCCCTGTCCCCACAATTATGGTCGCTCAAACGATCGGCAAAAGCGTGAAGCGTCCAAAAAATATATTTAGAATTTGTATCCCCACGATTCATGTTTTTCAATTTTTTTACGTTTTTTCATTTCTCTCACATTGAAATGTCCCCACAAAATTATCTCACACTCATGTAAAAAATATATTGCACGAGGCATACGAACACGTGATGTGATAAACACTCATGTGCATAGACTAGGCGGCGGTGTAATCTCCCATCCACATACTGCTGCTAATGCATGAACTGCCAACCAAAGAGTATGTCCCCACACTGTTTCTCACATTTGTGGGGACTCTCTCACTAGGTCCCCGCTCTGTGTGGGGACCGTCCCCACAGTGTTCTCTCACTTTTTTTAGTTAATGGTAATAATCGCTATCCATCTTAGAAGTATTTTTTATTTTGCCAACGCACACAGAAACACGAAGGAAATGAAAATCAAAAAATGAGAGAAAAAAGTGATGTCCCCACAGTTACGGTAAAACCGAGAGAGAGAGAGAGAGAGAGAGAGAGAGAGAGAGAGAGAGAGAGAGAGAGAGAGAGAGAGAGAGAGAGAGAGAGAGAGAGAGAGAGAGAGAGAGAGAGAGAGAGAGGGAGAGAGTACGGCCTATAGGAATAAGAAATATTGCTGTCAATTTAAAGTTGACCAAGATAGAAATGAGTAATGACGATATGTATGTATGATTACAGTATTCTGCGGCTGTAGTAGTAGAAACATCCTACAGCTGCAATCAGTCCTTCTTCGCTTTTGCCCACTGTGTTTTGTCCTCAGCCAAAATCCTTAGCTTCCTCAGGTCCATTCTTGACTTGAGTGTACCTAATCCTGCTTTCTTGAGGTCACCTCGCAGCACGCTTAGCAGATTTATGCAAGGACGTCCTCTCCTGGCTCTGTATTTGCTGGCTCTGAGTAGGGTGAATTCCAAGGCTCTCTGTGCTGGTGTGTCATCCTTAGCACATGGCCAAACATGGACCATCTTTGCTGGGCGACTTTTACAGACAGTAAATAACAACATAGTCAGTAATATGAGCTACTAGAAGGTTATTTAGCCTGACGCTTGGTCGCGATATGAGACCAAAAGTCTGAATGATCTGGACTGAAATTTTCGTCCCTTTTATACCCTTTCTGGGCGAACCTGTGGATTGAGTCGATCTTGACCATATATGGACAGAGAAAAACCAGATTGCCGGTTCTCCCATTTGAAATATTTTGAGGTTTGGCGGTGTGGTCCATCATTTTTACTGGTTGACCTGTATTTTACCGGTCGTGATCAAGTTTACCGCTTGTGACTTTTTTTAACAGTTGTGCCTTTTTGGCGGTTATGTCCGTATTTTGGCGGTTGTGTATTTTTTACCGGTTGTGGGTTTTTTGGCAGTTCTACCATTTTGGCGATTGGGCCATTTTTTTGGCGGTTGTGGTCATTTTTACCGGTTGTGTCCATTTTGGCGGTTCTTTGAAAACTTTTTTGGCGGTTTTTAGTTTTTTACCGGTTGTAAGTCATTTTGGTGACAAATTTCTAAAGGTTTCTGTAGGTCAAGTTCATAGAGAAAGTGATCATTTGGAGAACTTTTTGGCTATTTGTGTGGGTAATGATCATGTGTAGTCATCACTGTTTTTGATTCAGACTTCATGGCGTTTTGTTCCTTGAGTGGAACTCATCAGAGGCGAAGTTTTGTCAACTGTAAGTGGGCATTTTTGGGCTCCACCTTTTTCTGATATGGCGACTATAGTGTGGGTGTTTTGGATTGATAGACAAGGAGTGTGTTGGGAATCCCTAGCTGTCCTACAGGTTTTGGAGATTTCAATGGGGAAATATAGATCACGGTTACACAAAATCAAAATCAAAACTGGTTAGATATTTGAAGTTATGTTTCGAAAGTTAGTTTTGAACAAGAGGCCCATGGGGCCTGTATCGCTCACCTGGACAATAGGCATTTCAACTAGAATGCTCTTTATCAACAAGATGGCCGCCAAACCGTTTATCCGGCAGTGTTCGAAAATTGCAAATTTGAGATCAGAATACCCAAAAACACATATAAAACCAATTTCGGCCTCAAAATACATCAAATAAAAAAATCCAATATGGCCACCAAACATGCTATATTTTGATTGGCCCACGGCGGCTATGTTTTTTGATGGATCAACTTCTCTTGAACACACTTTAATGGCCCTTAGGCCCTAATCATATCTGCCAAATTTCGGCCCGATCCCTTAATCGCTTCTGGAGAATAAGTAATTTTCACTACAACTAGGTCAACCAAGATGGCCACCGAACCATTTGACAAATCAAGTTCCCTTGCCATAAATCATATTTCATGAGGTTTGCATCAATCCCCCAAGCGGTTTCGGAGAAGATTTTTAGACACTTCCTAAAATCGGCCTAAATCCAAGATGGCCGACGGCCAAATTGGCCGATCGGGTTCATTTGAACAAACTTAGATCTCTATGCCCTATGAATGCTTCCTCCCAAATATAATTGAAATCGGCACAGTGGTTCTTGAGAAGAAGTCTAAAGAATTCCCCATTGCTTTACTATGGGCCTATTGCTTTACTATGGGAGCCTATGGCGGGAAAACAAACCAAGATGGCAGCCAAACCGTTTATTTGACCGTCTCGAAAGTGGTATATTTGAACTCGCCACACTGATAAGCATATATAAAGCAATTTTCACCATCAAAATACATCAAATACAAAAAAAGCCAATATGACCAAGAAATGCTGAATTTTGATTGGTTGATGGCGGCCATGTTTTTTAACGAACAAACTTCCCTTGAACAAACTTGAAAGGTGCTTGGTCCCTAAGCATATTTACAAAATTTCATCTCTATCCCTTCAGCGGTTCGGGAGAAGTCGTTTTTGCAAAAACTAGGTCATCCAAGATGGCCGTCAAGCAAATCGGGCAATCAGGTTGCCTTGAACAAACTTGGGTCTACCGTTGCCTCAGATGAAATGTTATAAGGTTTGAATCAATTCCTCCAGCGGTTTTGGAGATTTTTTAGTGTTTCTAAAAATCAGCCATTTTGGCGGACGGCCATCTTGGATTTTGACCGAAAGTGGTTCTTGAGAAGAAGTCGTTTAAAAAATTCCCAATTGCTTTACTATGGGCCCATTGATTTACCATGGGAGCCTATGGCAGGAAAACAAACCAAGATGGCAGCCAAACCGTTTATCCGATAGTCTCGAAAGTGTAATATTTGAAGTCGCCACACTGATAAGCATACATAAAGCAATTTTCGCCATCAAAATACATCAAATACAAAAAAGCCAATATGACCAACAAAACGCTAAATTTTGATTGGTTGATGGCGGCCATGTTTTTTAACGTACGAACTTACCTTGAACAAACTAGAATGGACCGTGGTCCCTAAGCATATCTACCAAATTTCAGACCTATCCCTTCAGCGGTTCGGGAGAAGTCATTTTCGCAAAAACTAAGTCATCCAAGATGGCCGCCAGGCAAATAGGCCAATCAGGTTGCCTTGAACAAACTTGGGTCTACCGTTGCAATAGATGATGTGCTATGAGTTTTGAATCAATTCCTCCAGCAGTTTCGGAGATTTTTTAGTGTTTCTAAAAATTGGCCATTTTGGCTTTTGGCCGATCGACTTCGTTTGAACAAACTTGAATCTCTATGCCCTAGGAATGCTTCCTGCCAAATATAATTGAAATCGGCCCCGTGGTTCTTGAGAAGTCGTTTCAAAGGAAAAGTTGACGGACGGACGGATGACGGACCGACGACGGACGGCCGCCACGACATAAGCTCACTTGGCCTTTCAGGTCAGGTGAGCTAAAAATAAAAGAGGAATAAAATAGAGAAGCACGACAACTAGGTGAGTATACATCTTTGTTGTTCTTTTATATGATGTAGTTGAATTTTATTTTATTTAAATTTAAAGATGGGGAAATAGCTTTGTGCTGAAATCCACGTAAAAGTGCCATATTTAAAAGCATCTTAAAAAGATGTGAGGTGATGACAATGGGTATGACGTCAATGTCTGACATCTATGGCGAAGGTGATGGCGTCGCCAAAAGATGTGTAGATACATATTATCTAACTGAAAAGATGGATTCTTGGGGACACTTTAGGAATTAAAGGTTAATAACAACACACTGGGCAAGTGTCGTCGGCATATTCCATCTCTAGCGACATGCCTAGTATTGACACCGGGGGGGGGGGGGGGGGGGGGGTTTGGTCTTGTGGAGTTTTCCCGCACGGATTTCAATGCAGCAGCCAGGTAACAGGTGAAGAGCACAGGGGATAGACCATTTCCCTGTGGGGAGCCGATTGATGTCTCAAACTCTACAAACTTCATTGACTTGACCTGTACTCTCAGCTTGGTGTCTGCAAGCAGTAGTCTCACTAGTCGTAGCTCATCTTCATTGCAACTGGCCTGGTGCAGTACATCTAGGAACTTTGAGCGTTTAATTGTGTCGAAGGCTCGTGGCATGTCAATGCCCATTTTGTGGAAATCCCAGTGTTTGGACATGACTACTGACACAAGCATACGTTGAAACCATACAATGTCTGCGCAGCTTCATCCACGTTTGAAGCCACTTTGATATGATCCAGTGAAGTCGTTGATCTTGTCTCGGATGCGGCATAGAGTAACATTGGATAGAATTTTCCGTATGCTGTTAAGGAGCACAATGGGCCGCAGATTGGCGGGGGGGGGGGGGGGGGGGGGCAGGTGGCTTTTTGGCTTGAGTAGCGCGATAAGGATGCCTTGGCCTACAGCGTCGATGGGAAGGTGGTGCATAAAAGCTGAATTGATTATGTGCGTGATCGGTAATGTCTATAAGTAAGAATCAATGGATTGTGACATCATAACTTTAATTGAATCCTTTCTATAAATAATCGATTCAGCAAAAACGTTACAAATTTAGGATGTATTCAACTGATTGTGGCGTCTACAACAAGTACATCTTTATCTGGTCATGGAATAATGAAACGTTGAACACGGTCCTAGATGCTTAACTAAAGGGTAGGAAACAAGTCACAGATTTATTGAAATCTGGTGCCAATGAGAATAAAGATAAAGTAAACAGGTTGATTACAGAAGACAAACAAATTTCATCCAATTATTTAAAATCATATTTAATGAACTAAACATCATTCAGATAATCAGTGACATGCAATATTAGATTAAATAAATAAAGATATATGTCTGTACTACAACAAAAGGCCCAATACTATAATAATAATCAGGGTTGGAAAAAAAATCGATTTTTTTCAAAAAAATCAAATCAATCGGTTTTTTTTGATTTAAATCGATTTCAATGATTTAAATCGATTTTTATTCGCGACATCCCAGGAAATTACGTAAAACTTATACAGTGAAACCTGTATTAAGACACTGGCTGTGGGAGTCGCAGAAGGTGGTCTCTTAAGACAGGTGGTCTCTTAATACAGGTCCAGATGCATTGCTAAACTGTATTTTGGAACTGAATAAAGTGGTATTTTTATGACTTATTTTTAACTGAATTTTAAGCTTGCTGGTTTCTTAATACAAAAAAACTTTGTTCGCTTAAGCAGTTTTAACAGTATTATTATTGCATCATTTTTTATTGCATCATTTTTTTATTGCATCATTTTTCTATTGCATCATTTTTTTATTGCATCATTTTTTTTAAATGATGCAATAGAAAAGCATTTTTTCATTCTTGAAAAATACAGTCAAAACTGCTTAAGTGACAAAGGCTATGAAATATTTTCAATTCCATAATTAGCAAAATGTCTAACTCCGGCCGAAAACAAGATCCAATATGGATTCATTATGAGAAAGTGAAGACCCCAGATAAGGCCGGTGTCCGGGCTGTCTGCAAGGTCTGCCGACACGAACTCCAAGGTATCCCAGAGCGGTTAAAAAAACATGCAGCCAATTGCACAGGTCCACCAACACCAGCACTTAAAGGTCTAGCTGTAGCCGCAACAGAAACGGGGACTTCATCTCAATCTGAGCAGCAGCAGCGCGTTGAAACTGTTGTTGATCAAAACGATGTGGTGGTGATGGAAGTTGAACCTCTGTCAACTTCAAGTTCTGCTTCAGCGGCAGTGAAGCGCCCAGTGCACGGTCAATTAGCTGCTGGTACATTGGCCGCTAAGATACCCAAGCTGAATTATGGTCTACAGAATTATGTCATCAGAACTTCAGCAGAAAAACGTGGTGAATTAGATCGTGATGTAGCTAGGATGGTGTATGCTACGAACTCCCCATTTCGCTTAGTAGAAAATAGACATTTTATAAACCTTGTAAAAGATTTACGACCAGGCTATCAACCACCATCCAGAAAGGACATAGGGGGGAAATATTTGGATGTTATCTACACAGAAGAGCGGGAGAAGGCGAGAAAAAATTTGGAAGGTGAACTTGTCTGTCTAGCATTAGACGGTTGGAGCAATATTCATAACGAGCCTATCGTATGTGCTACAGTGACGACCTGCTTAGGTGATATTTACTTAGTGGATACTACGGACACCTCTGGACATCCTCACACAGCGGAATATCTTTATGACATTGCGAAGCAGACAATTGAAAACACGCACAATGATTTTGGGTGCATTATATGTAGTATCGTCACAGACAATGCTGCTAATGTAGCAAAGATGCGAGAGTTCTTGAAAGAACGACTGGGTTTCAACATGATTGCGTATGGATGCACGCCTCATCTTCTAAATCTGACTTCAAAGGACTTAGAAATGGGTAATGTTAAGGAGCATGTCACACAAGTTGTGAAGTATTTCCGAAATAACCACTTTGCTAGTGCCCAAATACGCCAATCATCGTGCAGAAAGTTAGTGATGCCAGCAGATACAAGGTGGAACACAATGTACGATTGTTTAAACTCGTATTGTGAGGCATGGCCGACACTTGTGACAATCTGTGATGGACATACTGACCGCATAGATGTTGCCATTGCCAATAAAGTTCGTAATGTAGTAATCAAACGTTCTGCAGATGAATACCGACTTTGTTTGAAACCAGTAGCTTGCGCTCTCGATAAAGCTCAATCGGACAATTGCACAATAGCAGAAGCAGTTGAATTATGGAAAGATGTAAAAACGGCCCTGCATAATGACACTAATAATTCAACAAAGCGTGCGGCCGATAAGCGTTATCAACAAGCTGTGACACCTCACCACATGCTGGCCAATCTACTCCACCCTAAATACCGTGGTCGAAACTTGACTCAGCAAGAACGTGAAACTGCACTCACCGTAGCATCCGAAATCCCTGGTTTGATGACTTTGGTAATCAAATTCGAGGCCATGGCACCACCATTTCACATTCTTAAATTTAACGACGAAGTTGTTAATGGAGTAACCTCTCTTCATTGGTGGAAGTCGCACAGACGTGACTTCGAGGATGATCTGCTGGAAGCATTTGAATTCACTCAGCGTCTGATGTCAGCTGTGGCGGCGTCAGCTGGTGTCGAGCGCGTGTTCTCCAGCTATGGGCTCGTGCAGAGTAAGTTGAGAAACAAACTTGGAACTTTAAAAGCGGCTAAACTAGTATTTCTTTTTCGGTCCCTAAACTGTGACAAAGAAAATGACTTCCGGTTTCAGTTGAATGATGATTGTTGACTAGACTAGTGAAGTACAATTGCAGCATTATTGAAAACTGAAAGTGAAAAGTGATGACAGACACATCTATCTGTGACTCAGTTAGGTTTGCGCGATATTGCTTGAGAGAATATCGATATCGTTATTATAAAAAAATTGCGGTATCTCAATAGTCAATATATCGAGTGTTCTGGTTAATCACTTAATTGTGAATAATTAAAGAATATGCATCCCATCATTCATAACATATTGAATATTTTGAAAGCAATTTCACTGGAAGCCGTTGCTGCCTAAGTCAGCAACGGTTTTCAGTGAAATTGCTTTCAAAATATTCAATATGTTTATTATGTTACGAATGATGGGATGTCTATTCTTTAATTATCACTGTTTGAACTAATAATATATAGAGTTCAAAATTTATATATTACGTCATATTAGCAACGATTTTTCAATTTTGTTCACAATTGCATCACAGATACAGTGAGTAGCAATAGGACAGAAATGATGCAATGCATAAATCTAACGAATTAGCCCTAATTAGATGCACAAAATCTATGAAGGTATGCAAAAGTCATCATTGTCTAAGTCTATCAACCTTGTTAACTTCTGTCTTTAAAAATATGCTCAAATTAAAATTGATAAACTGGTGTACATTTTTCAACAATTTTGGTGGACGATGTTGCTGTCTGCGACAGCTCTATCATCCACCAAATTTGTTGAAAAATGTACACCAGTTTATCTTTAACCCTTAGCACACTGATGTCGAAATTTTTAAATTTCAAATTAAATTTAAAGATAAACTGGTGTACGTTTTTCAACAAATTTTGTGGAAGATGGTGCTGTCACAGACAGCAGCATCGTCCACAAAAATTGTTGCAAATTGTACACCAGTTTATCTTTAAATTTAATTTGAAAATTTAAATTATCATGCTCCAGAGTGCTAGGGGTTATGTTTATTTTGAAAAATTAAAACTCCTACATCAGTGTGCTAAGGGTTAATGTAATGTAATGATGTGTTTACGTGTTACAATGTATATAGTTTCTTGCCAGTTTCAGCAATTACTGATTTTGATTTTTGAAGTTGTAGTAAACTACTTAATTTAATAACATTTCAATCTTTATTGTTTTAGTGTTAAATAAAATGGAGCCCAAAAGTCCAACTTGATAAGCACTAGCCAATAGTAATCGAGACACTCAATGACACTCCAGAGTGACTCCAAGACGCATGTCATAGCTGAAAAAAGAGACAGTGTCTTGCTTTAAAAGAGTGTGCTTTTGGAATTAGACTAATAGTAATAGCCATACTGGCCCATACATGACTTTTCATGTACACTATTGCTTTAATGGTCATGTAGTGACATGTACGCACATGGAATTCTCCTCTTCTTTACAGCTTACACATACTTAATGATCATACTTTGTACACATGTGTGATGTACTGTGTACATGAACCTCAAGTATGTAGATTGTAGATGTGGACTCGTGCACTGGGTCTAGTCTTGCTGATGACAAATATGAGCAATTAAGTGTATAATTCTATTTTGTGTTGATGTTCAAGTGCCATGGAAGCAGTAAAATAATTATGTTACTTTAATTTAACAAAATTACTGTTAATTGTATTAATTACTTGAAAATTCCTCTATTTTTGCAAAACTGATTTAAATCACGATTTTTTCGATAAAAATCGAGTGATTTAAATCATGATTTAAATCATGATATAAATCAATTGATTTAAATCAAGCCAACCCTGATAATAATAATAAGAATAATAATAATAATAATAATAATAATCTTTATTTATCGAGGGTATATCATCAGTAAACTGATCTTCCTGAGGCCCTCCCAAACACAATAAACTATATACAGTTAAATAAGCAGCAAACACATACATACAAACACACTCATAAATGCACTTATACACATACGCACACACTGACTCAGTCAGTCACTCACTCCTTCACTCACTCATGACTCACTCACTCACCCATTTTATATTACATATATACATTAATATGAACAAGTTTCCATTAACTCACTGGATATGTCCAGGGAAGAAATGACTCAAAATATAATTTTCAACAGTTATCTCCCTTGAATTCATAATACTGAGAATTCAGTTATTTAGTATATTAATCCTTTTATGACGAAGCCGGCCCAAACCGACCCCTGCAGTGGTCTTAAGAAATGTGCAGACTATTTCCGAAAATTTACCACTGGAATGACTGACTCGGTAACCGAACCAGCCATTCCAGGAGTCAATTTTCAGAAACAGTCTTCACCCGACCTGCAAATAGACAGTCACGATTTATTTTGGCACAATTTTTCATTAAAGGGTTAATGTGAATTCATATACTTCTGCATATTATGATAGAATGATGATAGTCGGAGATTGTGTAATGCTTTGAGGTAATGCGTTCCAGAGTTGAACTGCTTTATATGTGTAACTCTTTCCATAGCAAGATTTATATTTTGGAAGATGTAGATGACCAAAGGTTTTTGAACGTAAATTAAGGGAATGTGTATCTTCTACATATTTGAACAAGTTCTTAATGTAAGGTCATTTAAGGCTTTATAAGTCATGCTACTTGTTTTGAGGTTTATTCTCTTAGCCAATGTAGTCCAATTCAATTGTTTAAATACAGTTGTTCAGTTGGTTCTCTAAAAGGGGCATCTAGTATTATATGAGCTGCTCTCTTTTGTAGTTTTTCCAGCTTGTATACTAATGTATCAGCTGATTGATAGTAGATGAGAGAGCAGTAATCTATATGTGAAAGGATGTAAGCTTTATAGAATAGATTCCTTTGTTCAACATTCATATAATTCTTGTTCTTTTTCAACATGTATATTAAGGAAGAGACTTTTTTTACAGATTTTACGTATGTGTTCTTGCCATCAATGTGTAGGCCAAGGAGTTTATCCGATTTGACAGTATTTAAGTTTCCATTTTCAGTAGGTGATGAACATGATGATGATGATGAGTGCTCATAAATTTAAGAAATTTATGCGTTTAATTGCAGCTGCGTTTAACCCTTTAACACTAATATCAGCCAAGAACGGCCACCGCAGTGGTCTTAAGAAATGTCCATTTGCAGACCAAGAGAAGACTATTTTTGAAAATC
Organism: Chaetoderma sp. LZ-2023a; assembly: GCA_034401795.1. Lineage (NCBI taxonomy): Eukaryota > Metazoa > Mollusca > Caudofoveata > Chaetodermatida > Chaetodermatidae > Chaetoderma > Chaetoderma sp. LZ-2023a. Next base: position 58,939,325 of record CM067369.1, on the reverse strand, counting down.
TATCGCTGGAATGACTGGCTCGATAACCATGCCAGTCATTCCAGTGATAAATTTTCAAAAAAATCTTCTCTTGGTCTGCAAATGGACATTTTCTATGAGAAAATTAAAATTTTCTTGAAAAGATGTAAGGGTTAGAGGGTTAAGCAAGCTTCTTATTTTGGTGCATAAATAGAGCACATATAACGTGTCCACGAAACCATTTTGGTCCTGCTTTTGTTTCGCCTCTGCCCCACTTTTAGCTCATAATATTTTGAATATTTTAACTTATATCTGAGCTAGACTGTATCGGTAAAATTGAATCACATGAATAAACTATGGGCATGTCTTATGAGAATGAGCAAGGTTATATATGCGCTTTTAATTCCTGATTCATGTCAGCGATTAACCCTTTAATCCGCAAATTTGTTCAAGATAATTTCATTTTTCTCATAGAAAATGTGCATTTGCAGACAAAGAGAAGACGAGTTTTAAAAATGTATCACTTGAATGACCGCCCGGTTATCGAGCCGGTCACTCCTAAGGTTCGAAGCTAAATCCATCAAGTTAGCCCATCCATCAAGTTAGCCAATCATTGTAAGTTCTCTACGCATGTCGAAATGTGCCACCGAAGTATTACAAGGTACGCATACAGTACATTTCCCTCACTGGCTCCAGTACTATTGAAAATAATTTCCAAGGGCATTCATTATCTCTGTTTCATTTCACAATGCAGACATCAGTGTTAGATGCCAATATGAACATTCTGAACAGGCTTTATATCAATCCATCTAGAAATAACAAAATATGCCACCATTGTTTATGACACAGACAGACAGACAGACAGACAGAGGCAGGCAGGCAGGCAGGCAGGCAGGCAGGCAGGCAGGCAGGCAGGCAGGCAGGCAGGCAGGCAGGCAGGCAGGCAGGCAGCATGACAGACAGACAGCATGACAGACAGACAGACAGATGTTAGGCAGGCAGCGAGTCATCGCTATACCTCAGTTAATTGGTAAGCCAGCCAAGCTAAACAATCTGACCTGGATGAGGAAAAACACACAAAAGTACATGTACTTCAATTTATATAAATACTTGTAATTATGCATAGCAATATTCTTATTAAATTATTATCGGCAAAAATTATAATTTTCGCTGATATATCGAGGTGTTCCGTTACGCCGTCTGTCTGTCTGTTTGTTTGTAGCGTCCAATCTCAGATATGTTTATATCGCAGGTTCGGATCACCTGATGGGACTAAACTTGGGCAGATGCTTCCTTATATCAAGTGGATGGAGCACAATGATACTGAGGTCATGTGGTCAAAGTTCAAGGTCACTGTGATCATAAAAAAACACCTTTACGGTTAAGTTTTTGGTTTAGCTCAACATATTGTCTTATATCTCAATATCGGTCCAGCCGACTGGGACTAAACTTTGTCACATGCTACCCTGTCTCATGCTACCCTATATAAGGAGGATGGAGCACAATGATATTGATGTTATGAGGTCGAAGTTCAAGGTCATTGCGACCTTGGATAAAACTAAATTTTGTATGGGTAAGTTTTTGGCTTAGCTAAACATATTGTCTTATATCTCTGCATTAGTTCACCTTATTGGGACTAAACTTGGGCACATGCCTCTTTATATTAGGGGTGTGGGTGTGTGGAGCGCAATAATATTGAGGTCATGAGGTCAAGGTTCAAGGGAACTGTGAATTTGGTATAAAACTTTTTTACGGTTAAGTTTTGGTTTAGATCAACATATCATCTTATGTCAAAGTTCAATCAAGGCCACTGTGACCTTAGTATAACTCTACTTTCTACAGTTAAGTTTTGCGATTAGCTCAACATAGCGTCTTATATTTCGCCCTGGCTTCATCCTACTGGGACTAAACTTGAACACATGATTACATATCAACCAGATGTAGCACAATGATATTGAAGTCAAAGGTCAAGGCCATCGTGGACTTAGTTTAATACTTTATTGTTTGCGGTTAAGTTTTCGGTTTTCTTCAACATATCATTTTATATCTAAGGATTGGTTCAGCCTATTGTGACGAAACTTGGACACATGGTTACATATATCAACCAGATGCAGCACAATCCTATTGAGGTCAAAGGTCAAGTTCACTAGGACATTAATACATGTATATATCTATTTTTTCCAGCTAAATTTTTGGTTTAGCTAAAAAATTGTCCTATATCTCAGAATTAGTTCCCTCTACTTGAATTTAACTTGGCCACAAGTTTATCTATATTAGGTACAATGATATTGAGGTCATTGGTCAAGGTCATTGCAACATTTGCATAAAACACAGAGTTTAACAGTTTGGTTCTGCTGAGCTCATCTGGTCTTTATTTCAGAATTGGCCAACTTATTGGAACTAAGCATCGTCATATAGTTACCGTAACCCGTAGGAGCACCACAAAGACATCCAGACTTTTGAGGCCATGGTCATTGTGATCAAGATACAAAGCTAGATTTGCATTTGGAAATGGAAAATGCCAGGATTTTTGCCAATATTCCATCAGTGTAACACTGATGTTTTGTTTTCATTATGACATACATGTAGATAGAATGGAAGTCTTATTGAAACCTTAACGATAAAATGCAGGAAATTTCAATTTCCCTTTCTCCGAGATCTAACAATACTCACCATTCTGTTACTTTCTGATACACAGCTGGCCTTGACAGCTGGCTCTAGGACTATAGACTTAGAAAGCTTTACCGACTCCTTGGAACCGGGTACTCGGCTCCCAACTGCCGAGTACCCGTCTACCATAGAGCTCATATTGTTTGCATAGCCACCAAACAAGAGAAATCCATGGCTTGCCTCCGTGGGGCTGGGAGGCTGGGTCCGTAACAGAATGGTGAGTATTGTTAGATCTCGGAGAAAGGGAAATTGAAATTTCCTGCATTCTCCTTCGATCAATACTCACCATTCTGTTACTTTCTGATATACACCAGATTTATTCAGTAACCTGGTGAGAAGGGGCAAGCCATAAATGCTACTTTTGCCCCTTGGAGAAAGATTTAGACTTAACAACTTGACTAACGGAGACCTAAAAGGACCGTCAAGTTATCGGAACTGAATCACATTTGCATCACTGCCCCCCCCCCCCCATTTTCTCCTAAGAAAAGGGAGAGAACTCACGAACATGTATCTCGCCTGAAACACAAATATGCCAAGAGGGTTAACTGCTCTTCGCATATATTAGCCTGGGAATGAGCATGAATATATAAGATGAATGATCATGATATATAGACATAATACAAAACACTCTCAATCGTGAATTACCTCATGATATTTGGAATTCAGACCTGGAGCCTCCAACCATTCACTTGTCCGGCCTCAGTGACACAACTGGTTGATATCCTCTCGCTCGACTAAGCCTGCTTCTAAATTCTCTCTTACAATTTATGCCAAAAAAGGAAGAAAGGCAGTGCGGTCATATAGCTATCGTCTCAAAACAGCTAAAGCGAGTGGAATGGCGAAGTCTGACACATCCCTCATATAGTAATCCGTGAAAGAGGACTCACAGTGCCCTTGTGCGACAGCCCTGATGTCCGTAAACGGAACACCATTGTCAAGGGCGGAAGATGCGGCTATTCCTCTAACAACGTGCCCTTGCGCCTTGCACTTGGTGCCCAGTCGTAATCTCACGGGTAATCTGAATGCATTCGAATACCCAACGAGAGATAGAATCCATGGATGCGGCGCCATATGGCAGATCCACAGATGTCTACCATTCGACCGTAACGAGTCTGTCCGATTTGTACTTAGTCAAAGCACGGACTGGGCACCAGACACTGGCATCACGATCTAACCTACTCAGTTTCGGTATAACGATCGGTTTGCCGGGATATCTCAAAGACCGAGATCTTTGACATAAACTCTGCTCTTGGCAGTAGACGCAGACCCTCTCTGGAGACAATAATCGGTCCCTCTCTGCTGAAAGTGCATGGATCACACTGCGCCTTCTAGCTGAGGAAGCTGCTAATAGAAAGACCACCTTTAGAGTCAAATGCTTTAGACTAACCGAACGCAACGGTTCGAAAGGGTGCTTGGCCAGTACATTAAGCACTAAAGATAGACTCCAGGCTGGAATGACTACCGGTTGTCTCGGTCGGAGATTGCTCATTCCCTTCACCATCACACTCAACTGGGCCACCTCTGGACTATCCCTGTTGGCTAGACAAGGGATAACTGATGCCAAAGCTGACTTGTATCCAGCAATTGTGATAGGAGCTAGCCCTGAAAAGAACAGCTCACAGAGAAAGTCTGCTATTTGCTGAATAGTGGAATGAAAGGTACAATCCCCTTTCCTCACACCAGTCTGCAAATCCGTTAACCTTGTCGTTATATGACTTGAAGGTTGGCCTCCTTATCGCAGCCGCGATGAAATCAGCAGCCTGTCGAGAAAAGCCTCCCGACGTGGAACGTTGTTTGACAACAACCACGCAGTCAATAACATTTCGGGACGCTCGTGTAGGAAGCGTCCCTTGGCCTGGGAGATTATGTTCGGAATCTCGGGCAACTGCACTGGATTTACCACCAGCAGATCTAGCAGATCCGTGAACCATGCCCTGCTTGGCCAATACGGCGCTATTAGCAGGACCAGACACAGTTCTTCCCTGATCTTCAGCAATACCTTCGGCAGAAGGATGGTGGGTGGGTACGCGTAAGCGTGCATCCCTCTCCAGCTTATCGCCAGAGCGTCTGTATCGACGGCATTTGGATCTGGAATCGGCGAGACATAAGTCATGACTTGAGCATTTCCCCTTGTGGCGCACAAGTCCACGTTGGGTTTGCCCCAATGCTCGAAGATCCTTCGTAGAACTGGAGGGTTGAGGGACCATTCTGTTGGCTGAATTCTCTGTCTGCGAGACAAAGCATCTGCCAGAATGTTCAATCGGCCAGGAATGTGAGCTGCTTTCAAAACAACCGAGTAATTCCTGCACCATTGAATCAAGTGCCACACTTTGATACACAGTGTGGGTGACCTGGTCCCTCTTGGCGATTTATGTATGATACTACCGTCGAATTGTCCGCCCGCATCAATATCACCGTGCCCCTGATCATCGGAAGAAACTCTTCCAACGCCAGTTCCACTGCCATCATTTCCAACAGATTGATATGCAGCCGACTCTCCAGGAGAGTCCATGTGCCCGAGACCTGGTGTTCTCCCAGGCAGGCCCCCAACCCCTCCAGCTATGCATCCGTGTACACGGACAGCCGGGGGTGGGGTAGGTGCAGCGAAACCCCTACTAGGAGATTCTGACGCTGTTTCCACCATACAAGATGCGATATTATCGGCTCCAAAACTGGCACCAGTTTTGACAGGGGTTCTGTTCTCTGTTTCCACAGAGACATCAGATACAACCAGATAGGTCTTCGCATTAGAGCAGCGTACGGGATCACTTGCTCCATGGAGACCATCATGCCCAGCATCTGAAGAAACCGCCTCGCCTGAATGTGGTTTCCCACTCGAAAACTCTTGAGGATGGCTAACAGAGACACCACTCTGGGCTCTGAAGGGTAAACCCTGCCCTCCTCGAGATCGAATCGCATCCCCAAATAAACGAAATGTTGAGTGGGTGTCAACTCGGATTTCTCCTTGTTGACTATCCAGCCTAGATCTGAAAGTAACTTCAGAGTCAGAGCAGTATCCACATTCAACCTGGCTGCAGAGTCAGCTTTGAGCAGCCAGTCGTCTATGTAGGTGTGTAGCGCCACGTTCTCTTCTCTGAGAAACGCTGTCACCGCAAGGACCACTCTTGTGAAAACCCACGGAGCTGTCGACAGGCCAAACGGGAGAACAGTAACCTCCCATACTAGATTCTGAAACGCAAATCTCAGAAACCTGTGCCAACTCCGGTTCATAGGAATGTGGAAATATGCATCTTTCAGATCGATCGACACACACCACATTCCCTTCCTCAATCCTGCCATTACCGACCTCGGTTTTTCCATCTGGAACCGAGGCGTATGGATAAACCAATTCAATGGCCTGAGATTGAGTATGGGTCTCCATCCCCCCGTGCTCTTGGGGACAAGGAACATAATTGAATAGAAGCCCGGAGTGTTCTGGTTCGCTGGGTTTATTGCTCCCTTCAGAAGCAAACCCGACACTTCGTTTTGAACGGCTTCTAACTTGTCTGGGTCCCGTGGTACGGGTGTCCAGACAGGTGCCAAAGACAGATTCTGCGGTGGAAAGTCCCACCACTCCGGCATGTACCCCTGGGATAACCATCCCGGGACCAGACTGTTTGACGTCACACCTCGCCAGGCCTCGACGAAATGCATGAGCCTTCCACCCACCATAGACGCCTCAACGTCTAACGGGGTTGTCCGGCTCGCGGTCCGCTCCCCCCCCCCCCTTTCTTAACGAGAGAGAGAGAACCATTTCCGTCTTGGCTCGGCTGGTATAACCGGCACCGCTGTTCCTGTGGCACAGGTGCGGTCCAGGCGGATATGAAGGGAGCCCTCGTACCCTCAGGTACGATCTGCTCCCTTCATTCCGCCCTTGGAGGACTTACCCTTACCCCTCCCCCTGCCCTTCCCGCCTCTAGGGCGATCATGAGCAACAGTGGAGAGGGTAGGGGCCTCCACAACCTTCCTGGCTTTCTTAGCCGGCGGCGGCTGAAAAAATCCAGACGAAGCAGAAGTCGCAGTAGGCTTAGCTTTCGCCTTGCCTTTCTGCTTCTTCTGCGTCTTCGAAAGTTGGACAGCTAACGGTTTCCCTACAGCCCCTAGTGCGTGCAAGCGCACGCACTCGCTCCAGCTGTAGGCCTACCACCAACCGATTCTGCGCAATGCTGGCAGTGTCCTCTAGGATGGCCCGCGCCTGGCCCCCGAAGATGCTAGGCCCTGTCAGGGGTGTCCCAAGAAAATGCTCCCTGACTGCCGTAGACGGATGCATATGGTCAAGAACCATTTGCCTCCTGGATTTTGTCACACACACCTGCACCCTTGCCAGTGCGTCCATAGACAGCACCAAGCCGTCATTGACGCACGAAAGCGCCACAGGTGGCACAGGGTGGCCTGCCCCCGCTTCAGCCCACACCGACTGAAGAAGGCGATACGATTGGTTGACAGCACTCATAGCTGCCCTCACACCCACATCGCATAGGGACAGGACTTCATCCTGGTGTGCCTGGGACTTGTCCACAAGTGCCGGACCGGGGCCACCCGCTCCAGCACTCTGAACACCCAGTACCCAGCGGTCATTCTCGGTGACCGACGGGACAACACCATACCTGTCGTATTCCCCCCGTGGAATACGACCCCTCGCCCACACCTCCATAGAGGCCGCAAGAAGCTGACCCTTGTTCATGCGTTGTTTGCTATACATAGTATCAAGCAACACCATAAACCATGGATCCAGTCCAACAGACTGGATCAGGGCTGCGGGCAAGATCCCCGTCCTAATCGATGCACCGATGGACGGGGTACATCCTCCTCGGCCGTGGTCGAAACCACAGACGGGTCCACCCTGGCTAGCCAAGCCAGAGCCTCAGACCAATCCGTCTCCGAGGAGGACACTCCCATGAACACGTCACCCGTTGACATGTTCACGGCCCTACCAGCAACGGCCTCCCGGCTAGGAGCGATTGCTGATATGCCAGGAACTCCGGTACCGTACGGTTCCGCCGCCACCCCATGGAACACACCAGTCCATGGAGTAGGCCTGCACGGAAACCGTGCGGACCCGTAGCGGTTAAGGAACCGTGGCTAAACATGGGCGCCAACGGCACCCCATGTCTGACGCTCCACGATTTACTTTCGGACCGCCTGACCCCGCGTCAGACCCTGCCAAGTCCTTCTGGCAAGGAACTTAAGCATCATATCGACCGACCACACCGCGCAAACGTTACACCTACTGTCAAGACTACACTTAGTACAGTGGAAACAGACATGGTCCTTGTATAGAACCTGTACGATATGTGGCACTCGACACATGATGGCGGGGATGGCTTCGCCTATAAACCAAACCTACAATAAGCCAGCGGAACGAAACAAAAGTGGAAGGCAGACAATTAATTTTCAAATAATTTGACCATAAATTAACTGCAAACCCTCCCGCACCCCACCCCGCAACGTTACAGCAAAGATCGCATTGATTATGACGACAAGAACGAAGCGGGCATAAATACACCCATAAATTGATCCTCCAGGATGTATAACGGAACCAGGAATCATATCGCATAGCATTCGGGGTATATTTACCAATCAATATAAATTATACTCCTAGCGAAAGCCGACACGATATGTGAAGAAACAACAAAATGTAAACAAACTGCTGTAGCACACGGTAAAACCGCAGACCACGCATCACTCAAGAATTTTGACACCACCGATCATTGCAAACCGATCGTGATCACACGTAAACTTGACCATTCCAAAGTTTTCTGGTACCATCTTTAGTATGCAGCACCCAGAACAAGATGCGCGAATTAATGAAAAAATGTTCTTCACATAAACATCCGAGCATCACGGGTGTGACGTCACCCGCTCGGACACTACGGAGAACGACGTCAGCCGATATCCATGTTAGAAATACCGTAGCAAACACCTATTTTCATATCTGCCGATCGCCTGTTGGGATTTAAAGAAGGCGATCGTCTGGCATATCACGTTGTTAGCACACGTCCCAGATTCTATGGGGTCAGAAATTGGGACATGCGACACAACGAAATTTAGAGACCTAAGTCTTTTAACTATGGATAATAAGGAATAATACAACCTGGTCATCATTGGCGGTATTCTCCATTTTATCCAGTTAGATCCTTTCAAGAACGCACAAACTATCAAATCACAGTATAAAAGACTTAGATTTCTTTTCAAAAACTTTAATCTTTCTCCTGCAAAAAAACTGTGGACAGCTCTTGTCGCTACGCAAACAAGAATGAGCTTCATGGTAGACGGGTACTCGGCAGTTGGGAGCCGAGTACCCGGTTCCAAGGAGTCGGTAAAGCTTTCTAAGTCTATAGTCCTAAAGCCAGCTGTCAGGGCCAGCTGTGTATCAGAAAGTAACAGAATGGTGAGTATTGATCGAAGGAGAAGACATCATTAGTGAATTTACCCTTTAACCCCTGAACTGCCAGTGTCTCAATTTCAAGACAACAATACAGGAAGGCTGTTGAATATTTTGAAATTAATTCGACCAATTTGCCATAGGAGCAACAACTCTCAGTCGAATTAGTCTCAAAATATTCAACAGTTCTAATATTCTGTACGCCATTAAGAATTTATTATTTCTGGTCCGGTCGATCCGGTGGGGTTAAAGGGTTAGACCACTTAAGTCTTCTGCCAGTCTATAGTACAGTGCATGTATAAGCTAAAATGTGTCCAAAACAAAACCATGTTAGTTAGTCAAAGTTTTAACACTATGTTTATAAGAAAGCCTTCGGCAGCAATGGCTTCTAATCCATTTAAGTCCAAAACATTCACCAGTACATTTTAATTTGTTTTTGTAACATGTTATTTCTGAGCTGGACTGTACACCTGTATCAATGCCCTCACTTTGTAAAGCTGTGTTAATAAGCAAGATATTAAATGTTTCTGACATATACATTTTAGAAGAACATTAAATACTGAAGATGTCAAAGTCATACCACTAAAAATATGTTTTTATATTCTAGTTTGACCACTAAAACTGATTAAATGGACATTTTCACTAAAACTGATTAAATGGACATTTTTAATAAGTGCCCTGTGTTGTACATTTATGATATATGTCTGTGTGTACATGTAAGAGCCAAGCTACATGTATATTTACTCCAATGTGCATGAAACAATTATTTATATATTTTTGAAGATTGTTTTGTTGAAAGCTGCTAATGTATAAAATAGCAACAGCTTTCAGCAACAAGATATTTAATTATTATTATATTACGGAGAAGAATTTAATAGAAAGATGAAAAGACCAACTTTTGACTCCAGATACTCTGGTCAGTGGGAGACTAATAGCCACATCTAAACAATACACAGTGCCTCAGGAACTGAGCATAAAAGTTTCATAGTAATGGTTGGTTGAGCTTAACCCTTGAAATTTTTCAAGAGCATTTCAACTGTCTCAATGAAAAACTCAATTTGCAGAACAAAAGAAGTCTATTCTTGAAATGTTATCACTGGAATGACTGGCTCAGTTATCAAGCCAGTCATTCCTCTGATAAATTTTCATAAAAGGTCTTCTCTTTGTTTGCAAATGGACATTTATGAAGAGCACATTCAAAAGCCACTTTTCCCCTAAATCCTAAAGAGATAAAGCTACTATGCTCTTAGCAACGCACATGTATGGATGGTACTATACAAAAAGTAGCTCAGAATTCAACCCAGGATCACAATCTGAAACTTGAAGGTCAAATCAGGACCATTGAAGGTCTCTATGATATTGATTTCTCAAACATAACCTGTTAACCCACTATACAGGTAGTCAGTTGAATATTTTGAAACTAGTTTGACTGGAACATGTCGTATGTAGCAACAGCTCACAGTCAAATTAGTTTCAAAATATTGAACATAATATTTCTTACAGCAGAAAGAATTTGTTGTGTCTGTTCTGTAAGGTTTAATGTTTTAACAGGTTTTTTCTGTAAATTCTGAGAGCTAAATGCAAACGACAACAAGGCAGAGTGGAAGACAGCTGACAGTAAATTACTATGATTTGCCATAGGAATTCACCTTTCCAGAGTATGCACCCATCATATATGATGTCATAATCATCTCCTTGATGTGTAGAATGGCATCATAATGGATGACGTCATGAATGATGTCGATAAGTACGTCACGAGCGCATATTTGAAGATGGGCTATGCGTTGTTGTACAAATTGTACTATTTAATAAATATTTTGTTGAATATTTTGAAACTAATTTGACAGGGCGCTGTTGCTGCCATAGGCAACAGCACCAAGTCAAATTAGCTACAAAATATTCAACAGCTTCCCTGTATAGTTTTCAGGAAATTGATAGCTATGGCATTCGGGGATCGATCATGGGTGGAGCTTAGCTAGTGATGGGCGGGGCAAAGCTAAAAATGGAAAGGTCCATTCATGGATGTCATAGATCATGTCTTGTTAAATGTTACAATGGTTCAAATCTGGATCATTTTGCCCTGATGCACATTCAAATCTGGAGTCGTTTCGCACCTTTGCCTACCCGTATTCACCCTGTGTTATTGTGCACATATTCCTGTTCGCCATGGTTCGCTTCGCACATGTCGATACTGGGTAGGAGGTTAAGAATAATCATATCTATCTAATTATATATTAGTGTTAGTTTTATGTTTCAGATCGAGCTGACTGGCACGAAATCGCTGAAGTCTTGCTGACATACTGACATAAGTTGGATGTTTACTATATATATCATAAATAGCATTAGATGTGTTTGAGCAAGGGACAGTTGCTGCCATGTCATGACTTGGCAATCCATGGATTAAAAATAACCTGAATGAAAAATGTTGCTGTATGTGTCACATCATTGTCTAAACTAACTATAATACATAACAACCACCTAGCTGAGGCTGCAACAGCTAATTATTTGACAACAGGTTGACTGAAAGTTATTACCTGCCTTACAGGGGATTGAATAACCTCTGTCTGTGAAATAGCTTTTAAATTATATGCATTCTACTTATCACATGATTTAATCACTGAAAAATACATGGTTTCAAATTTCCTTTAATTGCATCATGTGGTTAATGGTGGTTTGCCTTCCTTTGACAATTGATTGAGTATCATGCGGTGGTCTCTATTTTCTTGTGTACTGGAAACGCTGACCTCCATGTATGCATTCAGGTTTTTAACATTCACATGTTCATATATTTATGTATGATTACTGTATTCTGCGGCTGTAGTAGTAGAAACATCCTACAGCTGCAAACAGTCCTGTACCGAGTCCTGCTTTCTTGAGGTCACCTTGTAGCACGCTTAGCAGATTTATGCAATGACATCCTCTCCTGGCTTTGTATTTACAGACTCAGAGTAGGGCAAATTCCAAGGCTTTCTGTGCTGGTGTGTCTTCTGGCATCCTTAGCACATGGCCAAACATGGACACTCTTTTCTGGGCGACTTTTACAAACAGCGGAGACCTATTACACAATTTGTATAGTGCATCGTCCGAAATTATACTGTCTGGCCATCGGTGTTCAGTGATGGTGTGTAGGTGTTTGCGGTAGCTGGGATCGAGTTTGTCCAGCGCTGCCTTTGGGCTGTTAGTTATACAGCATCAAGGATATGCAGGTTGCACTGCAGGGTTGGCAATTTTCCGGGATTTCCCAGGGCAGTGGGAAATACTGGGAAATACCAGGAAATACTGGGAAATATTGGGGAATACTGGGAAAGACTCAAATATCAGATGTCAAGTTTATATATTTCATCTCATGGATGTTTATCATTCTTAGGAAAACACTAGTAGGAAAGTAAAGCATTAGTAACTAGATTGATCAGTCGCTGACGCGTCATCGCAAATCCCCATGTTCAGCGCTTTGAACTTTTGACACACCCCAAAACCCACCCCAGGGGCGGAGCCAGATGTAAATGGCCTTTTGCTCTCGGCAATTATATGGGTAACTCACATACCAAATTTGGTTGAATTTCGTGCAATAGTGTCAGAGGAGTTGCATCACAATCAATTTCATGACCTTTTGACCTAATACTCAACCCATGGGGGCAGGGCCAAATGTAAATGGGCTCATCCACTCCACATTGATATGGGTAACTCACATACCAAATTTGGTTGAATTCCGTACAATGGTTTCAGAGGAAACCATTACGCAGGTTAAAATTAGACCTTTTGACCCTCTCCCGCCCCCTGAGGGCGGAGCAAAATCTAAGTGGCCTCTTGCACTCCGCAATCATATGGGTAACTCAGATGTTAAATTTGGTTGAGTTCCGTCTAACGATTTCAAAGGAGTTATATTACAATCAATTCCATGATCTTTTGACCCATCCCCCAAACCCTGGAACTACACCACCCCTGGGGGCAGGGCTAAATGTAAATGTGCTCATGTACTCCACATTGATATGAGTAACCGCCAGACTAAATCTGGTTGAATTCTGTCCAACGGTTTCAGAGGAGATGCATTACAATCAATTTCCGCAGGTTAAAATTTGACTGTTTGACCCCTCCCCACCCCTGGGGGCAGAGCCTAATCTAAAGGGCCTCTTGCACTCCACAATCATATGGGTAACTCAGATATCAAATTTGGTTCAGTTTCGTTCAGAGGAGTTGCGTAACAACTGATTTGATCATTTGACCCCTGACACAACACCCCAACCCACCGTCCAGTGGGGGCGGAGCCAAATCTAACTTTTGTTTTTCAAAGCAGAATCATATGGGTAACCCACAGACCAAATTTTATTTAATTCCACCTAATGGTTTGGGAGGAGATAACATGACGGACAGACGGATGGACAGACGGAGGCGATTACAATATCCCTGTTTTTTTAAAACGTAGGGATAATTAACATATATGACAACACAACAATACACCATTGCACAAAATCTGTTTATTCCTGACGTCTATTCACATATGCTAATGCATATCATATGAATGACATTATTATACCACTAAGATCTGCACTGAAACAATGGTTGAGTTTCTGTCAAAGTACACTTGATTTTCGTGGCCATGGAAAATAAAAACTAACACTTGCATTACAATCAATTTCACCTTTTGACCTCTGCCACACACCCTTGGGGGCAAAGCCTAATCTAAATGTCGTCTTGCAAAGCACATTCCTATCGGTAACCCACACAACAGATTTGCTTGAATTCCACACAACAGTTTGGGAGGAGTTAGTGTGACGGACAGACAATCAATTTGAGCTTTTGACCCCTGCCACGCCACCTTGATGGCGGAGCCTAATCTGTATCTCGTCTTGCAGAGCACATTCCTATTGGTAAGCCACATACCAAATTTGGTTGAATTCTGCGCAACGATTTGGGGTGAAATGCATTATAATCAATTTGACCTCGGAGTTTCCATCTGAAACCGAGGCGTATGGATAAACCAATTCAATGGCCTGAGACCGAGTACGGGTCTCCATCCCCCTGTGCTCTTGGGGACAAGGAACATGTTTGAATAGAAGCCTGGAGTGTTCCGGTTTGCTGGTTTATTGCTCCCTTCAGAAGCAAACCTGACACATCGTTTTTAATAGCTTCTAACTTGTCTGGTCCCGTTGAACGGGTGTCCAGACAGGTGCCAAAGACAGATTCTGTGGTGGAAAGTCCCACCACTCTGGTATGTACCCCTGGGATAACCATCCCAGGACCAGACTGTCTGACGTCACACTTCTCCAAACCTCGACGAAAACTCATGAGCCTTCCACCCACTATAGACGCCTCAACGCCTAATGGGGGTGTCTGGCTCACGTATCCGCTCCCCCCCCCCTCTTTCTTGACGAGAGAGAGAGAACCATATTGGTCTTGGCTTGGCCGGTCTAACTGACACCGCTGTTCCTGTCGCACAGGTGCGGTCCAGGCAGATGCGAAGGGGGCCCTCGTATCCTCGGGTACGATCCGCTCCCTTCTGTCCACCCTTTGAGGACTTACCTCTCCCCTTCCCGCCTCTCGGGCGATCAGGAGCAATATTGGGGATGGTAGAGGCCCCCACAACCTTCTTGGCTTTCTTCGCCGAGGCGGCTGAGAAAACCCAGCAGAAAATAGAAGCAGCACTATGCTTTAGGCTTTCACCTTGCTTTTTCTCTGTTTCTTGAAGGTTGCCCGGTCAGCGGCCTGACTACAGTCAGATAAACCACCAACCGATTCTGCACAATGCTGGCCGTGTCCTCCCCGATGGCCAGCGCCCGGCCACCAAAGATGCTAAGGCCTGTCAGGGGCGTCCCAAGAAGACGCTCCCTGACGGCAGTAGCTGTGCGCATATGGTCAAGAACCATCTGCCTCCTGGACATAGTCACACGCGCCTGCACCCTTGCCAATGCGTCCATAGACAGCACCAGTCCGTCATTAACGCACGAAAGCGCCACAGGTGGCACAGGGTGGCCTGCCTCCACTTCAGCCCACACCGACTGAAGAAGACAATAAGAGTGGTTGACAGCACTCAGTGCTGTCCTCACACCCCCATCACACAGGGACAGGACTTCATTATGGTGTACCTGAGCTTTGTCCACCAGTGCCGGGGCGGGGCCACCCGCTCCAGCACTCTGGACACCCAGTACCCAGCGGTCATCCTCGGTGACCGACGGGACAACACCATACCTGTCGTATTCCCCCCGTAGAATATGACCCCTCGCCCACACCGCCATGGAGGCCGCAAGAAGCTGGCCCTTGTTCATGCGTTGTTTGTTATAAATAGCATCAAGCAACACCATAAACCATGGATCCAGTCCAACAGACTGGATCAGGGCTGCGGGCAAGATCCCCGTCCTAATCGATGCAACCGATGGACGGGGTACATCCTCCCCGGCCGTGGTCGAAACCACAGACGGGTCCACCCTGGCGAGCCAAGCCAGAGCCTCAGACCAATCCATCTCCGAGGACGAAAATCCCGTGAAAACGTCACCCGTTGACATGTTCATGGCCCTACCAGCAATGGCCTCCTGGCTAGGAGCCATTGCTGATATGCCAGGAACTCCGGTACCATACGGTTCCGCCGCCACCCCATGGAACACACCAGTCCATGGAGTAGGCCTGCACGGAAAACCGTGCGGACCCGTAGCGGTTGAGGAACCGTGGCCAAACACGGGCGCCAACGGCACCCCATGTCTGACCGCCGGACCAGGCGAGATAGGTGAGTACCATGCCTGGCCGGTCACACCCGTCACCGTGTTGGTTGGCGGCAAACCAACCATCACGGGACCGGTGCCCGGTACCGGAGTGGCCTCAACCACGGGCGGAGCCGCTGCCCTGGCTTGCGCCAGGCCAGACAGATGGAAGACGGTTCCGTCAGGATGGAATCGACCTCCATGCTCTCCACCCGCAGCATCACAGGCCGCAGCACCCTCTCCTCCTCATCTTCAGACCCCTAAGAGTCATCACTAGACAAGGAAAACCGTGGAGCCGTCCAGGCGGATGGCTCCCATACCTGACGGACCGCCCACCGCTACTGGACCACCCAGAGGTGGCCGCAGAGAGACAGAACCCATCAGGCCGGAGCCCGCCGGGACTGCCAGGGGGCCGTACGAAACGGCTCCCTCGGTGGCCAGTCCAGAACCATGTCCAAGGACAGGGTCTGAATCAAACATGGGGAGAGACTGCCCTACAACTTTTGACAGCAGGGACGACACCAGCATGGGCAGAACGCTATGCAAGACACCTTGCCTAGCCGGACCAAACCACGCCGGCGGTGCCATCTCCGCCACCTCCGGTTGCAGACGTGGAATGCCCCCCACGGGCCGAAACGGACGCTCCACGATTTACTTTCGGACCGCCTGACCCCGCGTCAGACCCTGCCAAGTCCTTCTGGCAAGGAACTTAAGCATCATATCGACCGACCACACAGCGCAAACGTTACACCTACTGTCAAGACTACACTTAGTACAGTGGAAACAGACATGGTCCTTGCATAGAACCTGTACGATATGTGGCACTCGACACATGATGGCGGGGCTGGCTTGGCCTATAAAAAACCAAACCTACAATAAGCCAGCGGAACGAAACAAAAATGGAAGGCATACATACCCTCCCGCACCCCACCCCGCAACGTTACAGCAAAGATCGCATTGATTATGACGACAAGAACGAAGCGGGCAATAATACGCCCATACACTGATCCTCAAGGATGTATAACGGAACCAGGAATCATATCGCATAGCATTCGGGGTATATTTACTAATAAATATAAATTATACTCCTAACGAAGGCCAAAATGATATGTGAAGAAACAACAAAATGTAAACAAACTGCTGTAGCACACGGTAAAACCGCAGACCACACATCTAAATCAAGAATTTTGAAACCACTGATCATTGCAAACAGATCGTGATAACACGCAAAACTTGAAAATTCCAAGGTTTTTCTGGTACCAATTAAAGTATGCAGCACCCAGAATCAGATGCGCGAATTAATGAAACATTTTCTTCACATAAACATCCGAGAAACACGGGTGTGACGACACCCGCTCGGATCTTACGGAGAACGACGTCAGCCGATAATCGTGTTAAAACACTGATAAGCCAACACCTAATTTCATATCTGCCGATCGCCTGTTGGGGATTAAAGGAAGGCGATCATCTGGCATATTTCATTGTTAACACACGTCCCAGATTCTTTGGGGTTAGAAATTGGAACATGCGACACAGACGAAATTTTAGAGACCTAAGTCTTTTAACTATGGAATAACATGGAAATATACGACCTGGTTATCATCGGAAGCGTCCATATTAATCCAAAATATCCTTTTGAGAACGCACAAGCTATCACAATTAATCACAGTAAAGACTTAGGCTTAAACAATCTTAAGACTTTCCAACTGCAAAAAGCATGTATTCTCTTGTCGCTATGCAAACAAGAATGAGTTCTATGGTAGACGGGTACTCGGCAGTTGGGAGCCGAGTACCCGGTTCCAAGGAGTCGGTAAAGCTTTCTAAGTCTATAGTCCTAGAGCCAGCTGTCAGGGCCAGCTGTATATCAGAAGTAACAGAATGGTGAGTATTGATCGAAGGAGAAAGATGGATGGATGGATGGATGGATGGACAGAAAGACAGACGGATGGAGGCGATTACAATATCCCCGACGTTTTTTCAAAATGTGGGGATAAATATGATATGCATCAACCTATGCATAAAGAACATCGTCTTCTAACTGCTAAAGCAACACTACATCTGACTAAACTGAACATCCAATGAAATAATACCATTATAATTTTATGAGGTATGACTGGATATTTGACAGTAAATCACTGTCTATAGATTTGCATGTAGTTTAGTAGATAGACTATACAATTACCTACCCAAGAATAAAATGCTTTGACTATTGTCAGAACATGTAATGTAAACTTACTTCTGAGGTCTTTAACTATTGCTGTGTACTTGCTTAACCCTTTAGTATGCAAGTCGGTGAAAAATAGCTTCTGCAGTAGTCTTTGATAACTGTCCATTTGCAGACCAAGACTATTTTTGAAAATTTACCACTGGAGTGACTGGCCTGATAACTGATCCAGTCATTCCGGTATTAAAGATTCAAAACTAGCCTCTTGATCCGAAAATAGATATTTTCTATGTGATAATTGAAATTTGCTTGAACAAATTTGAGTGTTAAAAGGTTAAATAACTAATTCACTCTCTGGGATGTCATTATATCTAAGTGCTATGATGACTGAATACATTATGTTAAATGTTAAAATTGTAATTGCTATTTAAACCTGAAATCTATAGAATATGTTGGAAATAATGTGAAAATCTGTGTTTTTAATCAGTCATATTGTAGCCTGTAATAGTATAAATACTAAATAGTACATAACATTAGTATATCATTGTATATAACAGAATGAAATGTGGTGTCATCTCAATCAGTTAATCCCTAAATAGACATCTTGCTGGCTTTCCATTGCTGGACACTCACACATGTGTAAGAGCTGAGTGTGGCAGACAGCGTAGCTCAGAGCATTGATTTACATAGAAATCTGAGGCTAACTAAATAAACCATTTGTAGATATATGTATGTGTACCAGCAGTTTGGTAATTTAAGCTTAGATCTCTATTTTAAATCAATATTATGATAGGCTGAGAATTTAAGGCAGTATAATGGATTTGTATTGTATGGCACAATATGTACAGCATGCTAATGCATTGTATATCAGTTTAATTAAACCATTCATGACATAACGGTTTCTTAATATTATGAAACTATTTTGCTGGAAGTTGTTGTTGCAGCCTCTGCTGAAAATGCTTTCTAAATATTCCACCAACATTATGCAATAAATAGTAGGTGTTGTATCTGCTATGTAGAGTTGAAAATGTTATAGATATGCTATGATGTGCCTATATTGCCTATTTGATCTTATATGCCAACCTGTATTAGTTATAGGCCTCTATATTACACCCTCTGATTAATATATCTAAGATATTTAGTTTAAAATCTATCATTTCTGATGAGTATTGGAGTATTTCCAAGTATTTCCCGCATTTTCTGGGGCGGTATTTACCAGTATTTCCCTCCCAGTATTTCCTGCACCGGGAAATTGCTGCCAACCCTGCAGGAACAAGTTTGGCTGCCCGTCTTTGGACATTTTCGATTGTGTTTATGTGCTTTTTCAGATACGGAGCCCAAACCACATTAGCGTATTCAATATGCGGCTATATCCTTATTCTTAGCCCTCATGGAAAGCGGTAACACAAGTTTATTTCTGAGTTTTACCGTTTTCTTCATTTGGCGAAAAAAGTATTGTCTTACTTATTAAAATGGTGTAGACATTGAAAACATTATATATGGTCATGGTACCTGTTTCTAACAGGGTTATATTTCTAACAATTGCTCCTTTTTGCATTCTCCCGCACTCATTGTTTTGGTGACATCTTCAAAACATGTTTATTTCAATAGATAGATCATTTTTACACACAATTTACAGATTTGATCAAAATGTAGCAGAAATAAGTCATTATTTTACCTATCTTTTTATTTGACGTGTGAAAAACATATGTTTTCACTATTAGTTTTTTGAGGGTCCATACAAATTTTCATAACTGGTAAAGAAATGAAACAAACTGTTCCAGTTTTCGCAACAGACGACATATGTCAGTTGCTGTCAAACACGCTGTGTTGATTTCACCAACATAACAATAGTTCATTTCTATGGATGCGCAGAAGAGGCATGGGGTGCTTATATTTTTTTCAAATCTAGATCGATTTTTTTTCATGCACATGCCCAATCCAAACATGGCCATAGTTTCTATATATGATAAAAACTAAAATAATTTTAACATTTTATGGGATGCATAACAATCCTTATTCTCATTTTAAACACCAGATTTACTACTTTACAAAGCAAGAATACAGAATTTTCATCTTGAAAATGGTGTTGCTGCTGTCTATGTATACCTGTCATTGCGGAAAATGGAATTTGACCAGGTCTAGATTTACTACAATAACTTAAATTGTGCTTCCTTTTTAGCGGCGTTTGTATCTTAATTTTTGCAGACAAACTTTCCTGTTGTGATATCATAGACAATGATGTCATATCACCATCTTGTCGCTATAGAAAAAACAAATTTACACCCAAACTAGTACCTAAGTACACAAAAAACCCTCTGAAAACCGATAATGTGTATTTACACACAGTAAATTTATTTGGAGGAATTACAAACTTTTAATGCATGTTATTTCACTGAACGCTTGCACATTACTAAATAGAAATCATTTCTTGACAAAAGCTTTACATTCTGATGGAATCAGCAAAACTCTCTATACCGTTAGAAACCGATACTTGGATCATACAATGTTGTTTAGAGTGTGTTAGCCAGATTTTGTGGCAAACTAGAATCCCATAGTAAACCTATGGGAGAGGTTATAATAAAGATATAGCCCAATATGCGGCCTAACAAGAGATTTGTAGAGATGCTTAAAGTTTTCTTTAGCTAGATAGTTAAATGTTCTCCTAATCAGTCCCATCATTTGGTTAGAGTGCTTATTTTTTGGTTGACTTCCTGGTTATGGTGTTGTCATGGGAAAACAGCCGGCAGGGGGCTTTGCTTTTTATTTATAGCAAAAAAATCATATTGCTGCAAGAATATGGAACCCACGAGAAGATGAGACTGGAGTTTTCCTGGTTCAACGAAACAAGTCACTCGCGAAAACGACACCAACTCCCCCTCCCCCACCCCCCCCCCCCACCCTCCGTTACTTTTTAGTTAATTTTTCACGGAAACAGATGACACGTTATCAAAAACGTTTATAGCGACATTGATTTGCACTGACACGTTAAGAAACTAGCATTTAAGCAAACACAATACCCTTACCCATTCCATGCCAGATAACAATTGGTGGCGCGGCATTGCAAAGACTGGCAAGGTAAGCTATTAACAAATAAACAAACTTCGGTTTTCTTATACCGATAGCCGCCATTTTAAAGTAATGTGATCGGGGAGAAATTATTATAAATATTAAGATATTTTGGGTTACTCAATTAAATTGGGAAGAGGTTTAATGTTTCTGTAACATGTTAGCTGGTTATTATCTCGCATGCAATATACAATTTGGAACTGATGTTAAAATCTAAAACGATTTATCATTTGAAAGTGTTCAATATATTACACTACAAGTACTACTCCCTAGCCAATAGCCCACTGTTCGTCGTCAACAAATCGGTTAGGCCGCGGTCGAGTCGGCAAGATTAACGGTCTACTGCGCGGAGTTTCTCCCTTGACGGTCAGTTTTCCCTATATAGTAAGCGTATTCAAGGCTGCTTAATCGTTTGACAAAACACACTCGTTCTTCAAGTCACGGGTTTTTATATAGACCTAAGGTCGTCTAACTCCCAAAAATTGCAGTTACTACTTCTACACTGAAGTATTGGACTGCAATCACTGGTAAGACAAAACTGAAAACATATATATATAAAATAAATAAATCCCAAATAAATCGCACCTAGTTCAATGATAAAAAAAACCGTCTAATGTCTCTCTTGTAAACACTATTTATTATATATGAATATGTAATAAATAATTTGAATTTAAAGAATCACATTATTCAAGTTTATCTTACTTGCTTAATTATAATACTACTTCACATACTGGACTATATATATATATATATATATATATATATACTGGACCAAAAAAGTTATGGATCACGAATTTTTTTCAGTATTGTTAGAAACATTCGATATAACAGACATATACAAATTCGAAATGATAACTAACAGCCTCTGCTGAATCCATATTTAATGACAGTTTTGAAATTGATTTGTCAGCAATGCATCACATAGGTGTTAATGAAAGGCATCCATGAAACAATGAGAATTCATGATTGCAAGTCAACAAGCGTATAAACGTGTGTCACTCCAAATCAGTCCATATGCACTTTAGTAACAAGTGTGACCTCCACGTGCAGCCACGACTGCTTGACAACGCCGCTGCATGCTGTTGATGAGGCGCACAATGTTCTGTTCTGGAAGGTTGTCCCATTCCTGCCTGAGAGCAGTTTCCAGGTCATCCAGAGTCATTGGGGGCACCTGGCGTTGTGAAATTTGTTGTTGAAGCTGGTCCCACACATGCTCAATGGGGTTCAAGTCAGGTGATATTGCTGGCCACTCCATTCTCTCTATGGTCTCCCTCTCAAGGTACTGTGTGATAACTCGAGCACGGTGAGGCCGAACGTTGTCATCCATGAGAACAAAGTCAGGACCCACAGCTCCAGCAAACAATCTCACAACTGGATGAAGGATTTCATCCCTATAGCGGATGGCGTTCAGAGCTCCATTCCTGATAGCAACCAGTTCAGTGCGACCAGTCAAAGAAATCCCACCCCAAACCATCACTGAGCCCCCTCCGAAACGGTCATGTTCAGCGACCATACACTGTGCATACCGTTGTCTGGGTTCTCTCCACACATGTCTGCGACCATCATGGAAATCTAAACAGAATCTGGATTCATCAGTGAACAAAACTGGCTGCCAGTGACGTCTTTGCCAT
Source organism: Chaetoderma sp. LZ-2023a (assembly GCA_034401795.1). Taxonomy (NCBI): domain Eukaryota; kingdom Metazoa; phylum Mollusca; class Caudofoveata; order Chaetodermatida; family Chaetodermatidae; genus Chaetoderma; species Chaetoderma sp. LZ-2023a. The sequence goes on along the minus strand of CM067369.1, from coordinate 58,916,756 downwards.
CTAATGTGATTACGAGCCCATTCCAGGCGAGCTTGTCGATGACGTAGAAGTAGCCTTGGTCTCACAGCTGGCCTGCGAGCTCTAAGATTGGCTCCGTGAAGTCAGTTCCTCAAAGTCTGGGGTGTTATCTGAACATCTGTAGCAGCATTGAACTGTCTGTTGAGAGAACGTGCACTATGAAAACGATGTCTCCTGGCTAAAGTGACGATATACCGGTGTTGGCGGCGTGTTGTGGTACGTGGTCTTCCACTTCTATGCCTCTCATTGACAGTTCTAGTTGCTTGAAACCGTGTCCACAACCTGGATATCACACTTTGCGAAACACCAAGTGCAACAGCCACCTGTCTCTGTGTTTGGGCAGTTTGGATCATTCCAACTGCTTGATTTGCCTCACAAGCTCGTAAATGTCTTCTTTGTGGCATTTTGTAAAGGTGGTCCACCGTGGTCAATGTACACGTTAACCAAGGCCTCAATCAGATGTCTTCATAAAAAAATCAGTCACACCTGTGATCTCTGAAAACACTCAATTTTAGCCACCCTTCACATGTGCTGCACGCTTGCACGTGAAAAGTGAAATTGACAACACACGACACCGTGCATGTCTCAATGACCAATAAAAGAAGTAAACAAAAGCTGTTTTCACTTGATCTGAGCCGTTTACCAGAATATACTCAAAATATAATCCATGATCCCTAACTTTTTTTTACCAGTATATATATATATATATATATATATAAATTCAAATTCACAGCTAAAAATATTAAATTTATTTATACGGAATGAAAGCATCATATGTTAAACCTTATTTCTTTTCATTCCATCACAATTTTAAGCCTCTGAATAGTATACAATTTTAACAATTTTATTTTTAAGCATTTTGGTGTGAATATTTAATTAGTCAAGATTTTTCGAAGTTTCCTTTTTGGATAAGGCCCAACGTTGTGTACTCCTAGTATACAGTCACACACTTTCTTCTCTTACGATTTTAGCCAAATCGGGCCAATAGTTTAGGAGAATTTGGTCCAATCATGATCTGGGGTTTTTTTATCTGGATCAGGGGCAAAGTCTGGAAATCCCAGTTCAAAAGCAAATTAGGGCAGTAGTTTTTGTCTTTTTAAAATACAGCTGTGGACACATGCATGCACACACACATGCTAACTAACTAGTATCCAAAGATACAGGGGGAGATATATGTAAATCGGAACTTTAGTTATCACCGCTCGGAAACCCCAATAGTTCCCCAGAATCAGATTCTGCTAACGCGTCGATAGGGAATCCAAACAATTATTACGCCTTGCGGCTGGTGGATCGTGGAAAGAGACAATAACTTGATATTAATAAGAGGCCCTACAGTAATTTGGCCAATTTTACACAACCTAGCCGGTGCATGGTGTTACATATCCACTACAGCCGGAAAAGAGGCGTACACTATGTGTCTCTTACGGTGAAATTGTCGCTAACCACTTTAAACCTATCCTATTGAGCTAAAATAACCAGGTTTAGTCGGTAACATGTCAGGCTCAAGCAATTAGAGCATGATCAGCGACCTCAGTGTAAAATTGATGCTAGGGGAGAAGTAAATGTGGATATATAATGTTGCTGTATAGTATTGCCTAGCGTACTGCGTTCTAGAGTCTTTATAGATAAGCAAAACATATTAACTAGAATGGCTACTTGCCATATACACAACTAACTAATACAGTGAGAACAATATATATCAAAGGTCATAGGACCTTATGGTGCGGTTAGTTGAGAGCACCCACAGTAAATAAGGATAATATTCACATAAAATAGAAAGTATAAAATTGCGGTCAGACGGACCGGTAAGGTACCTATTAGGCATCAGTACCATATATGGAAATAATGAAATATACAATAGTATAGCTACTTGAGTACCTATTGGTCATCGGTACGGTAAAAGTTCATAAGTCACTGAAATTGATGCGCTAATATGAAATAAAACATGTGATGGCACGATCTTTAATGCAGGGATGATTTCCGCAGGCAGGTTTCCGCAGGCAGATGCGGCACACTCATGACGGTGAAGAAGAACGGATAATAAGACGTCCATTAGATAGTCATTTAACTGATACATGATTTAAACAGTGTGTTGTAAAGTTTCCGTCCGGCGACGGCGGTGTGAAAGTTGAAAGTTGCCCGTTAACAGAGAGGGCTAATGTCATAATTAATTATGCATGTACAATAACTGGGTACACGGTGCGGGATACGTCGCATAGCTCTTGCGGCGCACCGAGCAGAGTCCCACCAGACTGTGGTCCAAAAGTTAATCATCTCACGCGACATGCAGCACAGAAGTTTAAATCCACATTTCAGCGTGGTCGGAAGGTCCGGCGAGTTATCCACCAAGAATCACCATCAGCTCTACATCCCGTAGAATCACATCAGGCCCACAAGGCCCATCCGCAGGAAAGCTCCCTTAGGAAAGTCCAGATGCGGGAGTTCTTACTTTAATTTATTTTTGCTCCCGGATGGTCGTCCGGGAGCATCCAAAATTCTTGTATCGCAGAAAGTCGTAAGACTGCCCACCGGCGCAGAAGCACTCAATTCCGAAAGATACCGCCATGATGATCGATGGAATCACCGTTTGTTAGCAGTTATCCCACGTCTGGCACTGCACTGGTCCAGCAGTCTTCTTGACGGGTCGGCTTCTACGCCGATGATGCTCTCGATCTTCGATTTTTCGTCCCTTTTATACTACTCATGACGTCAGAGGCAGGCGCTTCAACCAATCAGTGGGCGAGCTGTAGCCAATCAGCGTGCAGCTAGAAGTGGTGACGTGGCTATCATGTGAACAGCACATTCCCCATTCAGTTAATGCATACACGCGATTACGACATCAGAAGTAATAGTTTGTAAATAATTTAATGGGAGTTTTGTTGATAACTCGGTCATTTCTGTCTGATTTTAAAATGGTAAAAAGTTCTATGATCTTCGTTTTATTCTGGTCCTGATCGGTACCAAGAACGATGAGAATAGTATGATTTACGGAAATCACTAGTACATGTACCAACTCGGTACATTATAGGCATACACTTCCCAATTCCGACACGTGTTGTCAGGGAAGCTCTGACGCTCGCGCATGCGCACTACACGTTCTAACGGACGTAGTCATTTTTAGCGATAACCTCTCATAGGGCTTATATATGTGTACCATCTTAATCAGGGGGGGGGCCTGCTTGGAGCGAATCTGGAGTGGTCGTTCCGCACCCAGCTTGGCTGGGATGGTCCGTACCATCCAGTCGATCCGTGCTACACACGCACACACACGCTCACAAGCAGGCATGCACTCAATGTTTAATTAATATGAGTATATTTGATACAAAGGATTGGATAGGTCATGTAGGTGAAGTGTTAGTGTGGGGTTGGTGGGATGAATCTGTGTCGAAGCATGTATAAAATGCCTTTGACCCTTCACCCCACCCGTTCAAATGTGATACCTGTTATATGCCATCTTAGATCCAGGCCCTGTACATACATAACATATAAGTTACACTTGAAATTTGTGTTCTTCCCATAGCTAAACATGATACAAATGTAGCTTTATTGTTTTAATTCTTATTTTGTTCGTTCAATTCCCAATAAATTAATACGATTCGTGTTAATATGTTAAACTAGATTGATCAGTCGATGACATGTCGCCGCAAATCCCCATGTTCACCGCTTTGACCCACAACCCACCCCAGGGGGTGGTGCCAAATGTAAATGGCGTTTTGCACTCCGCAATCATATGGGTAACTCACATACAAAATTTGGTAGAATTTCATCCAAATGTCAGGAGTTGCATTACAATCAATTTCATGACCTTTTGACCCCATCCCCCGCTCCTGGGGTTGGGGCCAAATGTAAATGTGCTCATCCACTCCACATTGATATTGGTAACTCACATACTAAATTTGGTTGAATTCTGTTCAATATTTTTGGAGGGGTTGCATTACAATCAATTTCTTGACACTTGGATCGCACCCCCACCCGCCCCTGGGTGTGGGGCCAAATCTAAATGTGCCCATTCACTATACATTGATATGGGTAACTTACATACCAAATTTGTTTGAACTCCGTCAAACGGTTTTGGAGGAGTTGCATTACAATAAATCTTTTGACATTTTGACCCCATCTCCCACCCACCCCTGGTGGCAGAGCCAAATGTAAATGGACTCATGTACTCCACATTGATATGGGTAACTCACATGCCAAATTTGGTTGAATTCTGTCCAATGGTTGCGGAGGAGATACGTTACAATAAATTTCCACAGGCTAAAATTTGACCTTTTGACCCTTCCCCCTGGGGGCGGAGCCAAATCTAAATGCCGCCTTGCACTCCGCAATCATATGGGTAACTCAGATATCAAATTTGGTTGAGTCCGTCTAAGGATTTCAGAGGACTTGCGTTGCAAGTTATTTGACCTTTTGACCACACATGTGTAGCTCGCCGGGTAGTGTCGGGCTGTTCCGGTGTATCATGTCGACTCGCCGCGCCGCGCCGCGCCGCGCCGCAAGTGCACGACGAGTGATGACACTGGTTAGCATCCGGTCTCGGGGTGACAGACCTTGTACGAGACTGCCCTGCGGGAAACAAAAACCGGCTCCTAAGGCCGGTGAAACTCAATCGTTCCGGTGGGGCCGTGCGACTATCGTCGCGAACATTAAACACAACTGTCTCATCCCAAGAATTTGTGTCACCGGTATGCCTGTCCATAGCAATTTCGTGATCTATGGACTACAAGATTTGATTTGGTGACCTAAAAATATAAGTCTATACAATGAGTTTACCTAAACAATTATAAATATGCTAGATAAAACTACAGTAAGAGCATACGAAAATACGAGACATAGAGGCAGGTAGATGAACTTTTAAACATGGGGCTCCTGGAGGTACCACACAGACTTGTAGGTCCGCAGAGGTATCCCTGCAAGGGAGGCTCCCGTACACGAGACGTAGCTATTTAACTTAATATAAGTTATTAGACCTCTAAGCTTAAAGGAAGAAGGTTATCTCAGACGAAAAAGTGATGTGCCTCACGCGGGCACTACTCTTGGTGCTAGTTTGGGTGAGGAGTATTATCCTGGCGTGGACCGTCGTCGCTGAATCCTTGCGAGAGGTGGGCCTCCGTCTCGGGAAGGTGTTGCCATGGCTTAAAGCGGGAGAAGAATAGTAGGCAAACATGGGCCCCCACTAATATTTCAATCAAAAATCTTTAGAAAGAAAAGACCATATCTAGTGAGATTATGACTATAGGGGTGCTTACTGTTTTACGTGAAGACGGAACGGGTGATTCCCGATGGATTCCCTCGCCACCGTCTTATGCGATTCCTAATATGCTGAGTTAGTAGTTGCCGCTTTATTTCTGCGGGCCTTCTGCTTTGCTTAATTCCTTTTAGTTGTTTTCAGAACAACAATTATTTTAGGCCGCAACTGGCTGATATCTACCTAGCTATTAGACACGGCTGTCACGGAGAACAGATGCCCTAGGACATCAATACTGTAGACAGCGCTCATACATGTTACTTAGTAGGATCTCCGAACTGGGTAAGAATCCGGACATTCCGCTTCGTAACCACATAAAACATTACAAGACATGGGTTACATTTCACGAAAGCATTATTAGGCCATCTCTCTTATCGTTAGGGTAGGGGTAAGAGAGACGAATACCCACCATAAATGTTCTTCCCGCAAGGGCGTGACAGATCTAAATATCATGCCCAGACATTTTAACAGAATTCGGTGGGAATACGTATCTCACCCATCACCGGGTCCTATGGAACTAACCGTTTAACCTGTCGTTAGGTTTATATACAAGTTGCCAGTTTTGCACTGCGGTGCGGGAGGATTGTCAGTAAATAAAATAATAATTAATACATGTGTTTTTGCAGTGCTTTCCTACATTGGCTTAAAGTACTATCTACTAAGTATCCGAAGATACACGGGAGTGTGTGTAATACTGCACCCTAGCCATCACCGCTCGGAAACCCCAATAGTTTCCCAGAGTCGGATCGACCCCTGGTGCGGATAGGGACATCCAAACAATTAAGAAGCCACAAGGCTATGAGGAGCACGAAGAGAGACAACATCTTAATTATGAGTCTTAACGGAGTGCGGGGCTAGATTATCTTCACTACTGGAAGAGAAGAAGAATATATTACACAGTATGTAATGAAGACACTGTCTCTAATCGTTTTGAACCTATCCTATCGAGCTGTATATAGAACAGGTTAGTCGGTAGCATGCCGGGCTAAACAGAGTTATAGCACGGACAGCGACCTCAGTGAAAAAGTGTTGATGGCGGGAGAAAGTGCTGCATATATAAATGTTGCTGTATAGTGTTTCTTACGTGCACTGCAGTCCTATGTTTTCTATAATTAAGCAAAACATGTGAATGGATGGCCACTGGCCATATATATATATACATAATCTAACCAGAACAAACAATATGGTGTCAAACGAAGATATATATATTAATACAGATTAACGAACCTACTATAGTGCGGTTAGCAACACATTGAGGAAAATGATAAATAATTATTAACAAATACAGAAATTATAACTATCGGTCCGAAGATCATTATGGTTCCTTTTAGTCATCGGGACCGTTGTTATGGATACGATATAATTAACAAAACCTATATAGAGAAATAATTAAACGGTGAAGTATAGTTACTTGAATACTTGGTAGTCATTCCCAAGTTAGGCTACCGTGTTACTGAAATTGATACGTCAATCCGTAGTCGACGTGAAATGATGCGCTCTGTGGAAGCTGGAAAGTTCCCGCAGGTTGGTTCCCGCGAGCTGTTGTCCGCAAACAAGATTCCCGCAAGAACATTCATGGCGGGTGAAGAACATCGCTCAGCACTGTAAGCCTAATAGAATGTCTAACGAGCAGTCAGTAAAAGATACGATAGTACTACGTAGTGAAGAAAGTTCCCGTACACCGATGGTACGGATGGAAGGTGTAACAACCCGATCACTAGCGGGGGTTGTTAGAGGCAAATGAAGATACAAAACAAGGCTTCACGGTGCTGGGTACAACAGCCAGCTCTGAAGACACACTGGGCAGAGTTTACTTGCTACGGTCGAAAGTCGAAAGAACCTACACGATTGGTGCGGAGGTTGTTTGAAATACCACTTTTAGGCGTGGCCGGCAGATCCGGCGAGTCATCCATCAAAGAACATCCTGCCTCTACATCTGTAGACTCACATATTCAGGCCACAAAGGCCTCACCACAAGTTTATGTTCCGAATGTCGATGTTAGTATTCGTGAACGATTATCAAAAGTTCCAAATTACTCCCGCAGATAGGGAGTTACAAAAATGTTTTAGTGCGGTGTGTTGGAAAACTGCACCCTATGGGATAAAAACCCAACACATAGGGAAGGAAGACGCGTATCGTGCTTATTAGTAGTTGGTACAGCTCCAACCTGCTCTCGATCACTGGATCACTTCTCCTTTTATACTCTCCGTGACATCACAGGCGCAGGCTCCATCCAATCATCGTTCGAGCAACAGACAATCAGCGCGTAGCTAATAATAGCATAGTCGAACGTTCTAGAACATTCTAGAAGCTTTACGTCCATGTGGTTATGACGTCACAGCAATATTATATTGAAGATAATCAAGAAGAGTTTTCCCTGGATAACTCAGCCATTTCTCAACCGATTTTGAAATGGTTTACAGATTTGGAAAGCACGTCAAATTCTGGTCCTAAGTAATGCCAGATTTCATTGGAACAGGCAATCAATAAGGATTACAGAGTACCATCTCGGTACACTAAAAGCGCCATCCTATCTAGGTCACAACTACACGCTCCATAGAAACCGTCCCGGCGCTCGCATGCGCATAATGCGTTTTAACGAACTTAGTCGTTTTTCGACACGCTCTCTCTCCCATAGGCTCTACCCAGAGGGGCGTGTTCAGGAAACGAATCCAAGACGGGCGGCGCGTACCCAGCTTAGCTGGTACGGCGAGTGTCTGACCGGTCAATCCGAACTACACCTGCATGCACACACGCATGCACACACACATTGTCTTGCAAAGCGGAATCATATTGGCAAACCACATACCAAATTTGATTTAATTCCACCCAACGGTTTGGGAGGAGATAGCGTGATAGATGGACAGAGGTGATTACAATATCCCCAGCGGTTTTTTTAAATGGGATAATAAATGCTATTTAGAATGCCATTTAACTGTTTCTTGCAAAACAGCTATTTACGAAAGTTTCATATCAAGAAAAGCCTACTGACTGAGCCATCACACAGTTGTTTGCAGATAAATGAACTTGTACGCCTCAACCTGTCAAGATATTTTTCCATCACTTTAGAGCTTGTATGCAAAATTATGATTGGTCAGTTTTTTCAATGGCCAGCTTGAATTTTCCTAAATTTTTCAGGAAATCTATTAAAGGCCTACTCCTCATTAGCCACTTGGCCGTTTTCAGACAAACTTGCTGGAATGACCATATCATGGTAGACTTCAGAACTTTAGAGTTGGCCAATTTTCCCGGTGCTCATCTTGGATTCTTCAAAAATTTTCTGGAAATCAGGTAAAAAACTACACATTAGCCATTTGTCCGATATAAGCCAAACGTGGCAGGAAGGAACCTATCGTGGAAAACTTCAGAAATTATATTTTAATTTGATTTTAATTGGTAAATTTTCTAATGGTCATCTGTATTTTAAGATTTTCGTGAAATCAGTTAAAAGACTACTTATATTCACACCAGAATGCTTGAAAATAAAATTGTTAAAATTGTATACTTCTGGAGGCTTAAATTGTGTGACTAGATATAATGAAATGAAATTAATCTTAACATCTTGTGATTTCATTCGATATAAATTAATATAATTTTTTGAAGTTGTGAATTTGAAATACAGGCACAAGTCTCTAATTAAAATTCACAACTTAAAACATTATATTAATTTATATGTATTGAAATCGTCATATGTTAAGATTCATTGCGTTTCATTACAGTTAGACCCACTGTTTAAGCCCTTAAAAGTATACAATTTAAATTATTTTATTTTCTGCCATTTTGTTGTGAATATGCACCTTTAACTGCTTATACGATTTCAGCCAATCTTTGTTGGAAGAACCATATGATGGTAGGCTTAAGAAATTGCGTACAGAATCCCTATCGTGATAGGCCTCAGAACTTGTATACAGAATTTTGATGGGTCAATTTTTCCGGTGGCCATCTTGGATTCTCCAAATGTTTTCATCAAATCATTTAAAAGATTTGATACATGTTTACAATGATCTCACAGGCCAATTCTCCATGTGAGCGACACAGGCCATTTGGTGTCTTGTTGAATTTGATATTCCGTGTGCCATGTGGCTTATCATTTGCTTCAATGATTATTAATTAACACCTACGGAGTCAGCAGCTTAGAACCATTTGTGAATAAATAAATTATTAATGTTCTATTCCAGTATGTTTATCCGGCGGCTGTTTGAGAAGCTCATATTTTCCTGATGCCATCTATTGATTTGTATAAATTCTCAGCTGGAATCTTGATGGATTACATGATCTCAAGGAGTGCAGACATCTGCGACTATAATACAGAGCGTAATTACATTAACCGTTTCACAGATTAATTCCCTGTATCTCAATCTTAGTGCAACTGTACAGGAAAGCTAGTTAATACTTTGAAATTAATATGACTGGAAGCCTAACTTTCCAGTCATATTAATTTCAAAATATTCAACACAATATGTTATGCATCATAAAGAATTACTTTTTCCGGGATTTGTTGTTGAAAGGGTTAATAATAATCTGGTTTATTAGGCAATACAAAGTAACCTACATGTAGCTTGTCTTCAATGCATAATGAGTAGAATAATGGCATGAGTATAGACTTGCTACATGTATCTTAAACTGAACATCAGCACGATTCAATCATTCTTAGATTCATTCCTAGATTACAGTCCTGATGTCTGTTTTATGTACCCATACTGTTGCTGGTATAGCCGTGAAGATGACAGCTTTTAATGTTATGAGTTTGCATCGGACTGGAATGATTTTAGGTAAAAGCAATCATATTTTAAAGCCTTGCATACCATCCTTGATATCACAGTTTTGTGGTTCTGGATCTGGAAGAGTTTTCACCGACGATAGCGTACACAATCTAACTCATAACAGACTGCAAGAAAAACACAGTGCTTCAGGCAATCGTATCAATAGTTGTGATAACGTGTTGTTAACTAGATTTAGGACGTCTAATCATAATGTGCGGTACAGTCATCATCGGCCAACACACCTACAAGAAATTCACCTGTCGGATGACATGGCATCAAGACATTTTGTTTATGGACTGGAACAAACGGAGAGAACAAAGCTTCTAGAGCAGCTGCAGAAGTTTGAAGATTCGAGACAGCAATCTGGAGGTATGCCTTAGACCCAGGTCACATTGGCAGGGGTCACACAAAATCCACATTTGTCTTGAAAAGCCTTGAATTTCAGAATTACATTGAAAAGTACCTGAAAATTGCTTAGCCCTTACATGGGCAAACTTGGTCCAAAAACTCGAAAATTATTTGTTTTTGGATGTCCCTTTGCAGGCCAAGAGAACATGTTTCAGGAAATTCATAACTGGAATAACTGACTAGGTTATCGATTCAGTCATTCCAATGATAAATTTCCAAACATAGTTCTCTCCTGACCTGCAAATGGACATTCCTCAATACCACTACAGAGACCGGTTTTTGGCTGGCTTGACCATTAAAGGGTTAATAATGTGTTGAAACGCCCTTGTATTTAGCGCTTTAATGGTCAAATTTCATCAAGAAAATCAAAATATTTTCACATTGAATGTCCATTTGCAGGCCAAAATAAGACTATTTTCAAAATTTACCACAGAAATGACTGATCGAGCCAGTCATTTCAGTAATAAATCTTCAATAATAGTCTTCTTGTTTTGCAAATGGACATTCCTCGAGACTACTGCAGAGGCTGGTTTTGGCCAACTTGACCATTAAAGGGTTAATATTTCAGCTCAAATTATTTTCTTTGCGTACAAAAGTGCTGTAGTGAATCATCAGTCAAAATGAAGGAATTGCCTTCTCGGAACATCTAATATTAAGATGTTTGCATTATCAGACACACGGAGACACTTCCTTTCACCAACCCATGTTCAGCCTGGTATCAGACCCTTGAACATTTTGAAATTGTGGTCATTAAATTCCATGAATGAAAATCTCTGCTGGCTGATTTAATACTTAATATTATCATCTTAATGAAATATGAGAAATATAAAATTCCAGACTTGTTTTTACTTTCGTTTTAACATATTGAACAGAAAATTGGTGCATTGCTTTATTGTGAGAAGTTACTGATCAAGATCGAGTTTCAGATGTTTCTGTCCAATTTTGGCCTTTTGACGTATGAAATATTTCAGTTTTCTAGAGTTTTTCCGCTTTTCTTCAACATATTAATATTGAAAAATAGGGCATTTCTTTAATAAAATTTGCACTTGACTTATAGATCAAGTTCGCGTTTCAGGCATTTCCGTCAATTTCTAAATGTACAGATGTACATGTGCTGTTTTCATGGCCCAGAAATGTTTCATTACAGAGTTATCCCCCTTCTTGAAGCCAGGCTGCATTGCCAATAATTTCTTGTCAACACAACTCCTACAGTTTATAGCTACGATTCTTTTGAAATTTGGTAAATGTTATCATTCACGGTTCGTACTGATCATGGAAATCCTGGAAAGTCATGGAATTTTAAATTTTAAATTCCAGGCCTGGAAAGTCATGGAAATCAGCATTTTTTATCATAAGAAAAAAATCATGGAAAAGTCATGGAAAATGGTAATCATACAAAATAAAAGAAATCTGAGGCATAAATTTCCATTGTCACCTCTGCAATTAAAATTAAAGCAACAGCTTAGCAAAGCAAGACAAAACCTGGGTTGTCGCAAGATACAATATTCAGATATTTTTTGGGGGGGGGGTGGCGGGGGTGTGTGGACAGAATGCTTGTTTACCAAACGTTAGAACTACTACCTGATTTTACTGTATAGCTTGCAATTTGATGTGTAATAGTTGCATACCTGCTTTCCTTCACCTAGATCTGAAGACATTTTATTATTTATTATTGTCATTTCAGATGGAAATGTTCCTACGCGTGCTCAGCTAAAACTAGGTGAGTAACCTCTATAAATTGTACCATAGTTGACTTGTGTGAGTTTGAAAAAACTGCTCCATTGGAACCAGAGTTATTGGAAAATGTGCCAAATTAATGTCCATTTTTATCCACCCCCGTTCTGGAAGACGGGGGTGATATAGCGACCAGCATGTCTGTCTGTCTGTCCATCCATCCATACGTCTGTCCCTGTCTTGTCAACGCAACTCCTAGAGGTCTCAATGGATTAACTTTAAAATGTTGTCCACATTATCAGTATCATGTGCGGATGTGCATGTGCTTTTTTCGCGTCCGAAATATTGTTCATTACAGAGCTATCCCCCTTTATATATCTTAAAGCCGATACATAAACTGCATTGCGTTCATTTCTTGTCAACGCAACTCCTCCTAGAGGTCTCAATGGATTAGCTTAAAATGATGTTGATATCAGTATCATGTGCAGATGTGCATGTGCTTTTTTTGCGAGCAAAAAATTTTTCATTACACCGTTATCCCCCTTTAAATATCTTAAAGCTGATACATAAACTGCATTGCCAATCATTTCTTGTCAACGCAACTCCTCCTAGAGTTTAGCTCCGATTCTTTTAAAAATTGGTACTTGTTATCATTACCACATGTAGGTGTGCATGTGCTATCCGTGTACCTGTACGTCCATCCATCTGTCCAAAATGTATGTATGTCCGTCTGTCAGTCCATCCATCTCTGACAATCATTTCTTGTCAACGCAACTCCTCCTAGAGGTCTCAGTGAATTAACTTTAAATTTGTCCACATCAGTATCATGTGCAGATGTGCATGTGCTTTTTTTGCGACCGAAAAAATTTTCATTACAGAGTTATCCCCCTTTAAATATCTTAAAGCGATACATAAACTGCATTGCCAATCATTTCTTGTCAACGCAACTCCTACAGTTTAGCTCTGATTCTTTTGAAAATTGGTACGTGTTATCATTACCACATGAAGGTGTGCATGTGCTATCTGTATACCTGTACATCCATCCGTCTGTCCAAAATGTATGTATGTCCGTCTGTCAGTCCATCCATCTCTGACAATCCTTTCTTGTCAACGCAACTCCTAGAAGTCTCAATGGATAACTTTAAATTTTGTCCACATTATATCATGTGCAGATGTGCTTGTGCTTTTTTCGTGGCCAAAAAAGTATTCATTACAGAGTTATCACCCTTTATATATCTTAAAGCCGATACATAAACCGCATTGCCAATTATTTGTCAACGCAACTCCTCCTACAGTTTAGCTGCGGTTCTCTTGAAACTTGGTAAGTGTTATCATTACGACATGAAGATGTGAATGTGCCATCCGTATACTTGTACATCCATCCATCTGTCCAAAATGTATGTTCCTCTGTGGGTCCATCGTTGTCAATGTGACTCCTACAGTTTAGTTACAATTCTTTTGAAACATGGTAAATCTAGTCATTACCATCCGAAGATGTGCATGTGCTTTTTTCGCGGCCAGAAAATTATTCATTACAGCGTTATCTGCCTTTAAATACCTTTAAGGCGATACATAAACTGCAGTACCAATCATTTCTTGTCAACACAACTCCTACAATTTAGCTGTGATTCTATTGAAACTTAGTAAGGATTCTCATTACCATTTGAAGATGTGCATGTGCTATCCGTATGCCTGTACATCCATGCGTCTGTATAGAATGTATGTGTGTCAGTCTGTCGGTCCGTCCATCTCTGGCAATTATTTCAAGATGTCAACACAACTACTGTACAGTTTAGCTACGATGTATGTTTATCTGAAATGTTTGGATCCGGGGGGGATATGCCGTCTTCTGATGGCTCTTGTTAAAGCAATGTCACTGAAGTTTGTTGCTGTTACCTTTGAGCCTTTGATCCCAAAATTGTCAAACATCTTTAGGACTCCATGGACATGCCTCCATCTAAGTTTGGCAAAGATCTTTCCAGTAGATCCAGAGTTATTTAAAAATGTGTCAAGTGTTCATTTTGAAAACAGTGTTGCCGAAAGATGTTGCTGTTACATTTTAGTTTTTAACCCCACACTTGACATACCTCTTTGGGACCCCGCGAGCAAGTTTCCACCCAAATTGCCAAAAAGATCCCTCCAGTAGGAGCAGAGTTAAGTCTTAAGAACAAGAAGAAGCTGCACTCCATGCTCGCATTAAAGCTTGCGTCTAGTGACGCAGGTAAAAAACTGGTTGCCACATTTCATGCATTTTCAGGTTGCCTAAAACAAAGTCCATAATTACTCAGAAAAAGCATTAAGCAGACTCATTATTCTTTCAAGTATTAGTTAAATACATGTAAATAAATTTCTTAAAAGAAAAACGATTATTCAATGGATATGAAAAACACAGTACTTATGATGTTAATCTCTCATTATGACCTGAACCATTTATTCTCTCTAGATACCAGGGGCCGTATTTGCAGAGTGCCTAAGTTACGCACCTGCCTAACTGCTTGCGCCTATTTAGAAGAGCCGAAGCGGGCCTAGCTAAGTTGATAGAACTTGTGCCCAATCCTGTTGTATTATCAGTACAATAAAATATGTTTTTAAAAAAAAGAGCCAAAGTCCTACATTGTATTCCAAAGCGGCTAAATAGTCATCTAATGCAAGAGAATACAGAACTAGTTGGTTCTTTGGACTTAAACCAGATTTAAGCATTTTTTTGCACTTAACCCTTACCACTCTGATGTCACCATTCAATCTTTTTATTGTGCCAGTAGCAAGGAAACTGGGGTACATTTTTAAACAATTTTGATAGACGATGTTGCTGTAAAAAATGAACACCAGTTCGTCTTATAATTTAATTGGAAAATTAAAAATTTTGACATCAGAGTGGTAAGAGTTAAGTACTCTTTGTGAATATGGCCCCAGAATGTCATCTGTACATATACATGTTGCATATACACGATGAGGGGATCTACTGGTACTAACATTTAAATCTTGTTCTCTTATTGCAGTATTTATGCACAAAAGTCTACCATTTTTTGGCTTCGGCTTTTTAGACAACTTCCTCATGATCATAGCGGTGAGTGGTTCAAGTCAACATGTATATAAATATGCAAACCAATATATGCAGGGTTTGAAATTAACCTGGATGTGCCACTAGCCACCAGGACTAGGGATCACCAGATTCTAATACTAATCCTTTTGATTAATTACTAGCCAATAGATGAATCCAATCTGTCAGTCGAATATATAATGTCATAATGAATTGCGCCACATGTAGGTTGACGTCACAATTAATTATGTCGTGAATGACATATCTAAGACTATCATAAACGCTTAATAGTCTGTCACGTTAGATGAATTGTATGTCAGTATGTCGTTACTATTTAATAACCATTCCGTTGAATCTATTGAAACTAATTTGACTGGGAGCTGTTCCAGCAACATCACCCAGTCAAATTAAGTTTCAAAACATTCAACAGCTTACCTGTATAGTTTGCTGGAGATTGCGATTCCGGGAGTTCAGTGTTTGATCGATCCCAAAATGGGCAAAGCGTGGGCGGAGCTTAGCTAGAGATGGGTGGAGCATGGTACTGGATTCATCTATTGACAGATATGGCTATTACTTGTATCCCTGATGTCACAGAAGGTTGGTGTTACTGTATGCTATTGTGTGTTATTTATTTCTGTTTTGTATGGAAATTGGTGTAATTAAACCCTTTATTTAACCCTTGAATTTGTTCAAGGAAATTTCAAATTTTCTCATAGAAAATGTTCATTTGCAGACCAGGAGAAGGCTATTTTTGAAAGTTTACCACTGGAATGACTGGCTTGGTTATCGAGCCAGTCATTCCAGTGGTAAATTTCCAAAAATAGTCTTCTCTTGGTCTGCAAATGGACATTTTTCAAGACCACAGCAAAAGCGGTTTTTAACTGATGTGAGTGTTAAGGGGTTAATTGTCAAATTTGGTCAAATAAATGTCAATTTTCTAGCAGAAAATGCCCATATGCAGAGCAAGAGACTGTTTTAAAAATGTTACCATTGTAATGATTAATGAGTCATGACTTTTTCTCACGATCAATTCAGAGACCATTTTTGTCCACCTTGTTGTACATTAATGGATTGAGATATCAAATTGTTACTATCCCACCAGGCTGGCCGGTCACAAAATCTACAAGCCTGTCTCAATTTCTACTAGCCTTGTGTGTGTTAGTGCTAATTTAAACCCCTGAAGTATATACGTGTGAACAATAAACTCACAACCATGCATGTCTATGTATCATCTGTACATATTTCCAATTAAATATATTTAAAGGGTTGCTTTTGGTGCTGTAGGATGGTTGGCAGGGTGAGCAAATATACTGTTGCCCGGTAACATAGAGCAACTAAAATTTTACTTTGGTTACTAAAATTGCGATACAGTTTGTGGGAATTGTAAGGCATATTAAATAATTACTCTCGTTTTGGATGTAAATTCCCAATAGCTAAATAAAAAAAATCATTTACAATTTAATAAATGTGCTGTTGAATATTTTGAAACTAATTTGACTGTGTGTTATTGCTGGTATTGCAGCAACAGGTTTCTAATAAATTTGTCAAGATATTAAACAGTGGTTTTATACAAAAGTATGGACAGTATGGAATTATAAGAAATCCATTTTCAACCCGTGAGATGTAAGGAAACTAATGGTGTGGAGAATTATGGGAAATTGATATATCATCATTTTTCTGTGAAATGGCTTATTTGTTTGCTCGCCACCTGTCACAGTTGGTTTCCTGCACTTCTTCACACTTCTTCAAGATATTCAAGCGAAAATCGGCACATTGCTTTTTTATAGAGAGGTACAGAGCAGGTTCGAGATTCAGACATTCTCCTCAATTTGTATGAAGTTACACTCCCTTTAAAAAATTTTCAGTTTTCATCACTTTTTTCCGACTCCTTCAACATGTTCAACAGAAACTTGATACTTTGCTTTATTTTTCCCCTATTGGTCAAACTGTGGGTGGGGGAATTATACGTTTGCTCTCCTCTGTCCATCCATCTGTCTGCCTGTCCATCTATCACAGTTGGTTGTCCTCACTTTATGAGAAACTACAGAGTAACATTGAGATTCAGGAGTTTCCATCAGTTTTTAATTGAGTTATGTCCCCTTAGCTCAGTAGATTGTGTTAGGCAGCTGAGCATGCGACCCTTGAGCATCTTGTTGGCAATCTCTCAAAATTTACATCAGCACATAGGGGACATGTATTGCAAAGCAATGCTTATACAGAATGCTTGTCCTGTATGGCTTTTTGCCACCTTCATAACTACAGTGGTCTGTTGCGTTACGCATTATTAAATTCCACAGACCTACCTAAAGTTAGTTTGCCAAATCTTTTGTTATGTCTACTTATCCAAACCTAAGGGAGACATTTCTAGCTTACTATTCTAAATGTAGATACTTACTTCCCTTACCACAATCATGGCTGGGTGGTTAGCTCAATGAAAGATCATTAACTAGCAACATATTGTTGACAAGATTCAGTTTTAAATTTTATCTGGGCTGTGAAGCAGAAACTGAGGCATTAACGTCACATTTGCGACAATGTTGTCATTAAATTTTGATCACGGTCCCTTGCACTTTACACTGATACATACTGTAGTAATGCACAGAATATAAAATTAATCAAATGTTCTGCATCATTTACCTGATATTAATAGGATAATAAGTCATGTAACCCTTTCACTGATGAATCCCCTGTATCTCATTTTCAAGGCAACCATACAGGAAAACTGTTGAATATTTTGAAATTAATATGACTGGCAGCCATTGCTGCCTTAGGTAGCAACAGCTTCCAGTCAAAGTAATTTCAAAATATTCAACAGAACACGGTTTTTATCATAAATAATTTCATTTTTCAGGGATTTGTCGGTGAAAGGATTAATATAGTCAAAAAGTCAAAATGTTTGCCTCGAAAATGTCCACCACCAGGCAAAGAGATAACTATTTTTGAAAATTTACCATTGAAATGACTGGCTCATTTATCTCACCAGTCTTTCCAGTGTTAAGATATTTAAAAAATAGTCTTCTTGGTCTGCTAATAGACTTTTCTCAAGACCATTGCATGTCTTTGGTCGGCTTGACCATTAAAGGGATAAAATACTATAGATTTCGCCAACGGATTGAAAAAGTAAACTGTCAATCCTCGCGGGCGGAATCAGTTACTGTTAATAAAACAGCAATCTGTTATGGATCTATATGCGAAAAAAGCATAGGACGGATTACAGGCATGACAGGAACAGTTGTTAATTTCTAGCCCTGGGGATATTTTCCTAATCACAGATATATATATCATTGCTTGTTTTTGTTATTTTAACGCTTTCTGAAACAACAAATCCTTGAAAAACAAAATTCTTTACAATCCATAGCATATTCTGTTGAATATTTTGAAATTAATGTGACTGGAAGCCGTTGCTGCCTTAGGCAGCAATGGCTACCAGTCACATTAATTTCAAAATATTTATCAGCTTTCCTGTCTATTTGCCCTGGGATTGAGATATGTGGACTTTATCGGCGAAAGTGTTAGCAATTTTATTCCTGTATCTATCTATTATGTATGTATTTGCAGGGAGAATACATAGATGTAACTCTCGGTGCCATGTTTGGGATCTCTACAATGGCTGCTGCAGGACTGGGTAATCTCATCTCAGATATATCAGGGTTACAGTAAGTCGGCAAGCTACCTTGTACACGTAATAACATCAGCTAGATTTAACTTCATTATTGTCACATGCTTACCTCGTCCAGATCAGTGCAAGGTGGGCAGAAATATATGTTCTCTGTTATTGGGGTATAAAACAGAGTACCGGTAGCTTCTGCTTACAGGCTTTCCTACCAGTAGTTTGTCATAAAACTGCTACGCCTCCTCAGCAATAGAGGCCATGATGGAGCTGTAATTTTCTAGTCCTCCGACTCTACCAGCAAGTTCTTCCTGCCCCTTCCGTGATCATCAGACATTCTGGTTGCTCAGAGTCCATAGTGCTGCCTGACATCATTGTCGTCCAAAACCGCCTTTCTTGCGGCCGCATTTCCAGTCGTCTTTCCAGTGTAGTACGTTTTAGCTAATATGATGTATCAGTGCTGGAAAGACCCTCCTTATTCAGAGATGACCTATCGTAGATCATTCCGGGGTTTTCTCTGGGTCCATTCGTGCTGAAGTTTTTTCAGTTAGCTTAACTCAGACCACAGCAAATCCTCATAAAGGGTTTTACGTATACCTATCTCTAAACTCTCTTAATAGTACCTAAAGCCTGTATGTATACTAGGTGGAAGAATCAGAGGATGTACATAGAGGTCTGGTGATGCTCCAGTACCTGGGAAAGGGGCTAGCCAAACATGATTGTGTACTTTTGTCAGTGGTGTAAGATCTCAATGCAGTTCAATGGTCACCATATGGTCATGCCAGCTGACATCAAGCACTCGTTGAAGAGACATTCGGACCTCTAAATTCGGTTGACCATCCATGATTCTGAGACATACAATAGCAAACTCAACATGTGCTTTGAAGACAGCAAGTTTGGTGTCACGGTAGAGGTCTAATTTCCAAACGTACTCCAATTTGTTGCAAGTTGTCCAAGTTTGTACTTTTCCGCATTTGTGTCGTGCCCTGCATGAATAGAGGGTTCCATTTCTAGCTATGCCCCGCTTTGCCCGTAATTTGGATCGATCGAACCATGAATTCCCAGAATGCCAATATCAAGATAACTATACAGGGCCCATGTTCCCGAAGCTCTCGCTTTGTTAGCAATATTGTTACACCATACTAAAGCAAGGGGTGTAACGATATCACTAGCTTCAGGAACATGGGCCCAGGTAAGCTGTTTAATATTTTGAAATCACTGCAACAGCGCCCAGTCAAATTAGTTTCAAAATTTTCAACAGCGCATTTATTAAATAGTAAATCCATCAAAGACATACAATTCATACACTTGACAGACTATTTCAGCTTCATGACGAAGTATTTCTGTCAATTATGATTGTCAATTATGATTGTGACATCAGCCTTAGCTACATGTGATGTAATTGATTAAGATGTCATATACTTGACTGACAGATTCATCTATTGGAGGGTGGTCTGGATGGCATCTGGTATCTGGGAATTAAGTCAGTTTTTCTAAATGTCCCATTAATTTGACATGTGCAGGCCCAGCGTGTTAAAGCGTTAAGTAATAATCTATGAAGTCATATAGGTTTAGATATAACAAATTATTTACGATTTGATGACTATCCTGTTGAATGTTTTGACGCTAATTTGACTGGAATCTGTTGCTGTTAAGACAGCCACAGCTTCCAGTTAAATTAGTTTTAAAATATTTAACATATGTACATGGGCTTCATGCAAATACCAAAACCCAAGATCAAGTTTTTTCTGATTAAACCATGGTAGTTTTTGGAAAGTGGAGTAATTGAGCCCAGAAAATTTCAAGCAAATGAAATGGCTAGCCCTCTGGAGGTTGTAAGAATCTAAATTTTCCGGGAATGATTATTCATTCACCATGATACTGTGTAAGTGGAACAGGGTATTGCAATCCTGTCTGTCTGTCTGTCTGTCTCTGTCTGTAAATCGACATTAATTAAGCAGACATTTTCATTATCTTGACCAGTATATATGCTTAAAGATCAGCTTTTCTTTCGTTTACAGAACTGCAGCATACGTTGAAGTGTTAGTGAGTCGGCTTAAGGTGAAGATACCGAATCTCAGCCCAAGTCAAGTTACCATGAAAATAACGAAACGATGGGGAAACTGGGTAATTTATTCAAAATCTTTTTATCTCGTCATCCAATAAATACTATTTTAGCCCAGAGTTTCCATAAATTTAGTTTCAACAAAATCAGTTGAAAGCAGTTTTACATGAAAGTGTTTGTACTGCCTTTGGGTAAATTTATTTCCAATTACCGTTAATTTCCGTGTATATTGCGCTATCGTGGATAGTGCGCACCCCTAAATTTGACCAAAATCGGCCTGAAAAAACCTTCTTTCCGTGTATAGTGCGCAGTAAGATTGAGAGACATGTGAACGAAAACTGGTAACAAAAGAATCAATGACTTACTGCGTGTCGAATACGCTTTCCTTATAAAATCCCATTTGTGGCGTGCGTTACTCTGTTGTTTAATCACGGGAATATCATTTGCATACACTTTTAGCAAATATTTTGTATTAAACCTTATTGAATTTCTATATCTATGTAAATGCTAGATCGCCTTGAAAAACATCGGCCCTGTCATTATTTTTTTAACACATTTATGTCCGTATCTGTGTAGCAATCTATGGATTTTAAACATCTCTATGTTCAACTTGGGAAGACAAGAGTAACCTCCCCTTATATATATAACTTAGAACAAATTACAGGAAACAATGGCGTTGTAAAAAAATTGAATGATGGTTTATTTGATCATTTTACAACACTATGATATTTAATAAAGGTATAACACAGTATTTAGACAGTAGTAAGGCATTTCAACGATCTATTAGTACCATTATAGACATGTTAGAATGCGATCATTATTCCCGATCCATAAAATCACATTTTCAGCTCTGAATTTTGTGATTCTGCCGAAAAATTCTGAGGAAAAAAATGGGACAAATATTTATCCTTGTATATAGTGCGCAGGAGCTTTTTATAACATGTAATTTGAGCAAAAAAGTGCGCAATATACACGGAATTTAACGGTATATATCTCACCCGCTTCTTAATTCGATATTTTTCAAAATGCCATTTTAATGAGAATGTATACTTACATCTGTAATGTACGAGGCCTCGCACAGTGAATGAGGTACCCAGTTCTCGTGATAATATACACTTAGCTCATAAGTGAACCACTATATGTCATAATTCTTATTTGTTATAAGTAAATAGATAAATATCAATATTTTCCGAAAATTTGCCAAGCCATTATTATTAAGATAGCGCATGTTTTGCAAAAATGGGACACTTCTTCTTCTTGCGTTCATCTTTCTCATGACAGTAATCTTAGACTATTTTCCTTAGACTGTTTTCCTTATTTGGTGCATGAAAGCTGAAGTGGTCATCAAACGCTGTCCGTCTCCTCTGATCTGCTCTTCAAAAGGTACTTCAATAGGCCAGAAGCTTCTCCTAGCCTGTTCATAACGCTGGCAGTGCTGCAAGAGATGTTCTGCTGTTTCTCCTGCCTGCTGACACTCACAAAGTGCAGAATCTGTAACTTTGAGACGCTGAAGATGTGCATTGAGACGATTGTGACCAAGTCCTCAATCTGAAGACACATGTCTGATCCTCCCTACTGAGGCTGTGTATTGCATCATTATGCTGCCTGCTGGTGGTTCTTGTGGCTTTAATGATATGCTTCAGTTCTTCAACGTCAACCTTGCGGTTTAATTGTTCTTTATTTGACCCTTCCTTAGCCAGTTGATCAGCTTTGTCATGTCCTAATATGCCACAATGCGAGGGAATCCACTGTAAGTTAACATTGTTCTCCTTAGCCAGTTGTGTAAGATCTTCATGAATTAAATCTGTACTTTCCTTTCCACTCTCCAGCGCCTGGAGCGCTGAGAGGGAGTCTGTCAGGAAGAAAATATTTTCATTTCTGGTTTTTCGTTGTATCAGCTTTTGACTAGCTAAGATCAGTGCCCGGATTTCTGCAGTGTAATTGCTACAGTGCTTCCCTGTTAGCAAGCATGAGTCTGTTATATCTCCACATGGAAACCGAATGTGAGCACCTGCCCCTCCATTCTTGACAGCCTGGATAGCTGATCCATCTGTATAAACATGTATCCACTCTTCCTCAGGATAGTTTTCTGCAATATGACTCAATGCAAGAACCTTGTTTGTCACCTCTGCTTGATCTCCCGTGCTTTCAATCCCTGGAATCGAGGGCCAAATTGAAATTGTGTTTTCTATTTCAGAAGCATTCCACAGTTCTCTCTCAGAGATAGCAGTTATGTTTCTACATCTGGGGAAGATGTCCGACTGTTTCTTTCAATTTTCTTTGAAGTTAATAAGAAATTATTCCTCTTGAGTCTTCCTCTAGACATTTGGTGGGTCAGCATATGCATGGGATGGTGAGGCATCAATTTGAATTTCTCGTATTGGATCTCGGCCTTGATTTCTTGTCTCTGCTGGAGTGGCTGGATATTGGTAAGTTCTTCCATCGCTGCTATTGGAGTGGTTTTCATAGACCATGTTATGATACGAAAAGCCTGATTTTGTACCTTATCCAATGTCTGAAGGGTGCTTGTAGCAGCTGTCATCCATGATGATGAGCCGTATACGATGATGAGCCTAACTGATCCAGAGTAAACCTGTTTCAGAATTTTCATGTTAGCTCCCCATTTTGTTCCAGTGAGCTTCCGCATAACTGTCAGTCTTCGCTTGGCTATACCGTCAGCTTTTCTGATTTGCAGCTTCCAGTTTAGTCTTTTGTCAAATATGAGACCAAGATAAGTTACTTCATCCTCAAAGTGCAGAACTGAGTCACCAAATTTCAGACTTGTCTTATGTTCCTTTTTAGTGGATAGTGTGAATAGAGTTGCGAATGTCTTCTCTTTGTTGATCTGGACAAACCATTTTGTAATCCAAGAATTGAGGTGATCAATTGCGAGTTGCATGTGGTAATTGGCTGTTGAAACATACTCCTCGCTGCTCCACATCATAAGATCGTCAACATACAATGCAGCTCTGACTCCCATTGGATGGTTCTTCACCAGGTCATTGATGAATATTGTGAAGAGGGTGGAGAGACTACACCACCCTGAGGTACACCATGTCGTAGCAGGACTTTCTTGCTGCTTGTCCCATTCAGCTGTACTGATGCCTTTCGGTTGTGGAGATACTGGCATATCCAGCTGTACATTTTTCAAGAGATATCACTGGTCCTGAGGTTTTGGAGGAGTCCATGCTTCCATACATCAAATGCCTTTTGCAGATCAACCCACACATTGATGGTATGCTTTTTCTGTTGGAACGCCTCCTCAATATACTGTGTCAGATACGTTGTTTGATTCTCAGTAGATCTACACTTTCTGAAGCCATTTTGTTCATCCGCTAAGAGATTGTTGCTTTCAAGATGTCGAAGAAGTCTTTGGTTGAGGATTCTTTCCATGTCTTTGACAGTGCAACTAGTCAGACTGATAGGTCGATAACTTGCCGCTTTGGATTTATTCTTGCCTTTCTTCAGTACAGGGATCATGTTGGCCTCTCTCCAAGACTGGGGAACATCTCCTGTGTATCAACTGTTGTTGAAAATCTCCAAAAGCTTGTGCTTTCAAATAGTATCCATCCAGGAGACTTCCTGTTTTTCAGAACTTTCAAGCTTTTCTCCAACTCGCTGATGGTCAGAAGCTCATCCATTCCCACGGCATGTATTTGTGTCTCTCCGTTCCACTTTGCAGACTTGATTGCAGCTTTTTTACAACTGACTGGCACATCTAGATTGCTTACTTTCTGAAACATACAAGCAAAGTGTTCAGCAGCAGCCTCTCCTGTTTTAATTTCACAATCCTCTTCAAGAGTTCTCGGTACTCTGGTGTTTTCATCGTTAAGCTGCTTCACAAGCCTCCAGAGTTTGTTCGTATCTTTTTCAAGATTTAAGCTTGAAGTTTTTTCTCCATGATTCTCTGGTGGCTCTGATTTTGGCTTTCAGATATTTTGCCTTGGATTGTTGGAGTCTCACATGGTTGGCTTCTGTTGGGACATTCTCTGCAATTTCCCTTGCGTTGGACATTTCTTTGTGTAACTTTTGCAGAGACGTACTCCAGTAAGGTCTGTAGTTTTTCCTGGATCCCCTAGGAATGCATTTGCCAGCAGCAGAGAGTAAAGCAGAGTTAAGCTCTTTAACAACCTTGTTGATGGGTTTTTTTTTACATCAATGTCTTTTAGCAATCTGTCACTCTTTCTGATATCTGTCCCAGTCTGCTTTCTTATAGTTCCATCGAGGAGTCTGATTTCGGTCAATCTCAACATCCATGTTAATGGTAATGAAAACAGGGCGGTGATCACTGCCTCCAAGTTGTTCCCCAACAATATGCAAAGATTCTTGATGTAGATTTTCTGTCGAAAATGCTAGATCAGGAGAACTTGAGGTATGCCATCGTCTTGAGTAGAATGTAGGGGGATCATCTGCCTTATCCAAGAGAATCAGCGTCTGCTCATCCATCCAATTTTCAATGTCCTCACCCCTCCTATCAGTAGCATGATAGCCCCTTAACTGAGAATGACTGTTGAGGTCACCAGCAACGATAGTTGAATCTGGGTGAACTGGGATTTTTCCGAGATTCAATGGTCGATTATTAGGGCAGTAATAGTTGACAACGGTGATAGGATGTTTCTCTGGAATTATCTTGATTGTGAGAATTTCAGGTCCTTCCATGTCTCTCTGAACTTAAATGGAGTTTAGGTTATTCCGGACCAGGGTTATGACTCCTCATTTATGTCTTCCATCCCTGTCAGATTTGAAGCACTGAAATCCTCTTATACAGAATCTTCTGTTGGCATTCAGATGACTTTCTTGGATACATGCGACATCTACGCCTTTCTCCTTGAGAATTTGGCTACGCTCCGTTTTCTTGTTAGAAACTCCTTCAGCATTCTATTGCATGATCTTCTTCTTCTTTTCGATCGCTGGTATCACACTTGGAGAGCCATTCTCAAGATGAAATCTGTGGTTTTCTGCAGTTCTTCCACAGGCCCATACAGCTTTTCAAGAAATGAGGTTGACAAAGGCCAGATCTCTTCTCTCAGCAGCTGGTACGTACTGCAACATTGAAAAAAAATTGCATCATAGTCAATGGTTTCCTTACTTGTTCTTTAGGTTGGACAACCTTCTTCCTTTTTCTCCTAGGTCTACGAAATTTACCACCAGTAGCTTGGGTGGACCCCTTCGAGGGTGGGGGCCCCCGGTGCTGCACATGCCTGGCAGGAACTCACACGGCGAGCACCATAACAGATATTCATAATATTAACTGTCATGAAAGATGAGTTGTTTAGTGCTATGGTTGGCCACTCACTCCAAATACCTGGCTTGGTACCCAGATAAAGTGTTACACCCCTGCGCCCGACCCAAGATCAGGGATCTTAGATCTACTTTGAGGACTAGCACTTGTAGCAGGGGTGACAATTCCATACCCATGAGCAGTTAAAGCCAGATTCATGAGCTCCACTCGACTCCATTAAATATAGTGTGTTTTAATTTAGTTGTACGGTTTAAATAAATTAAACTTTTGTATCCTTGGGTTGTCATTGTCCTGCTACTGGCAAAGTTATTGCGGCTTATACAATTAATTATCACTTCCTATTGCACAGTAACGTAGCCAGACTCACGAATGTGAGGGCGCAAAACCAAATATTTTCTTGTGGGTGGGGAGTGGGAAGGGCAAACCTTGTATGCATGAGAGTCAATTTGTCATGGTAATTTTACTTTCAGGGGTTGGGTTGACTAGACGGAAATCTGGGGTACGTGACTTTGTGTACCTATTGAGTGAAAATAAGGTCACTTAAATTTGTTTGAAGCACAGTTGAAATTGTTGCCCCTGTCATAGGCCTACTCTTAGATGGCCTTTCCTGGATAGAATTCTGTAAATATACAGGAATGACTGAAAATGAAGGCGAGTATGGCTGATATCTCTTTGGTGTTTTCAACTGCAATCTATGTTTATGCGGCTTTTCCGCAATAAGGATGACATCTCACGAAATCAATTGGCAGAAGATTGTTGAAGTGATCGCAATAGATTGACTAATGAAAAAACACCAATTGTGATAAGAACTGCTAATTAATTGCGACTCATACCCGGAATAAGTTAGTTTGTCGAGTGTCGGCCATCACTCATTCAGATAGCCAGTCACACAACCTTTTGATATTTCTGACAGTTGTTTGCATCATATCAATAGAGAATTTCACTTGTTTTTCTTATTAAATACAATTTTAAAGTATCAGCACTGGTATGTTAGCAAGAACGGATCCATGAACATTGGAAAGCTGTTTCATTTAACTTTGAAGGGCATATCTGCATGATGATGCCACCAACCCAGGATCTGCCATGGGTCAGTTTGCAAAGGGCATAACAACACCTCTTCCAGATTTGCCATGTGTCCATTAACACTTTATAAACGGGATAACACACCACTCCTCCGGATCGGCAATGTATTTTATAAGTGTGCAAGAGCCCCTCTTCCCCCCCCCCCCATCATAATTAACTCTCAGGCATGCATCAGCCTTTGCACCCTCAGAGTCTAGCTACATTACTGTGGTATAGGAAGTGATAACCTAGTTTACACATCATATAACAACTTTGCCTGTACAACGACAAAACCAAGAAACAAGTACAGTTTAATTTAAACTCTAAAACTACAGTAACTCAAATTGTATGTTTTAATGTAGTCGAGTGGAGCTCATAAATCTGGCTTTACCTGCTCATGGCTATGGAATTGTGATATTTTTGCAAATAATCTGCCAAGCTAATAATAACAGCTCCCCCGATTGTAGAAAATACAAATATTTATCTAATTACTTATAGGAAATAAGAATTATGACACACATGCATTAAACAATGAGCTATGTGTATATTATCCTGTGATTTTGTACACGAAAACCGGGTACCTCATTCACTGTAATAGACTGTGTAGGTTACAGACGTAAGTATACCGTCTCATTAAAATGGCTTTTTGAAGAATATTGAATTGAACACCGTCTGAGATATATAATTTCTAATCTTAAGCTCTATATTTATTGATATTTTGATTAAAATGTGCAAATTGACGAAAATTTTGCCACTTTGCTCACAGATATGTGTTTACATGCTTGTTTCAAACAGACATTGCTCATGGATTTGTAGACCAGATTCTCCATGGTAATAATTAGATCGGGACGCAATGTCTTCCAATCTTTTTAATATGTTCAAAGTATTCAACAGTACATTTTAATTTGTTTTGGAAACTTAAGTTATTTCTGAGCTTCACTGTCCAAGAAAGTTCACTGGTTACTAGCCCAGCTGCCTACTGACTTGTCCAAGCTAATTTCAACTCCTGATAAATGTTGCTTATTCGTATATTAACCCTTAGCACTCTGATGTCAAAATTTTAAAATAAAATTAATGATGAACTGGTGCTCATTTTTCAACAAATTTGGTGGATGATGGTGCTGTCGTAGACAGCAACATCGTCCACCAAACTTGTTGAAAAATATGCACCTGTTTGTATGCTATTGACCTGGGAAACGACAAAATATTGACATCAGAGTGGTAGGGGTTAATGGTCAAATGTGTTCGTGAAATTTTCAATTTTTTCTTAGAAAATGTCCATTTGTAGACCAAGAGATTATTAAAATTTTCTTCCGTATTGACTGTATGTAGAAGAGGTACAGTAGATTTCATAGATGAGGAAAAGAAGACTCTCTATGACCTCTCTAGCTGCAGAACAGCAGAATGAGAATCGCTTCATGAACCAAGCCAATACAGTGTTTATCCATGTACACTAGGATCATTGACTGGCAAAGTCAGCAGCAAAGGCAGCCAGCTGCATAGTGGGAGGAATGGAAAAAGAGCAAATGCCATCAGCTCATCGATGTGCAGCTTCTGCGACGTTAATGTACATTGCATCAAGGGAAATGTAGCCTTCCGATCTGATTGAAAACTGGATCTGAAGATTAAGGATTTTTCAGTCCCACAAAATTTGATTGTGCGTCACTGATCAATACTTTACAATGGTTATGGACTATTTGGGCAGCTGCTCCTCAGGATGCCACTGCAATAACCTGATAAACATGCTACGTACTGATCTAGAAGAAGCTGTACTGGATACAGTGAGGACGAAGTAGAACCTGTGGAAGATAATAACTTTGCCTGAGTATAGGAAACAGTGGCCAAAGAACTGATTGTAGCTGCTGAATGTTTTCAATCTATTGCAACCGCAAAACTCAGTATGCCATCATTAGATCACCTATATAGGATGACCAAGTGAGCTTATGCCATGGCGACAGCCTGTCACCCGTCCATCATCAATCTATTGCAATCGCAGAACACATTATGTCATTATTCATCATTATCAATAAGTACCTCAGCTCTCGAGCCAGTCATTCTAATATTGAATTTGTAGTTTTAATCTGCAAATTGACATTTCTCAAGACGAGTGCAAAAGGCATGTTTGGCTAGCACGACCATTAAAACATTAATATTTGATGTGTAGCAGAAGCATTTAAACCTGTGTGTGTCTGGAATCCCATCTAGACAATCAATGCATGTATCGGTAGTAAATTTGGAATGTGATTTAATTTTCTCTCAGACTTTATTGTGCTTCACTATGTATACATTAGGCTTGCATGATTATCCGATATTAGCGAAAATCACAAAAAAAATTTCCAGCCATGATTTTTTACGATATAATTTTGAAAAAATCGAAATATCGCGAAAATTTTACTGTTACGCCATATTCTTCCTATTTGTTATGTGTTTGTAGCGTAGCCTTCTATTACGGCAAGCTGTTCAATTTATTTCCAAACCAACATCTTTGTAAGAGGGGTGGGCTTATATTAGGAATAGGTTAAGAAAAAGTGAAGTTCATTCTTTAAAATTGTTTTAAGAGATGGACAATAATACGAAAATTGAATGCAATTTACCTGTACAATTTCTTGCTGCTGTACTGTATACCTCAAAACCATGATCACGTGAGTGAAATTATTACCTGGGACGGTATCAATATTGTATATTTTTTAATAAGCATGTTTTATAAAATCTAAAATAATCCTAAATTTGACTATAAATGGCATAGCGAAAATATCTAAATCACGTGATATTGCTTGCTCTCCTGTTTTTATAGCTAAATGAGACGGTGTACATGCTTTAGCCTGCAAGGTGAACTATCCAAAATGTTTCTGACGGCTAACTATTAAATTGGTACTCGGTAAAGGCGGAGCAGATCTAAACATTAGATATCTATGGACCTGAAGCGTGTTCCTAATATCACGTGATTTGTACTATTCACAAACACGACATGATGATTATAACAGAGTACGCAATATTTATGTTGTCCAATGTCATAATTTCACTCCCGCAGTGATGGGCAGGGTATACATCAAGCCAAGGTGTAAGGCGTCAACAATTTAGTGAAATTATTACCTGGGACAGTATAAATATTGTATATTTTTTAATAAGCATGGTTTATAAAATCTAAAGTAATCCTAAATTTGACTATAAATGGCGTCGCGAAAATATATAAATCACGTGATATTGCTTGCTCTCCTGTCTTTGGAGGCGAGAGGTAGTGCGTTCACAAATGTGATAGCTAAATGAGACGGTGTACATGCTTTAGCCTGCAAGGTGAACTATCCAAAATGTTTCTGACGGCTAACTATTATTAGTAAACGGGTACTCGGTGAAGTAGATCTAAACACTAGATATCTATGGACCTAAGCGCGTTCCTAATATCACGTGATTTGTACTATTCACAAACACGACATGATGATTATAGCAGAGTACGCAATATTTAGGTTGTCCAATGTCATAATTTCACTCCCGCAGTGATGGGCAGGGTATACATCAAGCCAAGGTGTAAGGCGTCAACAATTTAGACACGGAAATTGTGTCCTATTTTCATGTTATTAACGATCGTTTAAGCATCTTGGTGACTGGATTAAATTTTTGTTGAAATTTACCAATTAGAAGTCATATTTGGTTAAAACTGATATGAAAACTCATAGTGCAACCGATATGTCTACATAAGCCAAACTGTGCAGTCCAACTCAACCCAAGACCAATTCACCCCGTGACTTCATATACCATAAAATAGGCTAGACGATATATCGAAATATCGCGATTTTCTCACCACGATATATCGCGATACATTCTAGGACAATATCGCGCAAGCCTAGTATACATGCACACAAATGCAACACCATGACCTCATTTTCATGGTTCCCTGAACAGCATAGAAATTTTTTTATCAAGGCTGTAGTTTCAAGCGGTTTTCGCATTCAGTAATTAAACTTGTATTGATGTATTGCATCATAAATGTGTGTCACATCTCATAAGTAAGTCAATGTAACCTACTTTTCACAGTTCACAGAACAGCATAGAAACTTCCTGTCCGTTTGTACTCGCAACAGTTATTTGTATACAGTAACCAAAATTAGTACATTGATGCATTGTATGCTATTGGTGTGTCACATACCAAGAGTAGGTCATCATGACCTACATTTCCGGATGGACTGAATATCGTAGAAAATTCTTGCTGTAACCACTCTTCCATCAAAGGGTTGTCATGTATCAAATGTATATCACTATGACCTACTTTTCACAGTTCATTGAAAATCAAATAAATTGTTGTCCGGTCTATTCTCAAGACTCCTCCGCCTACGTTCACCAAACTTGAGGTATGGTTGCATTTTAGGCTATAGCTGTATGGTGGATCAAAAATTATGTACCTTTCATGGTTTGTCAAACATTATGTACAGAGAAATTTTTGATATTTTGTAAATGGCATGTCTGAAAGTTATTGCTGCCGGAGATAGCAACAATATTCAGCAGGATTTTGATTACCAATACCATATACAGTGATGGATGAATCCACTTTTAGCTATGCTCCGCCCATGCTTTGCATGTGTTGTGATTGATCGAACCCTGAACTCCCTGAATCACAATTTCCAGAAAGGTATGAAGGTAACCTGTTGAATATTTTGGAGCTGTTGCTACCTATGGAAGGAACAGTGCCCAATCGAATTAGTTACAAAACATTCAACGGGATTGTTATTACAATTCGTACAACTGACAGACTTTTAAAAGCTTCTGACGGACTTAGCTACATCATCCGTTTCGTTATTGTTTGTGATGTCAGCCTACATACGGCGTAATTCATTATGACGTCATATATTTGACTGACAGATTGGATTCAACAAGTATACCTCTTAGTCTGATATTTTGTAATGCATTTCTTTCAGGGCAAGCTTTGTGGCCTTGCTCTTGGCTGCATTGTCGGCATGTGTCCACTTCTGTTTTTTAATAATGAGGACAAGAAAGAGGAAGCTGAGAAAAAACAGGAAGCTGAAGAGAAACCCAAAGTTGACTCTAAACAGGAAATTGCCAGGAAGCAGGAAGTGAAGTCTGGTTCAAGTTGATGAAAAGTTTGTCATATAGACAATAGACTTATTATAGCAATAGACTGGGCATCCACATACCTTGACTATGGGACGACTTGTCCTGACTGCAGATGACACAAGTTCAGTAAAACAGGTGTGTGTGTGTGTGTGTGTGTGTGTGTGTGTGTGTGTGTCCGGGTATCACTGACCGGCTGATGCAGACAATCAGCAGCATATATAGCCTCCAAGCGGGACTCAATTCTCTAAGTAATTGGAATAGAAATTGAACAGACACTGGTGACACAAATTTATATATTTTTATTACAAATAAAATTATATTGGCTATATTAATGACACTTTATTCGACAACGTCACAGAATTAGTAACAAAAACATATTTGGAGACTGTTATAAAATATGGAACACTGAAATTCCTCCTTTTAGAGCGTCATAACCAGTCTATAGCTATTATACGTCTATGCCATACTCTGTTATAGAATTCCTTGTTATGTGAAAATACTTGACCTGTTAGTGTAATGCTCTCTTGTTATCACTATGTTGTTAAAAATAGATCCACAACAATGTATATAAAGGTGAACAGATTATTTATTGTTTTTTTATTCTACATATTTTGTGTTGGTGATTGATTGTTTCCTGTAGACTCGATAGCCGAAGGGTGTCAGTGTTTACCTTAATTGATAATAGGGAAGCATACTATGAGGTAAAGCGGTCATCAGGGGAATTTTTGCTGTAAAATTAGGACAGTTGTTGTCAAAGTTAAATTAAGTGAGTTTTAGGGCAAGGTGCTGCAAAATTAGGGCAGAGTGGAGCACCCTACTGCACCCATCAAGGTAAAGCATTGTGTGTGTGTGTGTGCGTGCGTGTGTGCATGTGTGTGTGGTGGTGGGTGCATGCATGCAGCCGTGCATGTGTCCTGTAGCCATATGGGAATGAAATTACATATCAGGTGTATCCTTTGATGGCAATCTTCATGTGGTGATGTCTTGCCTAAACGTGATTCATACTGTAATCTCTGTTCATTAATTCTTTCAGAATTTATTTTTCAAGGATTTGTCATTGAAGTGGTTAGATATTACATATATTACATACGGCTAGACAACCAATTTTACACCTCCTGTTGCTGTGAGCATATGCCTGCAGGTAAGCGGGATCCAAAATCTGAGTACCGATAACCTAAGAATAGGTTAGCTGATTTTCACCCAGGTAAAGTATCATAGAGGTTACGTTTTTACCGATGAAATCTCTACATGTATCTCAATCTCAGGGCAATCATACAGGGTCAGGAAAGGTGTTATTTTTTTTAATAAACTGACTAGATGCCATTAATCTCTTACTCGATACAAGGTTACCTCAAGAATCCATTATGGACTGGCTTGACCATTAGGCCTTTAATGGTTAAGTCGTCCAAAAATGGCTTAAACAATGGTCTTGTGGGTTATGCATTTGCAGACCAGTAGTCCATTTTTAACAATTTACCATTGGAAACCCTGCCTTTGATGACCAGGCCAGTCATTCTTGTGGTAAATTTGCATAGATCATCTCTAAAAAAAAGTGTATATTTGGATTTTCTGGACCAGCCTTGACCATTAACCATCTGATTACCAAGTTTTTGCAGACGACATATTCCATGGGGTTATATCTCTGGACTGGCTAAATATTCTGAAAACAATTTGACTGAAAGTTGTTGGTGGCTAAGCCACCAACAACTTTCAGTCAAATTTTTTCTAATTATTCGGCAAGTCAGAATCTTTTGCTCAATGAAATTATTGTCTTGCAGCAGCGAGACTGTTAACATCATGATGTTACATGAAGTTTATTCTGATGAGTTTATTATGTTTCTATACATTAAAAAACTACTATAGTCTGAAATAGCTCAAATTTGAACATAGCGGCATTTCCAAGAGTTGGCTGTGATCCAGGTTAAAAATCTTTGATCGAATCAAATTCCGTATATACGGATATCTTGGAATCAATTTGGCTTAACTTTTAGCACAAGAAATTCACCACCTTTGTTATCGATCCAAAGGAATCAGGAAAATCTGTAATTTAAAAAATGTAAAAAAACACCTGAAGAACAGGGGCCTCAATCTCAGATTGCTCTTGTTTTATATTTCGCATTCACATTTAACCCTTTAATGGCTACATTTTGTCAATAACAGTTAAATGTTTGCTTATTGCATGCCAAGGGAAGGCTATTTTTGAAAATTTACCAATGGAATGCCTGGCTCGGTTAATGAACCAGTCATTCCAGTGGTAAAATTTCAAAAATAGTATTTTCTTGGCCTGCAAATGGAGATTCATCAAGTGGCCGATTTTGGCCGGCTTTGCCATGAAAGTGTTAAAGAGGTTAAATAATATAATGATCTGTTCAAGGTGCCTGTTAGTAGACACTTGTATCACTGCCTGTATAATACCTTAGTAACCATTTAACATTCATATCAGCCAAAAACGGCTTCAGCAGTGCTCTTGAGAAATGTCCATTTGCAGACCGAGAAAAGACTATTTTTGAAAATTTACCACTAGAATGACTGGCTCGATAACCGAGCCAATCATTCCAGTGATAGATTTTCAAAAATAATCTCTTGGTCTGCAAATGGACATTATTTATGAGAAAATTAAGATTTTCTTGAAAATATTTACCGGTTAAAGGGTTAAGATGTTTACCTTACATTTCCTAAGTAGACTTCTCTGAGGAACCCTTGCTAACCCTTGAACTTTAAAACTCCAGTGCCTCATTTTCAGGACAACTATACAGGGACCATGTTGAATATTTTGAAACTAATTTGACTGGAACCTGTTGTTGCCATAGGCAACAACAGCTCCCAGACAAATTTGTTTCAAAATACTCAAAAGAATATTTCTTACGTCATAAAGAATTTGCCTTATTTGATCTCAAGGATTAAAACCTATATGAAAGGTGATCTATAGGTGCGAATTGTAAGTTTTTAATGTTTACGCTAAGCAAAAGCTGATCTCTGCAGTGGTCTTGGTGTGTCCATTTGCAGGCCAAGAAGACACTATATTTGAATATTTACTACTGGAATGACTGGCTCTATACCCGAGCCAGTCATTTCAGTGGAAAATTTTCAAAAGTATTCCCTTGGCCAGCAAATGCACATTCACGAAGTAAAAATTTAAATTTTAAATATGCCCATTAAAGGGTTAATATTATTTTAATTAGTCATAATTTTAAGTGCACAGTACAGCTCAGAAATAGCCCAATGTGTTTCCAAAACAAACTAGAATGTACTGTTAAATATTTTGAACATAATTCACCTTTCCAGAGTATCCATCGGTGATTTGGCATTATATGATGTCATACTCGGCTAAGCGGTGTGTTGGATGGCATCATAATCATCACATCAAAAATGATTCTATTAGGCCCGTCTTTAACTCTTAATAGTCTGACACTTTGTAAGAATTGTATGGCTCTACTATTTAATAAACATGCCATTGAATATTTTGAAACTAATTTGACTGGGCGCCCAGTCAAATTAGTTTCGAAATATTCAACAGCCTACCTGTATAGTTTTCTGGAAATTAATAGTCAGGGAGTTCAGAGATCGATCCCAACACGAGCGAGGTGTGGGTGGAGCTTAGATAGAAATGGGCGGGGCATATATAAAAATGGAAAGATCCATTAGATTAGAAGAATCTGCTGCCTACAGAACATTGCTTACCAACTAACATGTTTCTGTTTTTGTTTTGGAAACTGTTTAACTTATTTATGAGCTGTACCGTATGCCTAAACCTCTATTCCGTGTACTCAAAATAGGGTCCATTGTTTTTTGCATAAATTTTTTACATACACTATTGCTAACCTCGAAATTTTATGTATTTACATGCTAATAGGTGATTTATTGTTATTATTATTATTTGTATATAATTGATATATTTACTCCAGATTTATTATTACTAGGCGATCACGAGTCAGTATTTATTGCAAAGCACATCTACATGTATCAGATATTATATAATAATAAAATTAATTAATCAGGATTCATGAAATATGATAGGAATTAGTTAATTAGTTTTAGTGGTAGCTTTAGTCAAGTTCGACTGGCTAACCACAGTCAACTATAGTTGACTAGGTCCCAGGTGAATTTGAAATAGTTAACTAGCTACTAAGCTATAGTCAACCAGCCACCCGAGCTGTCGCAAATGATTAATGTGAAATTCACATCAATACAATAACGAATCTTTAAAATATTCTGCTTTTGAAATTGTGCATTATATGAATTTTTTCCCCATCTCCAATCCTGTGTTTGGGTGGGAGTTTTCATAAAATAAAACATTAAATTGGTCAGGCCTTAGCACACACAAATCTCTGTAATCTATCAAAACAGATGAGAAAAAGGATTAACCGAGCCTGGTACCTGGCTCCAAATGTTCTGCAATAATAATTCAACGGCGAATCAGGTACCAGCTAACTATATTTAACCATGTAGCATAGGCAACGCACATGTGTAGTAAACAAAAAAACTGACCAATGTTAGCCAGTCAAACTTGACCTATGACAACATCAGCTAGGAGCTCATCAAAGTAATATGACGCGACACCCATATAGCGCAATACCATCAGTATATCGCCTCTAGTCACTTCTTATTTGCGTCATGTTGGCAACTTGTTGTTATACCAAAAACATTGAAGTGACTGGATGTGGCACCATTGCAATGTAACATTAAAGGTTTCTATCTTTACTAACAGTCACATAAGTGGAATTGAGGAATCCAGTTTTTTTCATAATCAACTACGTCCCATGTAGGCTGATATCATAATCAATTACGTCATTAATGACTCAATATAGTCTCACAAAGTTACTGGTAATACTTTGGCAAGCTGTACGAATTGTATGTCTTTACTATTTAATAAACATTCTGTTGAATATTTTGAAACTAATTTGACTGGCGTGTTTGCTACCATAGGCAGCAACAGCACCCAGTTAAATTAGTTTCAAAATATTCAACAGATTATCTGTATAGTTTCTGGAAATTGAGATTCAGAGTGCAGGGATCGCTTGATCCCAACATGGGAAAATGGTGAGTGGAGCTTAGCTCGAGATGTGCAGGGCATAGCTAAAACTGGATTCCTCCATTGTCCTCATCATGATTGGTCAGTAATATGTAATCACTGGTCACATGGTAGCAACTGCAAACATTTTATAACAGCTTTTAAAACGGCAACAGTCTCTCATCAATGCGATCAAGCTGTCCCTCTCATGTTGTGTTGATCTAATGTGTTTAACTGTACCTTTCTGGGAAAATAATGTTGCTGTAAGCCGTCGGGCACAACAGTGACAACATTAAGCAATACCTTTTGAGAGTAAATGACAAATATATATATGATGTAAATGAGACATGACAAATAATGGATGAATAAGCAGTATGATAAAGCTTCCAATTCAGTGGTGCTCTTGCAGTGTTACATAGGCTGGTGGTGGGCGTTAACTCATGTATCTTTAACCACATAATAGCCTAGTTTGCCAAACCAGCCTGCAGTGGTCCTGAGCAATGTACATTTACAGGTCAAGAGGAGAGCATTTTTAGCTCGACTTAAGAAGCTCCACATCATACAGCGGTAGCAAACAGTTTGCATCTGGCTCAACTTAGCGGTTTATGTCTCAAGTGTGGTACTTCCTGATAATGGACTGTCATGCAACAATCATGCTGGCATCCAAAGTGTGCATGATAATGACAACGCTTTAATCATAAGAGGTCATCGCACAAGGATCTTGTGGCCTCAAGGTCATGGTGACCTTGGTAAAACTATGTCTTTTTTCAACCTTAGTTTTATGTTTAGTTGAACTTTGCCATTTATCTATGATCTTGGATTCATGATGCTAAATCTAAACTTGGACACATGTCTCCCTACTATGCAACAGCATGCCACAACAACCTTGGGGTCAAAAGGTCAAATAACATGGTCACTGTGACCTTGATAAAAATATTTGGTTTTTCAATTTGTGTTTAGCGCAACTTAACAGTTTATATCTTGGTTTGGTAAGCATACTAGACATACTGGACACAACTTGGATACATGCTTCCTTGTAATGAGAGCGGATGGCTTTGCAGTCAAAAGATTATTCTCACTAATAGACATATTGATATGGCTTCTGGATTTAGCCTTAGTCTATGTAGGTAGAAGTATTTTTTTAACTTTGAAGTCAAGCTTCATAGTTTGTTGCAACGTCGAGCTTCATGGTTGCATTGCAACCACATTTCTGTTTTATAATTTACCATTGGAATGACTGGCTTATATAAGCAAGCTAATAATTTCAGTGGTAAAATATCCAAAATAATCTCTTGGCCTGCCAATGGACATCGTTTGCTGAGAAGAAATTTAAATTTTCTGGACTACTCTTGACAATTAATTGATTAAGCTTTATAATATTATTGTAGCATGAAACGCCAGACAGTTATTGAAATTATTATTGTATTTTGATGAAATTAACTCCCAATCCCAATATTCGGAAAGTTGCCGAATAATTTGAAACGAATCTGACTGGCTGAACTGCCGGGTAAATTAATTTCAAAATATTTAATTTAATGAATTAATGTTGACTTAAAAGAGTTCAGATTTGTCTACGACTAATTATAGTTTGTTCATCGATTGATTATTTATATGTAAAAGCCAGGTCGTTCCCTGTCTACTAGCATCGTCCTAGCCTGAGTGACAAGCCTTGCCGTATACATTTATGCACCTTCCATACGCTACACTAATGAGAGCTATATCTACTCACAAATATTCTATTGTGCCTTATATGGTTGTTAGCTTTATATCAGCCACTTTCCATATGTCGGGTACACTTTTGTAACCCGTACAGGGATCAAGTCTCCATAGACGGTTGTTTAAATGCTTTTGTATAATGTTAATATTTTGGGCTATTTTGTGTGAAATGTGAGGTTGTTATCATGAAAGGTAGTAAATCCCTTATTGTTGTTGTTGTTATTGTTGTTCAGCTGTTATAGAATTATTCAGTAGAACTTCTCAACGCCAAATCCTCGATTAATCTGTACCCAAATCAAACAGACCATCGATCATCAATAATCATCATAATAAATGTGTTCAATTCTCATATATGTGTGTTTAATCTTTGTATGCTGTGCCAGTTACAAAGCAGTAAGGTCTGCAGTGTGTTGAGTCTTCAGTTTGCAGGTTTCATTGTAATACTGGCCTCAGTGAACTGAATTTGCCTTTATTGGTGAATAATCTTGACACAAAGTCCTGCTAGGTAGTTGATTTAGACAAGAAAATTTATCAAACTGTTGTTTGCCAATTTTATCATTAATTTCAAACTGTACACTGTTGTTTGTATATGTTTTCATGATATGCATAAACATTGTTTCTACAGTTGTCTTGAAAAATCACCATTGTAGATTAACCATTTAACACTAAAAACAGCCAAAAACGCCTTCCTCTTGAAAATGTCCATTTGCAGAACAAGAGAAGACTTTGAAATTTTACCATTTGTATGACTGGCTTAGTAACAACATTCTTTTTTATTTTTGTCATGAACTGTTTCTTAAGAGTTGTGGCTTCAGCTTTAAGTCTTAAGTATATTAGTCTAGGCCATAAACCAGATTTTGTGGTAATTCACAAATATGGACATCAGGTTCCATTGGCTTTATTCACCAAACTACCACCTTTAGTGGTGTTAATCAGTGCAATTATTTAAGGTGTGCAATCTATTAATTTATGAAACTGTTGTTAAAATATGTTGCTGAAATAGATAGCAACATCTTTTAATAAATTTGTTTTCAAAATGACAATCAGTTATCATGTTTATTAAAGCTGTGTAGTGGAGCCTGTCAGTTCATCAGAAAACATGCTTTGTTAACGTATTAACAAATAAAATAACCAAATATGCCTTCTACAATGATCTTGAGGAAT
Organism: Chaetoderma sp. LZ-2023a; assembly: GCA_034401795.1. Classification (NCBI taxonomy): domain Eukaryota; kingdom Metazoa; phylum Mollusca; class Caudofoveata; order Chaetodermatida; family Chaetodermatidae; genus Chaetoderma; species Chaetoderma sp. LZ-2023a. Next base: position 58,876,667 of record CM067369.1, on the reverse strand, counting down.
GTTCAGCTGCAGGCCAACAAAAGGCTATTTTTTAGCATTTACAACTGAAATGACTGGCTCAATAAAATAGTCGTCTCTTGGTATGCAGATAGACATTAAATAAGCAGAAATATTCATTTGCTTGACCAGTCGTAATCCATTCACCCCTCCAAACCAACCTCGTCTAACCTGATTTAAAAAATGTACTGTTATGTATTTAAAAATTAATATGACTTGAAGCAGTAAAATGAATTTCAAAATACTCAACACCTTGCTTCTACAGGTGCTTTTAATTTGGGATATGATAAACAACTTAACCCTTTACTGGTCAAGAAAATACAGAGTTCTTCTTGCATGTCAAGAGAAGACTATTGACAGTTATCGAGCCAGTCATTGTAGTGATAAGCAAGAGAAATCAGAGATTGCAGACTTTCGGCCTGCTGTTTTTGGCATATTGTAAAGAGTTCTAGGATTTTACAGATTTTTTCACATTATCCAGATTTTCAGGATTTTTATGAATCCCAAAGTTGTGGAATCCTAGTGTATTCTGGATCTGTCATTATCTCCAAAACTATTGGTCTGATTTGGATCAAATTCTAACACAGGAAAGGGTGTGACGAAACCCTTTCCTTTCTTACAATTTTAGCCAATTCAGACCAGCAGTTTTGGCGATATCCTCAGACCCAGAATTTGACCCGATCAAGATCCAGTTTCTTTTATTAAGTCTGGAAATTCTCTTGCATCCAAGTTCTTTCGTTGTGTTAAACTTTGAGCCAAATCAGATGAGTATTTTATGAGTTAAATCTCCAGACATACTCAATCGCAATACCCACTTCCTCTTACAGGGCGAGGGTAATTAACCCGTTAATGGTCAAGCTGACCAAAAGCCATTTTCAGGCCAAGAGATTATTTTTGAAAATTTATCACTGGAATGACTGGCTCGATAACCAAGCCAGTCATTCCAGTGGTAAATTTCCAAAAATAGTCCTCTTGGCGTGCGAATGAACATTAAATTAACGCATATTTCGATTTTCTTGACCAAATTTGACCGTTAAAGGGTTAAAAGAAGTCTTCCCTTGACCGCATGCATCTGAACATTTCTCTCAAGACTACAACAGAAGTTATTTTGGCAAGTTTGACCGAGGCATCCTTAGAGCTTATGTTAGAATATCAGAAACTATATAGTATATTACCATTGCTTCCAATAGATAATCTTATGTCATTCCACTAAGCGCCTGACGTGACCATCATAAACAATCATACCATTGTGATTAATAATCACTATTATTTTAATGACATGTATTGAATTGTTTTAGCATTATACTGTACTGATATAATATGCAAAATAAATCACACCAGTCATCTGGCATGGTTATAGCAGTTTATTTACTGAACTTTGATTTCATGTATTTTTTACACCCTTAACTGTTGGTGGATAGTTATGAAAAATGTGAGTATGCATTGAGTGTAAATCATGGATGTTTTCTTTTAAAATGATACCATACTTTCTTATCAAATCTTTCAGCAGGGTTTATAGTTGTCACGGAGATCATGAAGTTGGAGAACCTCGGAACTTAAAATCAAGGCCTAGAAATTCTGTAAAAAACATGCAGTATGGCTCATAAATAACTTAACATGTTTTCAAAACAAACACAGAAACATGTTAGTAATTTGACTGAAAACATTTGCTGTCTATCTGAGGTGATGTGGAAAAAGAGCACAATCTTTGGTTTTTAGAAATCATTGCTTAACCTGCTGACTGCTGAGTTTTGGCAGACGATATATTCCAGTGGTTTTATCTCTGGACCCCCTAAATATTTTGAAAACAATTTGCCTGAAAGTTGTTGGGTGGCTAAGTCACCAACAACTTTCAGCCATATTGTTTTCAAAATATTTAGTAGGTCAAGCGCTTTTGCTCATTGAAATTATTGTTTGGTGGCTTGCAGCAGCGAAACAGTTAACAGGAAACATTGCTTTCCAGTTCTGAAGACTGGATTTACAGCTCTTGAATTCTTATGAAGGTCAAAGATGCATCTACATGTGTCTCTATAACATTATAAATTGTGACAGCCGTGCAGCTTTAACCATTTAACACTCATATCAGCCAAAAATGCCTTCTGCAGTGATCTTGAGAAATGTCTATTTGTAGAACAAGACTATTTTTGAAAATTTACCACTAATGACTGGCTCGATAACCGAGCCAGTCATTCCAGCGGTAAGTTTTAAAAGTCTTCTCTTGGTCTGCAAATGGACATTTTCATTGAGAAATTTTTAGTTTTCCTGAATAAATTTGAGGGTTAAAGGCCCTCTTGAACAACTTATCACGCTTATCATCGCAAATACTTGCAAGCCACACAGCTAAATCTTAAACTCAGCACTTTACAAAGTGTGCAACACTGTTCCACTGTCTGTGAGGGGCATGGCACATTAGCGCAATAGCTATGCTGAATAGTTGAACATGTTCATCAAATGCTAGAGAATACGGCTACTCGGAAAGCATGAGAGTTTTCAGTAATGGGTTGCAACAAGTATCGGGCGCGCACAGGATACCACAACACCAACTTGTTATGCGCTTTGAGATCAGACATAAAAATGTAATCTAAGACAACAAAAAGACCCTAAAAGACTAAGCACAGTGGAGAATGTATAAGAAAACTGATTGCAGCTGAAAGGAGTTTCCACTTATTTCAGCCACAGAAAACAGTCACTCATCATTATGGCAGCCATTTTTTCCAACATTTCGATTTCACTTCAACAAAATTTAATAACCTTTAGTTGTAGATGAAGTCTGTCAAGTTTCAATCTGATCCATTCAGTGGCTATGGAGTAGTTTTCATGAAATGATGTCAGAATAGGCAATGAACCAATCGCTTCTTTTGACCAATTCTCAATCTACTGTTTTATAGATTAAATTTACCAATAATATGGAAAATTAGTTGACTATAGCCATTGTCTTGGTTTATGGGTGTTTGGTATTTAAAAATTTCAAACGGAATAGGAATAAATTATTCAGGCACCACAGTTGGTCATCTTTCATGTACTGTGATTAAACTTGGTGTATGAATGCATCGTATGCTAAAGGTGTGTTCTGTATCAAAAGTATGTCAGATCTCCAAGTTCACTGAACATCATGTTTATACAATATTCTTAACATGGCTGTAGTTTCAAGAGTCTTACACATACAATAATCAAATCTGTTGTAGTAGATAGATTGTAAGCTAAGTGTGTCATTAAACGCTGGTCAGTGTGCCCTATTTTTCAGTTCACTGAACATCATAGTAAATTCTTGTCTGGGTCATAGTTTCAAGACTCACCATATATATTCACCAAACTTGGTGTATGGGTGCATCATATCCTTAAGGTATGCCTTGTATCACAGATAGGTCATCCTGACCTAGATTCCACAGTTCACTAAGCATCTTAGAATATGGTTTCCTGAGCTGTAGTTAGTTTTCCGTACACAGCAATTAAACTTGATAGAAGCACCAAGGCTAAACTTGGTCAGTATAACATAATTTTCACATTTCACTGAACATCATACACAATTTGTCTTGTTTGAAGATTCAAGACTTTTTCATATAGAGTGACCAAACTTGCTGTATGGGTGCCTCATGACCTATGAAAAATGAAGTTGAAATTTAGATATAGATATGTGTGGGTTGACTTTCTGTAGACTAACTGGTATTTCCGGGGTTTCTGACATGAACCAACATGTTTATGAAGGGAATCTGGATTTCTTCAACCCTTGTCGTGGATAGAATGCATTGGTCAATACTGTTGAGATGATCATAAATGGTTCACTGGTGGCACTGAGCAACTCATAGTTAATCAATGAATTTGATGAGAAAAATACCGGTTTTGGACTACGTAGTAAAATTGAAGTCTGCATCAAATAACCCAAGTTCTTAGCAGATTCCTAGTTCAAGCTGTGTGTTTTCTTGAAACCTATTGATTTGGGACTCGGTTGGTCAAAAGTCACTATTAGCAAGTAAACTGCATTCGGAACAGTTGCTGAATTTACACCATGTTCTCTGTTTGGTCAAATGCATTTAGTATCTGGTCCTTTGACCTGAACTCAAATTACTTCTAGGGGGCCCCAATATGAATCATGTGCTAAATTTGGTGATTCTACATTTCGGTTTCCAAAGTTATGGGGAAGAGTGTTTTCTGATATTCACTTCGTGACTGAGGCCTCTTGTGACCTAGATATTTGACCAGAAACCTGAAGGTCTTCCAGCCATGCACAATATGAGTTATATGTCAAATTTTCTGACTACCCTTCTGAATTCCAGGGGTATATCTAGAAATGTGTATTCCATTATGCACTTAGTTACCCCATGAACAAAGTACTTGACTTGAAACATAAAGACCTAGCCAGCTGCAGCATGAATGGCTGTGCCAAATTTGGTATGTCTACCTTCTTCATCCTAGATCTATGAACAGAGATTTATGCTTATTCTGGTATGCATTGAAACCATGACCAAGATATTTGACCGTCGACCTGACGACGCTCAAATTATTGCTAGTCAGCCACAGTATGAATCAATGGATGTGATAAACTTAGTGATTCTACATTTTTGCATTCAGTAGACATGCTGGGGAGAAACAGTCCACCAGGCAGCTGTCCATACTTGCTCATGCATGCTATATATGGTACCTACCGCGCACACATGCACTCCACTTAAGCTTAAGTTTAACATGTAGGGAAAGATCTGGATCAAGTTTGTTTAAGAGAACATGTTTGGTTGATTTGTCTGGTGGCAATCTTGGATAACCTAGTTTTGTTTGATATGGATTTTGTGGAGATTAGTTCCAAGAACATGAATTAGGCATGGAGATTGTTCAATGAGTTTTTGATATTGTAATCTGGTTACAATGGTAGTGTTCCAAGAACATAGTCATCATCGACACTGTCAGCTCACCTGGCCACTCCTAAACTGCTTGGCAGACTATAACCAAATTTGGTTGGAGGATCATATCATGGAAGGCTCTAGAATGGCTATTCAAAATTTTGATTCGTAAATTTTTGGTGAAAATCTTACATTTTATGGAAAATGTATGGTAAATTGTCAAAATGCATTAAATTGGGTCATCCCATACCAAATCACCCAAAATCAAAAAATCCTCCCGGGTGACCATCTCTGATTTTTATGAAATTTCACACACATGCACATATATGGAAATGATGGCGGCATGCAAAATATTATTGCCAAATTCCAATTGGTTTTGAATTTATGGTGTATTGAATTTAGAAGTACGTGGCACTTTTTCACACTCGCGAATCCAATGAATGGTTTCAAATGATTTTAGAATGCGGATACTTTTATTAATATTGACGGTAGCTGCGATTTGCTATACTACCTAAATGATACCTGGGACGTCTGAATCTCATCTCATTTTCTGTATATCGTTGATAGTTTCAGAGGGGGAGACACCTAAAGTTGGGCTTTTGCTCATTCAAAAGCATTTAGATATGTAGCTATGTGTGCTTCTATAAAAGAAAGCTTATCTGAATCAAGTACAATACTAAATTGTGGCAACGGTACAAATATGCGACGAGAACAGAAAATTTTGTAATTGTTCCTTCATACTCGGGGTGCTTTTAGCATGTGGGCAATTACGTAGCATCGGGAGCCTTTATTATATTTTCCTATAATATTAGCGCATATAAAGATACAATGATATATTGTCTCATTTCCTGAGTTCATGAACCTTGTATGTGCTTTAAATAGTACTCATGAAAGATCCACGTGTCATCTACAGAAAGGATACAAGGCTCTTGCAACACTCAGCAAATACTGCACCCGCATCTGTGTACTTCGGTTAGTAAGCGTGACAATTCATCCTACAGAAAATGGAAAGGGAAACCGCTTAAACAACAGTCAAACTCGACGCACCAATGAGTCAATTTGAATCCACAGATAACAGTGATACTAAAATTGCTGACTTTGGGAGACTAACTGTTCTTCTGAAAAGAGGTCCTAATTGTCAAACTTGAAAAAATTAAATTATTGACCATTACACCAGAAACGTGGACGATGCATAAGAAAATGAAGGATTTCAATGTAATAGAATATATAGTGAAAAGAGAGGATGGACGCTTTCTCCGGGAGTACATGTAATAGACCTTTCCTTTTAGCCATTCCCGTCCATCTCTAGATAAGCTCCACCCACACCTCACTCGTGTTGGAATCGATCGATATCTGAACTTGCTGACTATCAATTTGCAGAAAACTGGACAGGTAAGCTGGTAAATATTTTGAAACTAATTTGACTGGACACTTGCTGCCATAGGCCGCAACAGCGTCCAGTCAAATTAGTTTCAAAATATTCAATAGAATATTTATTAAATGGTAGACATACAGTTCTTACAACGTGTCGGACTATTAAGCGTTAAAGACGGACTATATTGAGTCATTCATGACCTCATCCTACATGTCACGTAGTTTGTTATGGCGTCATATGATGGATGGATAAACTTGGAATGGTGCATTGAAAACATTGTGGACTTTTACCGGTCAGATGAGTGTTCTCGCATGTGCCGTGGCAAAAAAAGGAATATGTAACCATTAGAGTGGAGGAGTATAAACAAAAGCGGCTACTACTGGTACTAGTTAATCTCAATGAACTTTACCTTGAGTACACCAAGAAAACTCCACCAATACGGTTGGGTTATATAATTTTTTAACTTAGACCCAAATGATGTATTCCAGTCACTGCTTCTGGTATTCATTCTGTGTGTGTTTGTGAGCACAATGAGCATGTCAAACGCATAACGGCTAGCATTCCTAGAAACTATTACAAGGGAATTCTCTGAAATATAATGCATAGTACGGAACACCGCAGTCCATCTTTGTGAATCCTGTCTGGGTAAAGATGCCATTCAAGATTACTTGTCAGATTTGTTTATCTCGCTTGATTTTTATGTCGTTGTATATGGGGTGGATTCACACACAGAAGACCACTAAGCTTTAACAGTATCTCTTCAGGAATTCATACAGATATCCAGTGATGCGTTTAATGGTCTCCGTCAACACAACTTCATAGCTATATACAATCCCGCTGCATTAGGACCCGGAATGAAGATCTCGGCTAGAGTGAGGCTGTTGTTTTGCTGGACTTTGCTGAAAACTACAGCTTCGTAGTTCAAGATGCTGTACAAGGCAACTCAAGCCACACCACCTATTTGAGGTATATATCAGATTCAAGCGAGAACATTTGTATTGTTTCGGATTGCCTAAAGCATGACAATGTTATTGTACATTCATTTATTGCAACCATGATATCACATCTTAAAACCATGATACCATCCGTTAAGAAGATCGTATATTTCAGTGATGGAGCAGCTGGTCAATATAAAAACTTCAAGAACTTTGCTAATCTATGCCAACACAAAAATGACCACAGATTTGAAGCAAAATCGCATTTTTGCAACTACATGTAGCCGTCGAAAAAGCCTGTAATGGCATTGGGGTTATTGTGAAGCGCCTATTGCTGCTTGAGCCAGCTTACAGGCAACTTTGGAGGATCACATTTTGACAGAAACACTAATGTTTAACTGGGTTTTAGAACACATTCCTGCCATTCAATTTTTGTTTGTCTCTGCTGATGCTCTTGCAGATAAAACAGTCAAGTTTGCTTTTTCAGGCACCCATTCACGCCATTGCTTCATTCCTGTATCGAAAGTTCAGCTGATGAAAACGATTTCAGCTGATAGTGATTTTACCAGGGGCAACATTGGTGAGAAACAGTCATCATCACTTACCAGTATGTTGCGTTATTCCCAACATCATGACCAATTGCAACCTGCAAAATATGTCATGTATTTATGACAAGGAATGGTATGTTGGAAGTATTGCTGAACGCTCCGATGAACAGAGTGGTGCGCTTGTTGATGAAATAAAAACCCACTCACACCTCACTCGTGTTGGGATCGACTTGTCTCTGAACTCTCTGACTATCAATTTCCAGAAAACTATACAGGTAAGCTAGTAAATGTGTTGGAACTAATTTTGACTGGGCGCTGTTGCTGCTTATGGCAACAAGAGCATCCAGTCAAATTAGTTTCAAAATATTCAACAGCGTGTTTATTAAATAGTTGAGACATACAATTCGTACAACGTGTCAGACTATTAAGAGTTAAAGATGGGCCAAATAGAATCATTATGACGTAATGATTATGACATCATCCTACATGCCACTTAGCTGATTATGACGTCAGATTGATAGATTGATACTCTGGAAAAGTGAATTAAATTCAGTGCCTGTGAGCAATGACCAGGTAATAGTGGTACACTGAATTCTGAAAAACGGTTTAAAATGAACAAAAGCTCAAAATGTGTCTCCACCTATGAAACTATCAGAGATATACAGATGAGTTTAAAAATCCTTCAAAACAACTCACCGTATTTGCGAGCGGCGAAAAAGTGCAACGCCCACTAAATTCAATGAACCGTAACTTCAAAAATAATAGGAATTTGGCAATTCAATTTTACTTTCAGCCATCATTTCCATAGATGTGCATGTGGGTGAAATTTCATAAAAATCAGATATGGTCAACCCGGGTCGTCCAGGTGATTTGGCATGAATGACCCCTTAACTGTTTGATGGACTTCAAGCAAATTTGCCTTTTTTAGCCTTAGTCATCAATGACTGTTAATCGAATTGCCCGAATCGAACTGAAAAGCCTGCTGATTATTTTGAGAACAATTTGGTTGAAAGTTGTTGCAGCAATGATTTTCAGTCAAATCATTTTCAAAACATTAGCTAATGACACTTACAAACACTCACGAACAATTTGAAGGAAAGTTGTTGCTGCGAAGGCCAGCAACAATTTTCATTAAATTCCAGTTCACAAGTATATGATGTCATAATCAATTGGGTCACATGTAGGCTGATGTCACAATCATAATGACAAATTATAACTGACATTCAAGCTCAGTCTGTCAAGTTTACAAAGTCTATGTCTCTGATGAATTTACAATTTAATACATTTTCTATTGAATATTTTGAAACTAATGTGACTGGGAGCTGTTGATGCTTTATGCAACAACTCCCAGTCATTTTAGTTTCAAAATATTCAACATCTTACCTGTATAGTTACCTTGAAATTGTGATTCTGGGAATTCATGGGTCAATGTATACAAACCGATCCCAATATGGCCAAAAATGTGGGTGGAGCTTAGCTATAAATGGGCGGAGCATAGCTATAAATGGATTTCTCTATTCCAACAAGTTGCACAGACTCTGCCTATATCAGCAATAACTGTTCATGTGTACATAGCCTATAACAAGATTATCACATTTCGTGCTGTATATGAAAAGCAATTGTAGTAAAATAATTATTATTTAGTGACATGGACAAGTCATTGCTCTCTCACACAGCAACCATTTCTCTCGCAGACAGCAATGACATTTAGAAAATTTAGTTTTTAACTGTTCAGGTTGATTTATATTCAGCCATGACAGCTAGCTAAAGTCAAGCCTATTAGAATTTAGGAGAAAAACGTCTAAAACATATTAACCATAACATTCAAGCTGTCCAAAACTGCTTCTGGCACAGCGGTTATGACAATTTGCAGAACAAGAGATTATTTTCGAAAATTTACTACTAGAATGACTGGCTTGCTTATCAAGCCAGTCATTCCAGTGGTAAATTTTCAAAAATGATCTTTCCTTTGTCTGAAAATGAACATGTTCTACGAGAAAATTGAAATCGTCATGAACAACTTGAAGGTTGAATGGTTAAGCAATCCAATAAAGCATGTGAAATACTAACCTATTTATGAGGTTAATAGGCTTATGCTATAATAAGTCATAACGGGGCATAGTTATCCAGTGTTTACCCGTATCCAAGATATCTGTGATCAATAGGTGTCTATAATTGCATTATTGAACAGTTTTATTCAACTACTGACTAGGAAAAAGGATAGGAGTCTTGCGCATTTGTATGGAGTAATAAACCTGTGTATTATTTAATGTATGTTCAATTGTGACATTTAAGGTAAGACACTACAGAACACACATTACAGGAACATAACTTCACAGCCTCCATCACATGGCGTGGATGCGTAGTGTGGGGCTCTCCATCACATCATGGGGGGAGGGGTACTTTAGGGCAGTTTTGAAAGTTTCCATTCACGTCACCATCTTTGGGTCATGATTCTAAGCTAGTTTTCATGTTACAATATAGGTACTAACTATTCACCCTTTCAGCAACGAATCCCGGAAAAGTATATTCATTACGATATAAAACTTAGTCAGTTGAATATTTTGAAATTAATTTGACTGGAAGTCATTGCTGCCTAAGGCAATGGCTTCCAGTCATATTAAATTGATAATATTTAAGTTTTCCTGTATGATTTCCTTGAAAATAAGATACAGGGAATTCATCAGTGAAAGGGTTAATTGACCAATCATAACCCTCATCACATATTTAAAAAATGAAATTTAAAATCTGTATAGAACTTATAAATGACAATTTAATCATATAACCAATGAAATTCCAGTGTTTCAATCTCGAGATAAATGCCAGTGTACAGCTGTTAAATATTTTAAAAACTAATTTTACTGCAACCTGTTACTGCCATATACAGCAACGTCTCCCAGTCAAATTAGTTTCAAAATATTCAAGAGAATATTACTTATATCATCAGAATTTCTCCTTTCTGATTTGTAATGGTTAAAGACCTAAAATACCTGATACTGAGCACACAAGGGGCATAATGCTCACCTGCCATCCACGATATTAGGTTTACGTGATTTATAATGGGGTCAGCCATATTGTCCGTTATATGTTAGAAAGCAATTTTCAGGATGGCCTCCAAATATTCAAGCTGAAACTTTTAGTGTTAAATTTGCAACCAGACCAATATACATAAGATTTTCTAAATTTGATACAATCCATCACATAGGAAAACCGATTTTCAAAGTGGCTGCCTGGTGGATTCCACATTTGGACCAATTTTTACAGTGATCATACATATCACAACCAATGTATTTCCAGTTTTTAAGCAATTGCTTATAAAAAGTTATATCATATATAAACAGATTTTCAAGTTGTCCACGTTATCGAGTCAGTATTTGCAGCAGTAAATTTTCAAAAATAGCATGCACATGGACATTCAATAAGCAAATCTTTGGATTTTCTAAACTATTAGGAACAAGCGGTCAGTTTAACCAGCACCAAAAAACTTGTCATCAAAGACAGTGATAGCATAATCCTTTAGCAATCCTTTACTGCATTGTTCTTGAGAAATATCCATTTGCAGACCAAGAAGACTATTTTTGTAATTCCAGTGGTCAATTACAAGTCTTCGCTTGGCCTACAAATGGACATTTAATGAGAAAATTAAAATTTTCTTGAACGATTTTGAGGGTTAAAGGATTGATGTTTCAGTCAGAAAATGTTCTTGTGGATAGAAGATGGTGGTTCTTTAAGACAGATCTTTGAAAAAGCACTTGTCTTTAAAAAAAACCCACCACCATTACGCCTCAGAATGCAGACGCCCACTCTAGCAGGTGAGACTGACATTGATTGGCATTAGTTACCCCTTTCTACAACAAATCCCGGAAAAAGTACATTCTTCACAATTTAAAACTTATTCTGTTCCATATTTTAAAATTATTTTGACTGGAAGCCGTTGCTGCCTAATTTCAAAATATTCAACAGCTTTCCTGTATGGTTGCCTTGAAAATGAAATATGGCGAATTCATCGATGAAAGGGTGAACTAGTTGGATCCAGCTCCCGGACCATTACACGGGTTTACACCGTTATATATGTTTTGGTGGTCAGACTTGATAAAGACTAGATGGACTGCGTCCCACGTGTTGAGGCATTTAGTGTTTCTGCATATCATACATGTGTGGCAGTGTCGCAAAATAACGATTTCTTAAAATAGTATGTACCCCTTTAGAAACCAAATGTCTATTGAAAATGTAAGATTCTTCGAATTCTAGAAAAGGAGTCAAATCACACAAAAATAAACTAAGTTCAAACCATGTAAAAAAAAAATTAAATTGTTTTAATTTTGCTGCAAACTGAATGCAATGATGATATAGAACAATTCTGTAGTTTTGTTGGGATTGGATAATTAATCCCTTGATAGATTAATAGAACATTGAAAAACTTTAACATTCTTCTAATTCTCGGTCCGAAATAAACGAAGTCAAAAGTCCTAAGTTTCAATATGATGTAGTCAGAATGCCATAGTAGCGTAGAACAAATCTGTACAGTTTTATTGTGATCGGGTTGAAAAAGTCCAAACCATAAAAATATGGAAGAAATTTGAAAATTATAAATATGATGTAGGCTGGATGCAATGATGGTATAGAGCAAATCTGTAACGTTTTATTGAAATCAGATAAGTACTTGATGAATTAAATGAACATTGAAAAACTTTAACATTTACCTGCACGCTGCACACCATTTGGATCGCTAGGCGGAACCATCTTATGCTTCGCGCAGGGCTGGACAAAAATTTGAATAACGTGTTTACTGAATGTCCATTTACATACCAAGAGAATGCTATTTCTGAAAGTTTACAACTGTAGTCGCTGGCTCAATGGACCGTTCCATTTTTAGCTATGCCCCGCCCATCTCTAGCTAAGCTCCACCAACACCTCGCTCGTGTTGAGATCGATCGATCTCTCAACTTGCCGACAATCAATTTCCAGAAAACTATACAGTTAAGCTATTGAATATTTTTGGAACTAATTTGACTGGACGCAGTGGCAGCAACAGTGCCCAGTCAAATTAGTTTCAAAATATTCAACAGCATGTTTATTAAATAGTAGAGACATACAATTCGTACGTGTCAGACTATTAAGAGTTAAAGACGGGTCAAATAGAATCATTTATGACACGATGATTATGACGTCATTATACACGCTGCTTAGCTGATTATGACATCAGATTGATAGATGGATACTCTGGAATGGTGAATTATCAAGCCAGTCATTCTAGTTGTAAATTTTCAAAGGTAGCCTGTAAATTTACATTTTTGGCGGGCTTGGCCATTAACGGGTTATGATTTGGTAGTTGTGGTTTTCAGTGATGGCTTCATATCTGACTGGCTATCAGACGATGCATCCTGCACCGGCCTCTCCAGGCTCAGATGTATGGGACCACATGTCACCGGTCTCGGCTCTGAATCGCATTGCGTGTGTCAGCTGTGAACGCTTCATTCTGCTCATGAACAATACGAGACAGCTTCTCAGCTACCATCGCCTCGACTCGATACAACAGGTACAATATATGAATAAACTGTATCAAATTTCTGTTAATCAAATTTGTATTTTGATTTTGTCTGATAATGCACAAGGATTTCCAGAATGGAGGAATCCAGTTTAGCTATGCCATACATTTTCTATGAGAAAAGAACAATTTTCTTGAACGAATTTGAGGGTTAAAGGATTACGGTTGCAATACGCATGGTTGAGGCTTTAATGACATTTACAAAATAAGTTACTGCTTAAACTGCTTCTTTATGCCAATCATTATACATAGGCCTATGGTTCCGCAAGGAACCTCTTCCTAGACGGCCCTTTGGAGTTTAACGATGCGACATCAAGATGACCTCAGTGATACAAACCATCAGTTTCCTCTCCATACCGCTAGTTCCTTGTATAATGAAATTCATATAAACACATTGTCTTCAAGACAAGTATGTTGCCAATCCTCAACTCATTGTATGTGCTGATGGAGACAAAACAAAGGGGTTAGCCCCTTAACACTCAACCCGCCAAAACACCTTCTGCAGTGGTCTTGGGAAGTATCAATTTGCAGACCAAGAGAATATTTTTGAAAATTTACCACTGAAATGACTGGCTCGGTAACCGAGCCAGTCATTTCAGTGGTAAATTTCCAAAAAAAGTCCTCTCTTGGTCTGCATATGGACATTGTCTGAGAAAATTGAAATTATCTTGAACAAATTTGAGGATCACGTGGTTAAAATTTTGGTGTTAGACATGGTTACTGCCAATGTGACTTGAAAAAATAATTTTATTAGTCTAGCGAAATTATTTTGATAGTTCTCCGCGTGTGTCTGCATGTCTGATTTGGTTGGTAATTTGAGCTCTACAGAAGTTCTCTTGGCAAAACATGGCTGGGAAAACGACAGCTGATTTTGGTTCAATTAAGGTCAGTCATCTAAAAAGGAGGCTTGTACAAAACTTAGAATTCTATTAGATTATTGCCTTAATCTTATCAAGTAAACAGATGGCAGAGGGGGAGGGGGAGGGTGGCGAAAAGAGATGGGTAGTAATTCATCATTTGAAATGCCAAAGATAAAAATGTGACATTTTATTTATACTAACATTCTTGTCTCGGACACTATCACCAACAGGCGAGACATTTCATTTCAGTACATTCTTCTTTTAAACTGTACTTATAACGCTAACCAACCAACTAACTAACCAACCAACCAACCAACCAACCAACCAACCAACCAACCAACTAACTAACTAACTAACTAACTAACTAACTAAGGGACATAGTAGTTTAGTGAGCTGTTACCTGCAGCTAAAAATAGTCAGCCAATGAAGAACAAATCATGACACTAATCTCCACCTAATATATCCACTGAAAAAGAATTGCAAGTGTAGTTTAAAAACTCTGAATTTTGAGTTAGTACAGGGAGATAACTATGAAAAATATGGGCAGATTTCACTAAAACAACATCACGTGTCTCGCCATAATATACATATTTATCCACTAAAGAAGAATTCCAAGTATAGATTAAAAACTGGCAAAGACAAGAAATTTTGATGAATTTTATGCTTTTGAGGGGGAAATAACTCTGGCAACAAAAGCTCCACAAACGGCGCATAATAACAACCCCCCCCCCCCCCCCCCCCCATGATGACAAAACAATGAATGAGAGCTATCAGAAAATATTTATTCCTTCCTCGACCCAGACCAGTCATCCTTATAGTGTCAAAGGGATCAGTTAAATGGTCAAGGACTGGCGGCCATATTGGATTTCGGATTATTGTAAATTTGGATAAGTTTCTTCACCAGACATATTCCAACCACCCTATGAAGTGATCCGATAAATGGTAACGGAGATATCATCCAGAAACCAACTTTCAAGATGGCAGCCCGTGGCTGGCGGCCATCTTGGAGTTCGCATCATCATCAATTTCAATAGGTTTCTTCTCCAGACCTAGTCCAACCACCCTATGAAGTTTCTAAGCGATCCGATAAACGGTAACGGAGTTATCATCCGGAAATCAATTTTCAAGATGGCCGCCAGTGGCTGGCAGCCATCTTGGATTTCGGATCATCATCGATTTGTTTTTTCCCCAGACTTAGTCCAACCACTCTATGAAATTTCAAAGTGATCCGATAAACAATAACGGAGTTATCATCCGGAAATCAATTTTCAAGATGGCCGCCAGTGGCTGGCAGCCATCTTGGATTTCGGATCATCATCGATTTCTGTTTTTTCCCCAGACCTAGTCCAACCACTCTATGAAATTTCAAAGTGATCCGATAAACGGTAATGGAGTTATCATCCGAAAACCAATTTTCAAGATGGCTGCCAGTGGCTGGCGGCCATCTTGGATTTCAGATCATCAGGGATTTCTATAGGTTTTTTCCCCAGACCTAGTCCAACCACTCTGAAGTTTCAAAGCGATCTGATAAACGGTAACAGAGTTATCCTTCGGAAAACAATTTTCAAGATGGCCACTGGTGGCTGGCGGCCATCTTGGATTTCGGGTCAACGTCGATTTCGATAGGTTTCTTCCCCAGACCTAGTCCAACCACCCTATGGAGTTTCAATGCGATCCGACATACGGTAACAGAGTTATCATCCGGAAACCACTCTGCTGCCCACATGCCCGACCGACTGCCCGCCCGGACGGACACCGCCATTACATAATACTGACAAATTTTTTGGCGGATAATAAAAATGAATGGTTATTTGTCAAAAAGGGCACTTGTCCATCTTCAGGTGGTACTTTTAACATGTACCCGCTTTCACAAAGATCTCTACTAAACTGTAGGTGGTGTACTGACAAGAAAGGATTAGTGATAAATCAACAGACAGATGGACAGGTGGAATGACGGACAAACAGACAGATATATGCAGATAGCTATATCCCTCCAATAGCCATATCCCTCCTCCACATTTCCTACCAGGGGGATAAAATTGTTGGGTGAATATACTTCATGTATGTCAGAAATAAGTTAAAATCTGTTGAAAATAACTATCCTGTATGGCTGTTTTGAAATTGTGCTACTGGGATTTCATGGAGTAAAAATTCTGCTTTCCATCATTTTCTAGGTAATTCAACATTTGTACGGTCAGCACACTGATGTAGGCTGCAACGGAGACAGGGGTGATTTCTGGAGAAGGAAGTTGGCTGAACAGATCTGTCTCAAATTTGCCATAAATAGCCTAGATCATACAAATGTGCTGCAGGTTGTGGAGGGTGCCGTTAAACTAGAGAATGACACCAGGCAGATTCTGTCAGTCCGCCAGAGGGGGCCACATGCACCAGCGTCGCATGTTGATGTGGATGATAAACTGTTGAATATTTTGGCCAGAATGGCTGATATGTTATAGATTAAGATTGTGTCGTCATAGCCATACAGAACTATTTCATAATTATGCTGAATTTATAGAATTTGTTATCCCTTTAATGGTCAAGTCACCAACAATGTTTTTTCAGTGGTCTTTAAAAATGTCCATTTACCAACCAGAACAATACTATATTTGAAAATTTACTACTGGAATGACTGGCTCGATACCGGAGTCAGTCAATCAAGTGGTAAATTTTCACAAGTAGTATTGGACAGAAAATGGATGTTCAATAAGCAAATATTAAAACTTTCGGTCCAAATTTAACGATTAAATGGCTACATCTTGTGCTATAGATTTCTAATAAAACACATACTTTATAGATGTATTGTTTTATCAATAGTGGATACATTCATTGATGGGATCACAATACTGTCAATTATCTAACTCATGTTGAAGCCTTATCAGAAGAGATTCATTAAAGCTGTCATGGCATGCTAACATAGACAAACATGGCCAATATCGGGAATACAGTGTGATCAATGCATGTTCATTTTTGGTTTACACTAATAAGGATTCCAGGTATCGATGCTTTGATAATGTGAGCCCGCTTTGAGCCTGTCTAATGTCGCATAACTGGGTACGTACAAAACATTCGCTCAAAAAATGAATCTTCATTTAGCCAGGAAATCTGTGTAGGCAGGTAAAGACGAGACGGCAGCTGCATTCAATAGCTGACTGACTACTGCGCTTTGCGTGTCCGCATGACGCTCATGCTAGCTCACTGTTGACTGAATGAGACGTTCAATGTATTGAGCTAGTAGTTTTATATCAGGCTAGGAGAGATTAGTCAGGTCACTTTCCAAGTACCAATAAAAGGAATCCTGAAAGTGAGTTACCGAAAATAGACAGACATTGGTCCCAATATATTACAGATATTTGCCTAGAGTTAACCATTTTAACACGTCATGATACCCTTAACACTAACACACGAGCTGGCTTCTAAAGTGGTCTCGAGAAATATCCTTTGACAGATAAAGGGCCGGTATTCACAAAGAGGGCTTACGCCCTAGAAGAGGCATAACTAGGGCATTCTGATTGGTCTGGGTTTTTACCCGACAACGGGGTGTATGTTACGCCCGCTACATGAATAGCCGCCTAGAAAACTTTATTTGAAAATTTATCACTGGAATACAAACGGATATTTTCTATAAATTGGAATATTCATTAACAAATTTGAGTGTTAACTGTCTGGCTGCTGAGTTTTTGCACACAACATATTCCAACTGTTATATTGCTGGACTGGCTAAATATTTTGAAAATAATTTGACTGAGAGTTAAGCCACCAACAACTTTCAGTCAAATTGTTTTCAAAATATTCAGTAAGTCAAGAGTTTTTGCCCAATGAAATTATTGTTTGGTGGCTTGCGGTGGCGAGACAGTCAAAGATGACACATTTCAAAAATTGTACACAAGAACGTACCCAAATTTTGTGAGCAAAATTTTGATCTTTTATCACTTACAAATATTGCATGGCTTGTGAGAAAACATCAAAATCAAGGCAGATACTTTTTTATAATAAGTCATTATCAGATTATTATGTGTGAATATAGGAATCATTCCTACCTATGCCACGTCCATTTCTAGCTAAACTCTACCCACTTTGTATGCACATTTATATACACTGAACACTGAATTACCAGTATCGTAATTTCAATGTAACTGTACAGGTAAGCTGTTGAATATTTTGAAACTAATTTGACTGGGGGTTATTGATGCCTATGACCGCAATAGCTCCCATTCCATTTAGTGTCAAAATATTCAAAAGAATGTTTATTAATTTGCAAATCCATCAAAGACATACAATTCATACACTTGATGTACTTTTCGAGCTTCATGACAGAGTTATAATACTGGTACATCACCACGATTGTGACATCAGCCTACATGTGACATAATTAATTATGGCATCATACATTTGAGTGACAGCTCAGATCCCTCCATTCTAAGCACATTCAAACACTACAGTCTGAACTATCATAATAAACTTCATATTACTCTATAGAGAATTAATATCTATTTCTATGGAAAATCAATCTATTTCAATGAATCCAATCTGTCACTACAGTATATGACATCATAATCAATTACCTCACATGTAGGCTGAATCACAATCATAATTGACACAGAATACTTTGTCATGAAGCTAGAATAGCCCGTCAAGTGTATGAGTTGTATGTCTTTACTACATTATAAACAGTCTGTTCAATATTTTCGAACTAATTGGACTTTGCGCTGTTGCTGCCATAGGAGTTAGTAATTACTAACTTTATTTCTAATATACTAATTATTACATTTATCACATGATGATATTGGTGCTCCAATCAAGTGGAGGATTATTGATACAGAATAATAAAATTGTGACCGAAAGAAAATAAGGGAAATCATCAACAGAGTTGAATCAACATGATCGGAATTGATAAACCAGGTTTTGGTTTATTCATTAGCACAATAACTGTATTAGGTATTTGTAAACTTTATAATTGAGTGTATTCCGTGACCAGACAAGTTAATTTGTAGTCAGTACCGGTCGGGCACATCCATTTTGTTTCTATGCCGGACGAGTTTCTTGTATTAGTCATGTGACCACAACTGGCCAACCAAAATGTCTCACGAAGTCCATGAGAAATGGTCAGATAGAGATGTGATGTGTTGGAGATTTGCAGCACCGCCTCGTGACCATCAGCAGCAAATAGCCCTATTTGTATCAGTGCTTTGATGGGATATATTGAAATGCTGTGTAGGGAATGGAGGATAAACATGGCAAATGTAGCAATACATATATATGTAGTCTTACTTACTTCATGGCGTACATTGTCAATGAATATAACAAAATATGTACAAGAGCTAAGAATCTTTATGGTAAGTAAAATACAATTCAGTGGATAAAATAAAATAATGCAAACATGTATAGTTAGCCAACACTAACAAAGGAGTATATGTATTATACTGGTGGCCTATCCCTGCAGGATAGTGATAAGTAGCTACCAGTGGTCGAAATGAAACTGAATGAGACAGTAGAGAACAGACTTAGTGACCTGTAATGAATGAATATTTTGAAACTAACTAATTTTACTGGGTGCTGTTGATTCAACAGAATGTTTATTAAATAGTAGATATACAATTCATACAATTGACTGACTGAAGAGTTCATGATGGACTTAGATACACGATTCACGACGTTTTAATATTGCCGTCAGCCTACCTGTGCCATAATTGATTACCACGTCATACTTGTCTGACAGATTGGAATCCTCTATTTATACTAGCTCTGGTGATTGTGCTCCTGTATGTACTTGGCAGCATAAGCAAGGGAAGGATCTATTTCCAGCTTTGCCCCATCCATTTCTAGCTTACATCTACCAATTTTACGTGTATTGGAATTGATAAGAAACTGAAACCTGAATTCCCAAAATCAAAATTTCACACCTGAAAAACTACTGGGTAAATTGTCAGTCGTAACAATGACACATGCGTTTGGTCGAGGCTTTCCTGCCCGTGAAGACAACAGATCCGAGAAAAATGGTCTTTAATACTTTCAAGCAATATGGCGGATAAGAACATTACAAGTTAGTTAAAGTACACACAATGCAATAAATATCCCGTACCTGATGCAAGATACACACACACACTATGTAGTCATACATGAAAGCATTAATAGACAGGCAGAGCTGGATAAAACAATGGACCTTTCCATTTCTAGCTATGCCCCGCCCATCACTAGCTAAGCTCCACCCACACCGTGTTTGGATTGATCGATCCCCGAATGCCCTAGCCATCAATTTCCTGAAAACTATACAGGGAAGCTGTTGAATATTTTGTAACTAATTACACTGGGTGCTGTTGCTGCCATAGGCAGCAACAGCGCCCAGTCAAATTAGTTTCAAAATATTCGATAGAATATTTATTAAATAGTAAAAGCAAACAATTTGTACAACAGCCCATAGACCGTCATCGAATATGCATTCGTGACGTACTTATCGACGTCATTCATTATGATGTCATTGTACACGCCAAGCAGTTCATTATGACGTCATATGATGGGTGGGTACTCTGGAAAGGTGAATTACCATATCCCACTAATATAGCGGGATCAGAATTAAATAACGTAACTCTACTTGTGCTGTCAATCTATGATAACCTGGTGAAACTTCATTGCCCTAATGTATAGATATGCTTTGGTTGTTGCCATGCTGCTTTATTCCTTAGCTTAATTGGAGAATAAAGATTTTTAGCCGCGGTTCGCAGCTCAATAAAAACCATGTCCATTAGTTAGTTAGTCACAAAAGCTTATTCCGGGCTGTAGATTCAACAGTTTTTGGTCTATGTTGCTTATGAAGTTGTGTGAGCATTTTAGCAACGTCTGATTTAAATTGGTCCAGAAATACAAAAACGTGACACAATTTTTGACGATGCACAGGTGGGGAGTGATGACTGACAAGTCAGCTGAGCTGAAAACTTAGGACTGAAATGACCGCTACTGTAAATGAGCCAGGCATTCCAGTGGTAAGCTTTCTAAAATATTCTTCTCTTGGTTTTGTAATGGCCATCTCAACTGCACTGTAAAGCAGATTTTAGCCAGCTTGACCATCGCATGGAAACATGATGCAGACAGTCATTTAGACTTGCACGATTAAATCAAAAATCATGATTATCTTTTAAATCGTGAATTTATATGATTCAAAATTATATAGTCAAATATTCATGAATAATTTCTACGAAATATTTCAATTCCAACCTTTCAGTTACTTTTTAATGAGAGCGGTCATTTTGCTCAGTGAATGTATATCCATTTGCAGGTCAAGAGACTATTTTTGAAAATGTATCAATGGAATGACTGGCTCAACAATTGAGCCAGGCATTCCAGTGTTACATTTAGTCTTCTCTTGGCCTGCAGATGGGCTTTTCTAAACACCATTGCAGCTTTCATCATTTGCATGCTTTTGTTGCTATGTTGTGGTAATTTGTAGTCAAGCTGATTAATTGAGTAATTACGATCATTCTTAAATAATTGATCGTGATCACCCAAAGCAATAAGCGTGCAAGCCTACAGTCATAATGATCAAACATACATCTCCATAAAATGATTGTCACGCGTTTAACAAGTTAACCCTAACAGGACAGAACAAATTCTTTCTTAAGTACAGAATATACGGTTGGATATTTTGAAACTAATTTAACTGGGAGCTCTTGCAGTCTATGGCAGCAACAGGTCCCTGTGAAATTAGTTTCAAAATATGTAACAGCTTTTCTGATTAGCTGTCTTGAAATTGAGATACTGGAATTTCAAGAGTTAAATGGCTAAGTGACATAAGTAATGCTATGACGTTAATTTTACATTTTCATGTTTTTTCACCATTTAGTACCTATTAATTAATGATGAAGAATACAGATGGTAAACTTACAGAAATATCAGCTTACAAAACATACTTGTAATGAAATATGCATTGAAAATACAATGAGCAAATGACTGCTTTAAAGAGCGGTTTCAAGTTTTTATACGAAGCATGCGACTTACTATAACCACAATAAAACTGTAGTCCAATTTCAATCTAAGTATGACCTTCAATAGTTCAATTCTAATTAGTATATATGAAATATTGCTAAGAAGTTGATATTACAATTAAAATTGACAAAGTAGTTTTATATACATGTATATACAGTTCTTTGTAATCTACATATGTACATTATCACAAATGCATGGCCTGCATCCACATGTCGAGCTCTAGCCTTTCCTCATATCACACATTCATGTGTGGCAGTGTCGCAAAATAAGGATTTCTTAAAATAGTATACCCTTTGATAACTCAAATGTCTATTGAACAACTTTAAATTCACTTTCTTTATGCTGCAAACTGAATACAATGATGATATATAATAAATCTGTAAAGTTTCATTGGGATCGGATGCTCCCTTAAGTTAAGACCATTGAAAAACTAATATTCTTCTAATTCTGGGGTTAAACAGGATATAAATCACACAAAAATAAACCTGGTAGAAATATGGAAAATAGAAAATCTTATTTATTGTCATGTAGACTAGATGCACTGATGGTATAAAACAGAACTGCAAAGTTTTAATGGGATTGTACAAGTCCTTCATCGATTAAATGTTAACTGAAAAACACCCTGGAAAAGTATGAAAAAATTTTGCAAATCCCATTCATTATGATGGAGACTGGATGCAATGACGGCGTAGAATAGATCTATCAAGTGTTACTTACATCGGATAAGCCCTTGATGAATTAAATGTACATTAAAAAGTCCAAACCCCATAAAAATATGCAAAAAATTTGAAAATCATTTCAATTATGATGGCGACTAGATGCAAAGATAATATAGATAAATTCTGTAAAGTTTTATTAAGATTGAATAAGTCCTTGATGAACTAAATGTCCATTGAAAAACCTTAACATCTACCTAATTCTTGCCAGACGCCGAACGTCATTTGGATTGCTATGTCGAGATCCTCCGCTTTGCTTATATGGGCTAGAGACGAATTAATCAGAAACCTGGACTAACTTATTTATCCCCCTAGTGTTCAAAGATTACAAGCCAGGTAACTCCTCCTGACAAATGGGCATTTGCTTTGTGAAAACGTCCATTTTCTTGACCACTTGTTTCCAGTAAAAGGCAAAGTTGCAAGCAGCCAACAACATGTTAATGCTATGAGTAATGGTTAATCACAGGTTTACACTCTAGTGAACAGCTAAATCATCATATTCACTGATGAGCTGTGCAACTCAACCAGATGCACATCCAAAATAGATGATTAGCCCTTTAATGTATAAGTTTGGTCAGGAAAAGTTGGATTTTTTCCATTAAAAATGTCTATTAACAGGCCAAGTGAAGACTGTCTGAAAATTCACCACAGGAATGACTGGCTCAGTTAACGAGCCAGTCATTCCAGTGATAAATTTTCAGAAAATCTCTAGCTCTGTAGATGGACAGTTCACAAGGCCACTGCAGAGGCTGGTTTGGCTGGCTTGACCATTAAAAGGTTAATAAAACAAACAGCACAACGAGAATCGATATTAAAGGTTGTCTGTGGAAACGGTCACCGTTTCTTCCGCTTGTTAGCAGCTGGCTTTGTGCTGGTGGTCTTCCCTTGAGTCTTCTTTCCACTATCGGAGCCCGATGCTTCTGGGAATAGGCTGAAGGTGAATAGAGTCAAGGAAGACAATTTCATCTGGAAAACACACAATCAGGAATGCACACACTCACGCATGCATGCGCGCCCGCGCACACACACACACACACACACACACACACACACACACACACACACACACACTCTCGCACAATCTAAGTCATGACAAGTATTATTATCGCCAAATGTTTTGAGAAAACAGAGGGGATATTGAAATAGCCGTCATCTATCTGTTTGTCTGGCTATCTCCTCAGAA
This sequence comes from Chaetoderma sp. LZ-2023a, assembly GCA_034401795.1. Taxonomy (NCBI): domain Eukaryota; kingdom Metazoa; phylum Mollusca; class Caudofoveata; order Chaetodermatida; family Chaetodermatidae; genus Chaetoderma; species Chaetoderma sp. LZ-2023a. Next base: position 58,852,696 of record CM067369.1, on the reverse strand, counting down.
TCCATTTGGTGGAATTCAATCACATCTCTTTTATGAAGAACTCATATGATTGCGGACATTTACATTAGGCTCGGGCCCCCCCCCCCCATACCCCAGGGTGGACATAGGGGCAATTCAAACAAATTTTTTATGTTAGTTACCTATATGATTGCGAGACAATGTTTAAGTGGGGTAGAGTGGGTGTGGAAGAATGTTAAAGTGGGTGTAAGTGTGGGGGATTTGCGATGGTGTGCCATCGACTGTGCATTCCAGTTATTATTAAAATAAAGGTTAATATTCCATACAGACATTATATCGATAAATTGTGCAATTATAACTCAGAAAAGATACATACACTTTAAAGTCTTACAACCATCTGCATTGCCATACTTCAGCTATATTTCATAATTTGGCTCTCCCTATACACTGGTAAGGGAGTAATGCACCAGTGATCCGGTCAGCGGTTCAGCAGCATAAGTGTCAGGACAGAATGGACAGCAATATAGGTGTCGGGACAGAGGGTTCAGCAATATAGGTGTCATGACAGTGTTCAGCAAAATAGGTGTCAGGACAGAATGGCCAGCAATATAGGTGTCAGGACAGAGGGTTCAGCAAAATAGGTGTCAGGACAGAGTGTTCAGCAATAATATAGGTGTCAGGACAGAGTATTCAGCAATAATATAGGTGTCAGGCCAGAGTGTTCAGCAATATAGGTGTCAGGACAGAGTGGTCAGCAATATAGGTGTCAAGACTGTTCAGCAATATAGGTGTCAGGACAGAGTATAGGTCTCAGGACAGAGTGTTCAGCAGTATAGGTGTCAGGACAGTGTTCAGCAATATTGATGTCAGGACAGAGCATAGGTGTCATGACAGTGTTCAGCAGGATAGGTGTCATGACAGTGTTCAGCAGCATAGGTGTCAGGACATAGTTCAGCAGCGTAGGTGTCAGGACAGTGTTCAGCAGTACAGGAGTTAGGATAGATTGTGTACTGCTCAGCATAGTTTTTAGGACAGGAAGCATTCAGCAGTATAGGTGACATAACAGAGTTGTCATATGTAACATATCTATAAAGGATATCTTTTCATGTCAATCTCTTGCCTCAGAACACCGGTCAGAACAAACTCTGCAGTAACCATGGGAATATCTAATGTGACAGCACTTTTACATAGATCTTTGTCCTCATCACATGAAATGATAATGGTTTTTTCCTCATGCTTTTTAGGCATAGCCATCAAATACTGAAATAGAAAATAGATTTCCACAAGCGATATATAAAACAGACTGCTTTGTGCAAAGGTAGGCCTATATAAATGCGCATAAGTTATCTACGCCTGGCAAATTTATAGATTAGAAACAGTTATTACAATTCTCTAGAAGTAATGAGTAGTTGTTGAAGAGTCATTTAAAGCTTCCCATTCTTTTCCTATAGGAGTTTTGGTGGCAAAATAATCTGAGATAGTTACCAACAAAATTTATCAATACGTTTCCTTTTACAATTTTTGCATCTCTATGTCCATATGACGGATTATCCCCAATTTGGTTGAAATCCATCAGGGTGTTCTTGAGAACACATTACACATTTTCTATTGTTTTCCAATAAGAGCTTTAGCAGGATAAAAAATATCTAAAATAGCCACCAAATGACTTATTCAACAATTTTGAATGTGCAAAATTTGACATTGTCGAATATGGCTGCCAAAATGCTATATTTTGACTAGCTCTACAGTGGCCATGTTTTTTTATGTATCAACTTCCCTTGAATAAATTTGAATGAATCTTACTTAGTACCTAATCATATTTCAAAAAAATTATCAATTTAGAGGTTCAGCCATTTCCCTAGATGAAGTTTTTGAGTTTCAAATCGATTAGCTTAGGAGATTCTTAAAGGAGTCACTAAAATATTTCAAAATTCAAGATGATCGCCGCCGAAATTGATCAATCAGCTTCGCATGAACAAACTTAGATCGCAAGGTAGAATGAGATTACCAATCAGCATGATGGATGCCTATAGGGTCCATGCAGTGTAGTTGATGGATCCAGAATTTTTAATGATCCTTGCAGAAAGCTCTTGATTCTGTGCTGTCAGGATCGTGACGTAATATTTCAATCATACTGTAGATGAGATCTGGGGTCCCATGGTTGGGGAGATTAAAGTGTTGGGCGACAGGTGTGTCTGTATTGTTTTTATATCCCTGATGGGCTCCTGGATGTGCACTTGGAATTCTTGGCTGGTTTCGCCTACATATTGTTTAGACCAATGCTTGCAGGTTAATAAGTAAATGACATTTGTTGTGTGGCAGAATGTTGTTTGTTTTTGTGTAATATTTTAGCCCGGTGTGTGAGCTTTTAAGGGCCGTGTGTTCATGTTAAGTTATTTTTTGTGCATTGTTGTATAGGATTGGCTATACTACACAAAGACAGACAGACAGACGGACGGGTGGGCGGGCGAATGGATGGACAGACAGACAGACAGAGACAGACAAACAGACAGACCTGATCATAAATACTTTCTTCCCCTTATGGAGCAAGAGTAATAATAAAAGAATACAATCTCACCTGAGCGCCGGCGCACAGGATTATATCTGAAATAAAACATCATTCATACAACATTAAAATGAGTCTAATTCACTATTGTTGATAGCACTAAATATCATCATGACCATCTTGTGCTTTACCACAATATCCTGTAAATGATCAACTATAGATGTACTAAGAGGCACATGGCGAGTCACATACCATACTCAACAACAAGCTGCTGCTGCTGCCACTACTACTGCTACTACTGCTGCTGCTGCTGCTGCTGCTGCTGCTGCTGCTATGACTACCACTACTACTACTACTACTACTACTACTACTACTACTACTACTACTACTACTACTACTACTACTACTACTACTACTACTACTACTACTAATCGCACACCATTTCTATTTCTATGACAAATCCTCCGCCCCATGATTAGTGGAAAATAGAAATGTTGCACCACCATTACACATTCATCTATCATCTGCATTAACGCTTTAACACTGACGTTGGCCAAAATGCCTTCTGCGGTGGTATTGAGAAAGGTCCATTTGCAGACCAAGAGAAGACAATTTTGGCAAATTTATCACTGGCTGGATAACCAACCCACTCATCATTCCATATGTAAATTTTTTTAAATAATCTCTTCGTCTGCAAATTGAAATTTTATGGGACAAATTTGTGGGTTAAAGTGTTAAAACTGTGACTCACCTTTCATCTGATTGGGTTCTGGTTTAACAGATTTTGTTATGTGTATTTTATAGCCATCCAGTAGTTTCTTCTCACGAGCACGTTCAAGTGAGCGACCTAATGCAAACTTGTATTGCTTCTCACTGACAGCGTCCTTAATGATGTATGGAGTGACATCTACAAAACATTGGTCAAATAATGATGATACCAGAGACAAATCATGTCACAAGCAACAATCAATGGGTCATGTTTTAACACTTTCATGGTCATAACTTGTCAAGAAAAATCTTTGTCAATGAATATCAATTTTTAGGACATGCAAAAGATATTTTGAAAATTTAGAACTGTAATGACTAGCTCGGTTATGCAGCCAGTCATTCCAGCTGTAAATTTTCCAAAATAGTCTTCTCCTGACCTTTAAAAATAACCTGGCATGACCGCTAAAAGGTTTAAATAGTCAATCTTCTGGTATTAACAGTATTCATGATGAAATCTCTGAAAAGTTATTTCAATTCAGCTAATGAATTCAGCTACTGACCACACCTGTTGAATTCATTCTGAAAACGATATGCCAGTATGCATGGCTTGAAGTTAACCTGGATGGGCCATCAGGACTAGTAACCAGCTAATTTCGCTGAAAATTAAAGAATCCAGTTTATCAATCAATCCTATGACGTCATAGTCAACTACGTCATATTAAGGCTGACATCATAATCAATTACATCATGAATGACACGATTTAGTCCATCATAAATGCTTTATAGTCCGTCAAGTTGTACAAATTGTCTACTACTTAAGAGAAAATTGAAGAATCCAGTTTATCAATCAATCCCATGATGTCATAGTCAACTACGTCATATTAAGGCTGACATCATAATCAATTACATCATGAATGACACGATTTAGTCCGTCATAAACGCTTTATAGTCCGTCAAGTTGTACAAATTGTCTACTATTTAAGAAACATGCTGTTGAATATTTTGAAACTAATTTGACCGGGAGCTGTTGATGTCAGCATACCTATATAGTTTTCTGGAAATTGAGATTCATGGAGTGCAGGGATTGATTGATCACAACACGGGCAAAGTGTAGGCGGAGCTTAGCTAGAGATAGGCAGGATATAGTTAAAACTAGATTCCTCCATTACCCTTACACAATTTAAAATTCCAGTGTGTGCATACGTGCGTGCGTGTGTGTGTGTGTGTGTGTGTGTGTGTGTGTGTGTGTGTGTCACTAAATATTAGTTAATATTCCAAAATAAACGTTTTGAAACCAGAGGTTTTGAAATCACAAATATCAAGAGGTCAATGACAAAATATTGCAGAATTGTACAACGCACGTCTTGCAAGTCGCATGCTAAGATTAATAGATTTAAAACCTCTAAACTCCTGCTGGAGTAATTAAGATATAATATATTTTCTCTTCTCACTTGCAGTATTTGTAATTAGGAGTCCAATTTGAAAAGCATTGTAGCCGAGCAAACATGCTAGAAAAAAACCAGACCACACATTCACACAAAATATGTTCCATTCAAACACAATAACCTTCTGGTAATGGCATATATGATTGGTTGTTCATGGACCAGACCGTGGTAAAATCCATTACTATGATGTATTTATCAATGAAAATTTTAAAAAACAGTATTTTTTCGCGCCATTCCGATCACATGACGCTTTGTTGCCAGTATTGAGTAGTCACTTGGTTTTATATATTTTACGGGCTGTTTTAACATACTTCATTAATGCTTGAATTCAATTTAAGTAGGGACACCAAAACATTTTTGCTTTAATTTTACAATTTATTTTGAACAAATATTACAAATGGTTTTACGCGAGAATTTAGTGGAAATAGCATTGGGCACGCATTGTTCATGTGAAAGAATTACAAGTCACGAGTCTAACATTGGGTACTCGGAATTATCAGACTTAGGAATTGGCTTAATTTCAGTGTCGCATTATATCGGAGTACACTATACCAGCATACTGTTTTATATATGTGTGTATGTTTGTGTGAGTGACCGAATATACTGCTCCAACAGAGTTATGCGAGTACAACCTTGAATTCATTTAAACTACTCGCAGACTCTGCTTGGACTCCGTTAGTGTCCTCATTTAGCGATACGCTCAACTGCCAAATTAAAATTGGTTATTTTCCAGTTGAACTCAATAACACAGCAATAATCCAGTTTGAAAATAGTGAACTGCAGTGACAAATAATGGATTATAGTTAACAATAGTCAGCGAGTCGAACACACCCTCTGATGACACAGCCGACATTCACGAGAATCATACATCATTAAACCAGAGATGTGCTTGCAATGCAACCATGAAGCTTGGCTTCAAACATAAAATAAATATAGAAGGTTTATCAATACCATTATCAACATGAGGCCCAAGGGCCTATAATGTTAACCTGGGCCATTAGCATTTGAACCATTTGCATTTAAATACTGGTAGAGATGATGGATAATTTTTTTAATATTCAAGGGTACCAAAGAAATTGAGCAACAAAATTCTTGTTTGATATCTTGAGGCCTACTGCCATAGGATCGTTCCACCCAAGTTTCATTGAAATCGGGCCACTAATTAAGGAGTCGTGTATTAAACGGTTCTGGAAAACTTTAAATAAATCCAAATGGCCACCAAAAAATCGACCAAACAAATTCTGAATAGAAGTTCTAGAGCCTCCCACTATAGAATCCTTCGAAGCAAATTTGGATAAAATCCACCAACCGGTTATGGAAGAGATGTATTTTGACAATTTCCGTTAAATCTTTCATAAAATTTATGATTTCCACCAAAAAAATGTACCCATTAAAATTCTGAATAATGTTCTTGAGAATACCGTGATAGGGTCTGTTCAGCCAACTAGGGTTGAAATCTGTAAAGCGGTTAATTATGAGTAAGCGTTTTGATAATTTCCGGTAAATTATTCATAAAACTCAGATTTTCACTCCAACTGACCAATCAAAATTCTGTATACAAGTTCTGAAGCCTAGTCCCATAGGGTCCGTTCAGCCAAAGTAAGTTGAAATCTGCCAAGTGGTTAATGAGTAGTGTTTTGACAATTTCCAGTAGATTTTTCATAAAATCTAATGTTTTCACCAAAAAACTTGACCAATCAAAATTCTATACAGAGGTTCCAATATCATCATGCATATGGTCCTTCCAGCCACTGCCAAGTGGTTAATGAGTAGTTTTTCATAAAATCGAAGATTTTCACACACAAAATTCTGTATCCTCCCAGCCAAATTAGGTTGAAATCTGCTAAGCGCTTAATGAGGAGTCACATTTTAAAACAAAAGTTGATGGGTGGATGACGGACGACGGATGGTCGCCATGCATCTCAGTGACCTTAACCTTTGATATTTTGACCCCAACATCATTGTGTGAAGCTGTGCCATTATAAGGAGGCATGTGTTCAAGTTTGGGTACTGTATGATTAACCAAACATGAGATTTAAACAGAAAGGTTGAGATAAACGGCAAATGTTAAAGTTGAAAAAAACACCAGATTTTACCATGTCACAATGACCTTTGACATTTTTACCCCACGGTCATTGTATGATGCTGTACCATTATAAAGAAGCATGTGTCCAAGTTCGGGGCCAGTATGATTAACCAAACAAGAGATATAAACAGAAAAGTTGAGCTAAACGTAAATTGGACGCCACCACCATGACCAGACGACGTGCAGAGTATCACAATAGCTCATTTTACTTCGTAAAATTGAGCTAAAATATTGACCGAATAAAATCATGAAATTAAACATTTACAATAGCCATAGTGGTGATTTTACTCTATGTGAAGATGCATACTTTATTTATTTCCTCTATTTTTATCTGTTGATTGGAGGTGGACATGATTTGGTGGCATTTATTGTCATCTATAGCCAACACTTTCTCACCCTCCTATGATGATATACCGTGATATTGAAGTATTTTTCTGTGACCCTGATGCTGTTATACAAATGCCAATATGGCCAAACTCGAGTGTGCATTTGTGTCCACTTTATCACTGACAGATTTTAAAAAATCTGTTTTGGGTTTTAAGCATCTATTTTTATAGACCTGTCATTTGTAGATGAGCCTTTCATTTGAAACTTATGTCAATGGTCTTTTGACCAGGTGAGTGGGGTGTATAAACGAAATCTTTGATAAATTTAAAGCTAAAGAGGGTGGGGAGGGGCTGTCACAGATTTAGCCAGTGAGGAGGTAATTCAAAATGTGGATGGATGAAGAATGGTGTTCTCCCTGCGATTGAGGGGTTCTGGTATATAACCTGTTAAGACTTGAAAATTAAATGCTCTGAGAAGTCATTATCAACATTCTGAGCAAGAAAAGTGTGTTTATTTTGTCAAAAAAGTAAATGTATTTAACCTCTATCACAAAACCGTGTAGTAATGTTGAGGAAGTATTCTATGGGTACCGGAGTATTGGCTTGCCATTGGGGATCTGAAGAACGCACTTGATTTGATGAGCTTGATCAAAGGTCAAGCTCATCATTATTATGATCACTGATTATTTGACATGTTTGAAAGTTTTTGCTACTGAGAGACTATTTCTTATTTTTCTGTTCGACATTCGCATTCATTCACAGTTATTATGATACTAACCAAGAAATGAATTAAACTTCTTGCAGTTTTCCAACCATTTTGCTAAAAGAATGGGCACTCCGCGCGACAAGCAGCACAGAAATTTCACGGTTCGTCGCACCTTTGAACATCAGAAAGTTACACACAGTAGTTACACAGAGTAGTAGTTGGAGTAGCTATGCCATGCCCATTTCTAGCGACACTGTATTCACGCTTTACCTGTGTTGGGATCGATCGAACACAGAATTCCCACTATCCCAATATCAAGGTAACTAAACAGCTAAACTGTTGAATATTTTGAAACTAATTTCACTGGGCGCTGTTGCTGCCTATCAATCAAATTAGTTTCAAATATTCAACAGCCTGTTTATTAATTATCAAAGGCATACAATTCGTACACTCGACAGACTCTTCATAATGGAGCTCGATACGTCATTCAATAGGCATTTTGATTGTGATGTCAACCTACATGTGGTGTAATTGATTATGTCATACTTGAGTGACAGATAGGATCAACCCATTATTAACATACCGAGAAATTAAGCCTCTTTGACTAACTACCTACTCATGCACAGAGCATTGAGCAATACCACCTAGGGGTGTACACAGCAGAAAGCTAGGAACACCTAGTGTTTAATACATGAGTTTTTATGGGGCTTTATTTCCATAAGAAATGTCAAGCACATACTTTGAGCCAGTCATTCCAAGGGTACATTTTCAAAAATAGTCTTCTCTTGGTCTGCAAATGGACATTTCTCAAGACCACTGCAGAAGCCATTTTTTGTTGATATGAGTGTTAAAGGGTTAACCCATTAATGGTCTTGATAAATGTCCATTTGCAGGGCAAGACTTCTCGAAAATTTATCGCTGGAATGACTGGCTCAGTGACCGAGCCAGTCATTCCAGTGATACATTTTCAAAAGTAGTCTTCTCTTGGCCCTCAAATGGATATTCAGAGCACAGCTGTGCGTTTCTAGTTTTTCGGAACCACACGCTCCTCTTGTGCGAAAGCAGAGTTGTAGTTTTGACGTTATAGCTGCATACAGCAAACCCCAATTCAATACTCTCTTTGCCCGACGTGGCACAGGTCTTTACATATCAAATTTCAAAAGAAACCAGGACAGCATTCTCTGTGTAGCTATAACAATCACCCTTATCTGGAGTCTGTCCGTCTCTCCATCCATCCATCTAACATAAACAATGTTGGTTCATTTTAGTACTTCATGACGAATTGGCCCCAACCCTGTAAAATGTCCCTATCAGGGATGGGGTCAAATACAAAAGCATTTGTATCTGAAGTAATTTAAATATATTTTTCAGGTATTTGAAAGTATTTGTATTTGAAAAGCATTTAAGGCAAACGTATTTGTATTTGTATTTAAATACATTGTCAGTGTATTTGAGTGTTTTCAAATACTTTTCAAAATACTTCTCTGTCTATCTGTGATAAATTCTTACATTAAAATGTACATGCACAGTGCAAATTAAAATTTAATACAGATTTCTCATATCTTTTGTAATTCTTTGCATGACATACTCTGATGAAAAATTAATTTGACTGGATGGAGCTGTTGCCTTAAGAAGCAACAACCTCCAGTGAAATCTTTGTCAACATAATCAACAGGATGGGTGTCTTGTAATATCAGTGTTAAAAATATGACCCAATAATAGTACAATGATATTTTTATTATAAAAACACAGACTACCTCCCAGTAAGAATAGAGTTAATCCTATTTATAAATATTTACAAAAGTGCCTTGAAATTAATTTAAAAATTCTTTTTCATACACTTCACACATGTCATCCTTAATTTTAATTAGGCTGGTTTTAAAGAACATGGAAAAGAAATCTTAAGAGTATTCTGAAAATAATTTAGCTGCAAGTGTTGTGGTCTTAGGCAGCAACAACTTTCAGTCAAATGGTTTTCAAAATATTCACATGATTTTCTGTTTTTTATGTAAGACACATCAATGCATATATAGAATGAAATGAGGTTTTGTTCCAGTCTGGCGTTTGTGTACTGTGACATCCCAATTCTGTAAGCCAATGTATAGTACATGTATAGTACTGTACTGCTCTCTAAGTGAATCCTACTGTCTGAGTCTTGTATAGCTGGTTTAATTCTCAAATTCTTATCAGTAATAGAATGGGCAATTATCTCCTCTCAAATAAGCTAGGTAGAGCTGATCAAGTTACAACACCTCCACTATACTAGCTTTCAGGAGTCATACCAGTCCTAATCCTTTTAACCATGAATTTTATATTAAAATCATTCATTTAGACCAGGTGGGTGCATGGGGGTGGAGTTAATTACCCTTTCTTGCACTTATGTCAAAATGATTAACATTTGTAGAAGAAAGGCTCATCTTGAAAACAGTGTTGTTTTCTTAGACAGAAGCAGCCTACAAGCATTGCTATTCAGTATGAAGACCAGTTATCTTCCTACTGACATCTAATATCTGCACTGCAAAAAATGAAGTTGATTTGATTACAAACACCAGAGTCAAGGACATTCACAAGAATGGCAAGCAAATTGTTATCATGTTTCGTCATATTTAGAGCTATTGACTTCTACATTGGTGGTACCTTTGGGCATAAGCCACCCTCAATATCAGAGGTTGAGAACTAGGTCAGTGATAATTATGGGAACCAGATCAGTGATAATCTGTCTGACCTAGATTCCGTATAATATTATGACTAATATTATTGATTATTATACAAAGGTCAATTTTCTCATTGGAAACAATGTTAAATTATTCAGGAAGCACTCTTTGTCATCCTTTGAACCATTTACAACTGATCAGGATAATTCTATAGGCATCTAATATTTGGATTGTGCTTTCATATATTTCACAAAAAGTTGCAGTTATACAATGTTATATGGCAATCATTATCGTTTAAACACACTATTTTACGAATTTAAAATGTTTAAATTGCTTTTTTTGAAATGCACATCACATCAGTCAAAGCACATGAATTAATTTTCTAACTGCAATATTGGTTTTGATTTACGCTAGATCTGTTTAATGAATTATTGAAACATAAAAACGTGTATATCTGTTTAGAGTATTGATACTATTGCCATAGTTACCTTATCTGTGATGAGATGTGTACAATCAAAGACAGAGGTTACGAGCTCACCAGACAGATCCTTCACAATCTAAAATACAACAAAACTCTCGTCTTTACACTTTTCACCTCAACGAATATTCTAAACCCTTGAAATTCCAGCATCTCAATTTCAAAATAATTATACAGGAAAGCTGTTGAATATTTTGAAACTAATTTTACTGGCAGCTGTTGCTGATCTCCCAGTCAAATTAGTTTCAAAATATTCCTTACATCATAAGAGAAATTGTCAATTCTGGTCTGGGAGGCTAAAAATTATTACTGCTTGAAGTAAATTTCTTCCACTTGTAGATATCGGATTATCTGGTAGGAGTCATGACCCTATGGACATCTTATATTTATGAGTAAGACCTTAATGAAATTCATCTTTGAAAATACCAGGTGGGCTAAGGAACGGTGTAGCACGATAAGCATCATCCTATAATACGCAGAAGGACCGCTGCACTGGTTGACATCGGCCAGTGCTGCCGAAACACAGTTTCATGGAAAACGATGCGAAACTGATGCGAAACTGATAACTGTATTAAGTCAGGATTGAGTTAGGAATTGAATAAGATGAGAAAGGACCACCGGTTATGGGTTGATGATATCTGTCAATAGTTGAGGATGAAAGTTGGTGATGTGGGATCGGCACACACTTTCAGGATATTCAGCAGCTGTTTCGGCCAGTGGTTTAGTAAATAATCAAGCAATGAGAATCGTAGGAATCGATAGGTTTAGACGTGATGGACTGAATGATGGTTAACATTTAGGGATGACAGTCAGCATGTCGACTCCCTGCCGAAACACAGTTTCATGGAAAACGATGCGAAACTGATGCGAAACTGATAACTGTATTAAGTCAGGATTGAGTTAGGAATTGAATAAGATGAGAAAGGACCACCGGTTATGGGTTGATGATATCTGTCAATAGTTGAGGATGAAAGTTGGTGATGTGGGATCGGCACACACTTTCAGGATATTCAGCAGCTGTTTCGGCCAGTGGTTTAGTAAATAATCAAGCAATGAGAATCGTAGGAATCGATAGGTTTAGACGTGATGGACTGAATGATGGTTAACATTTAGGGATGACAGTCAGCATGTCGACTCCCTATAGAAAGCACAACAACACCAGCTGGTGATGAGCTCATGTAGCTCACGTGCTATTAACCTTCCTATCCTACAGGCAGATGCCTAGTAGGCAAGGGACAGGACAGAGACATTGTAGCGTCCTGTAGGAATAAGTAAAACAATCTAAATTTATCTAAATTTGTATATCAACTATATGTCCCTCAAAAGGAGACATGCAACAACAACACATTCGGTGATGTTGTTGGTTAGAATCAAAGCAGAACCAGCCCAAACCGGTTGGACCATGTTCAGGGTTCACTTTTCGGAAGGAATAATCAGAGTATGATTGGTCGGGATGACGTCACAATCAATGAGCATCCGGCCCGAATCTGGGAAAGAGAAGATAAACGAACATGGGCGGGAAACTCAAAGGAGTATATATGCGGCACTTTGATAATCGTCGAGGTCCGTCGTTCGCATCGAAAAGCTATCTCTGAATATATTGGAGTAGGAGATAGCTAGTTAGGTTGATAGAGTATAGCAGACCCGTTGTGAAGGGGAGTAGTACGAATCAGTAGCAAATAGGAAACAGCCAAGTTAAGTAAAGTAGAATAAAATAGTCAAACTCGTATAAGTACTTATCTTTTACTCGTGGCAGCAAAAGCCACCATTAGTTATAGTGTACAGTAGATTTAATAAAATTATCACCTTGATAACCTCAAGGCAAGAGTTTGAGTTGTGATATTAATTCTGGAGACTACAGAAGATCACCGTAGCTTACCTGCAAGTTCTGGTAGTCAGTCAGATCAGGCCCGGATATCAAATACAAGTATCGTTTAAGTTCAGCTATAAACGAGGCCAGCTGATATCTATTTCTTTCGTTCTCGGTAAGGTGGGTTGTCGCAGCAACCTTACATACAAACCGTACCCAAAACGGAAGAGACTTCATAGTCAAGTATACCTCATAAGAACGTATACGTAGCATAGAAACAGGAGACACATCAAAAATCTTCACACTGTCCCAAGACACTATAAGTTACATCACCATGCAGAAATCATATCACAACATTAAACACAGATAGTTGCAAGTAATATAATCAAAGTAATTTCTTGGTACAATTTCGTTATATTTATTCACAATACTTCTCATCATATATACATATACTCCAGCTAAAATCAGTTTCATAATAAACAATGTGACTGGTATCGTGTTGTTTCAAAATTTCACAGGGTTAGGTTTGAACTATAGGTTCTGTAAACTTGGTATCCAAATGTCAGAAGGGTGTCAAACTATGATCACTTAACCCTTACCACACTGATGTCAATATTCTATCTTTTACTGTGTCAATAGCATAGAAACTGGTATACATTTTTCAACAATTCTGGTGGACAATCTTGCTGTCTATGACAGCACCATCGTCCACCAAATTTGTTGAAAAATGAACACCAGTTCATCCTTTAATTTAATTAGATATTTTAAAATTTTGGGATCAGAGTGGTAAGGGTTAAACAATTATTATTTATAAAAACCAAATATCCTGTGCAGACCTCACATGGATGTGATACACTAGCATGCATTGCAATGTCCTTTGTATTGTCATGTGCAGCTACCGCTGTCTTGAAACAACTAATAAAGAACTGTAGCTACTTCAGGTAATCAGGGAACCATAAAATTGTATCGTTCACTGTGGAAAGCAGATAATGTTAAATAGACTAAGGTTACATAAGGATTTTGATAAACCATGTCATACCTAAGCTATGTACCAAATTTGAAACCCATCTGATTATAACTTTTGAGAAGCCATCATGGATGCGGATGTAGATAATATGGCGCCATCTCAATATGTAATTTGCCGATGGAACGGTATGCTAACAAACAGTTTTGAGCTAGTGAATCGAAATGATAGATCTATGATCCAGTATATAACTAGGCTTAGTTATGAATGTAGTGTAGTTAGTCTATCAGCTATATTATTCAGATCTATTTGACTTAGAGCGTCGGTGGTGGAATGAATCACATATTTATTCCAAGTAATACAAGAGTAAACAAAGACATATGTCCATATATACCTTCTGTCCATGTTCATCTATTACTCCTGTGAAGAGCACCTTGGGCTTGGGCTCCAGGCTATTGCGCCGCAGGCTAGGAGACCCAATCACGTGCTGGGCTCCACCACCAGACTCTACTGCATTACTGATGGAATGTCGGGTTGGTGTCCGTGCTTCCGGTGGGTTTGCTTCCACCTTTCTCTGCTTATTTGATAACTGTTCCACCTAAATAGAAGGAATAACATCCGGCCAAAACTTAGTAAAACATTTTGTCCAAATAATAATTTGACAAGAGCACCAAGAGTTGGTCACACTGTCAATGTGTATAATTAATTCAGGGATAACTATTATTCTGCATAACTAAGTGTCTCAAATGACCTCATTGCTGAAAAGAAAAATCCAACCTAAGGCTTTGTATCAAGGTCTCTGTGTGGTGCACTATACAGGGGCACATGTAGACATGTTTGAATCAAATTGGATAAGTCAATCATAACACATAGGCCAAGATGAGTGTATATTTCATTGATACTGACATCCTAAAACTGCAGATATCGGTAACTCTCTGCATCACATATGAGACAGAAATAGTGTGCGTGCGTGTGCGTGCGTGTGCCTGCGTGTATGTGTGCATGTGTGTGCGTGCGTGCGGGCGTGCATGCGTGTGTGTGATGTTAATTGAGGAATACAGTTTTAGCTATGCTCCACCCATCTCTCGCTACACTCCACCCACGCTTTGTCCATGTTGGGATCGATCGATCTCTGCACTATCGTAATCTCAATGTCCAGAAAACTATACAGGTAAGTTGTTGAATATTTTTTAATTAATTTGACTGGGTGTATGACAGCAACAGCTTCCAGACAAATTAGTTTCAAAATATTCAACAGAATGTTTATTAAATAGTACATACACTTCGATTGACTATTAAGCACTTAACAGAGAGTAAATCAAATCATCAATGATGTAACTCATTATGACATCATCTTACACGTCACATAGTTGATTATGTCATATGCTTGACTGAGAAACTGAATTCCTCCATTGTCAACACACCTATCAAGCTAGTTCAACGAGCTGAACTCTCTGGATCATTTTTATGATTTTGATTTTTTACATGTTCGTAGGTCAGCAATCCAATTGATTTTTATCGGCGCAAACTCCACTGCTAAATTCAACGGAATTTTGATGACAGATTATTGGTCAAGGTTGGACAAATGCATTGTAATACTGTTAGAATTAGGACATAAATTATCTATAGAAAACTGACAACCAATTAATCGGAATACCATGCATGTACCATGGATGCAAATAACAAATAATACATTAAATCCAACAACTGTTTACCCTTTGGCTCAGAAAGCCAAGCCAAACACTTCCATGTTTATTTGATAAAGTCATATGAGACATTCGGTTATATATGAAAGCTGGATTGGACAATGTGATTAAGACTAAATAGAAAATAAGTACACTCAGAGATTTACGCGGACATCTCAGATTTCTAACTATCGTTGATTTTAATTGATAGTTTTCTTCTCCACACCTAGTTCAAGAACCCTATGATGTTTCAAAGCGATCCGATAAACTTTAACAGAGCTCTCATCCAGAAACCAAATTTCCAGATGGCTGCCAGTGGCTGATGGACATCTTGGATTTTGGATGATCATCGATTTTCATCGATCGGTTTCTTATCCAAACACCATATGAAGTTTCAGTGATCCGATAAATGGTAACTGAGCTATCATCCGGAAACCTACCAATTTTCAAGATGACCATCGGTGGTTGTTGGCCATTTTGGACATCGGATCATTGTCAATTTCGATAAGTTACTTCCTCAGACCTAGTCCAGTCATCCTATGAAGTTTCAAAGCGATCCGATAAACGGTAATGGGAGTTATTGAGAATAGAAACAAATTTTCAAGATGGCTGCTCTAGGCTGGCAGCCATCTTGAACTTCACATTATCGTCGATTTCGATAGGCTTCTGCAGCCCTAGTCAAACTACCCTATGATTTATCAAAGCGATCTGATAAATGGTAACAGAGATATTCGGAAATAAATTTTCAAGATGGCCATGGATTTCGGATCATCATTGATTTCAATAGGTTTCTTATCCCGACATAGTCAAACAACCCTATGAAGCTTCAAAATGATCCGATAAATGGTAACGGAACTATCATCCGGAAACCAATTTTTAAGATATCCAAAATCCAAGATGGCCGCCGGTGGCTGTGATTAGATAAACTGTAACTGAACTATCATCTGGAAACCAATTTTCAAGATGGCTGCCGGTGGTTGTTGGTCATCTTGGATTGTGGATTATCGTCAGTTTCTATATAGGTTTCTTCTCCAGACCTAGTCCAACCACCCTATGAAGTTTCAAAGTGGTCCGATAAACAGCAACAGAGTTATCATCCGGAAACCCATTTTCAAGATGGCCTCTGGTGACTGGCGGCCATCGTGGAATTTGCATCATTGTCATGTTTGATAGGTTTCTACCCTATGAAGTTTCAAAGCGAACTGATAAATGGTAATAGAGTCATCATCTGGAACACAATCTGCCGCCCACTTGCTTTGACAGCGCCATCACATAATAGGCCCCCAAATTTTTTGGTTGGGTATAAAAAATAGCGTTTCTTGGCCTGCAAATGGACATTCCAAAACAAGATTGGAGACTGGTTTGGCAGCCTTGTCCATTAAAACACCATGTAACATAGCATAACATAAAATACTGACAAAGCTATTTAAGCATAGATTGTCCTATAATGGGCCTAGACAGCTGACATAATTTGCCGTATGTGCAGGGTTCTGTCGAGGCACCATTTATCACAATAAGAAATTTGCAATGTTCCATCATTACACTCACACATGGGTCAATGGCCCACAGGAATTAAGCCATAGATAACTTCCACATGTGTAATTGCCTGGACATTTGACAAAAATGACTCGTTTTCTAGACAGAGTTAGCCATTTGACAACACTATGCAACTGGCTCGGTAGAACCCTGTATGCGGCCACAAGACAATGCTTCTTGAAGTGGTTTTTCATCCACCTAAACAAATATCTTCAGGTATGACTACATTTAGACTAAGGCCATCTTATCTTTTTTTCATTTGACTGTAACAAGAAACCCTAGTGGTCTGTATTGCTCATCTGGAACAAGGGCATTTCAACTAGAAAGCTATTTTTAAAGACGTTTCTAAAAATCAGTCAACAAATTGGCCGATCCACTTTATTCAAACAAGGTTGGATTCATATGGCCCAAGGATGATTCTGACAAATTTGGTTAAAATCAGTCCACTGGTTCTCAGGAAGATATTTAAAATTTCCTATTGTTTTAGTACGGGAGTTTTTGGCAGGAAAACAATCCAAGATGGTCACCATACCATTTTCTAGTGTCAAATTTGAAATCAGCACACCGAAAAACCTAAATAAAACCAATTTCGGCTTCAAAATCCATTAAATAAAAAAATCCTAAATGGCCTACAAACACGTTATATTTTGATTGGTGCATGGCAGCCATGTTTTTTATGTATCAGTTTCCCTTGAACAAACTTTAACAACACTTAGATCCTAATCATATCTACCAGATTTTGGCCTGATCGATTCAACTGTCCTTTTCACCAAAATTAGGTCATCCAAAATGGCCACTGAAGCATTTGGCCAATCAAGTTTCCTTAAACAATCTTGGTTCAGCTCTTGCCCTAGATGATATTTAATGAAATTTGAATTAATTCCCCTAGCGGAAATTTTCAAAGATGTTTCTAAAAATCGGCCAAAATCCAAGATGGCCACCGACCAAATTGGCGGATCGGATTCGTTTGAACAAAGTTGGATTTATATGGCTTAAGGATGATATTAACCAAATTAGGTTTAAATTAGTGCACTGGTTCTCAAGAAAACATTTAACATTTCCTATTGCTTTAGTATGGGATTTTTTGACAGGAAAACAATCCAAGAAAATTGGCCGATCGGGTTTCTTTGAACAAAGTTGGATCTCTATGCACTAAGGATGCTTTCTGCCAAATATAATTGAAATCGGCAGAGTCGTTCGTGAGAAGTTGTTTAAAGGAAAAGTTGATGACAGACAACTAATGACAGACAGATGAACAATCAACGGCCGGTCACCATGGCATAAGTTCACTTGGCCTAAAGCCAGGAGAGGTAAAATGAGTGACAGAAATTAAGACTTATCCTTTGCCTACCTACCTACCTAACATTCTTAAATATTAACTTGGTTACCGCAGTACAGTTACGCTCAGAAATAATTTATATTTCCAAAACAAAATAAAATGTAACGTAGAAATTTTGAACATAATTGGACTTGAAGACTTTGCTCCCTAATGCAGCAACGTCTTCCAATCCAGTTATGCTCAAATTATTCATCAGAACATTTCTTACTTAATCCTTTAGCCCTTGAATTTGTTCAGGAAAAATTTCAATTTTCTCATAGAAAATGTCTACTTGCAGAGAAGACTATTTTTGAAATTTTACCACTGGAATGACTAGCTCTGTTATCGAGCCAGTCATTCCAGTTGTAAATTTTCAAAAATAGTCTTCTCTTGGTCTGCAAATGGACGTTTCTCAAGACCACTGCAGAAGCCGTTTTTGGCTGATATAAGTCTTAAAGGGTTAACAAACATGGTTTTTTGCTTTGGAAACATGTCAGCTTTTCTCTGAGCTGTACTGTAACATAAAGATGGCTGAGTATGGTTTTCATGCTACTCACACTGATGGGACTATCCGCTGTCATAGCTCTCTTCCTGCCGCCTCTCTTCACCACTGCCTTCACCGACATCGCAGCCACTTCAGCTGTCTGATGTCGCTGTCTTGGTTTATCTGTCGCCTCCTCAGCAGCATCACCACCTCCACCCGTTGTAGCGGACGTATTCAAAACAGCGGGTGTTTTTACCTTTGCCTGCTTTGATCTTGGCCGTGGAGCTGCAGGTTGTACTGGCAAGATGATAGCTATACCAGCCTCCTGTTCTTTGATGTTCTTAGCTGCCTCACTAGCCGTGCCTACTGTGCTCAATTCCGGTTCAACTGGTTTGGATCGCATTCTACCACTAACTCTCTTAGTCTCTGCATTGAGAATTACTGAGTCAGTTTGTTTTTGTTTTGCAGCAGGCTGTTTCGATCGTCCTCTGCCTGAAGGATGAATAGCTCTAATTTGATCTTTATGAGGACCTTCAACTTCATTTACTAACGATTCATTTGATGTTTGCGGAATAAATTCTTGTTGGTTGGACTGTTTCGACCTCGCGCGGCCAGACGCCTGAACAACTGTAGTTTTATCTGCATCAGAAACATTGACTTCCACTGTTTCATTAGGAACACTTCTTGCTATCTTTTCCTTGGCTGCTTTTGATCTAGTTGGTTTGACCTCCACAGCTTCTGGCGCTACATCATGCACGGTCTCATCTGAATGGACAGTTTCCTGACTGAGGTTTGCTTTTCCTCGTGTTAGCCGTCTCTTAGATGCCCTAGCACTTGTTCCCGGTTCATGAGCTTCATCAGGAGTAGGCATTCTTTCAAGTGAATTAGAATTCATTAGTGTATCATTATTCTCTTCACCCAAAACAACTTCATCAGTAACTTTCCGTTTCCTCCCCCTTCCTTTCCCAACAGAAATTGTTTTGTCATGTAAATTAGTTAAAGTCACATCATTTTTCACATCAGTACCTGTATTTTGTTTTGACAGATCTGCATCTGTCTGAGATTTTCGTACCCGAGCACTTGGCCTGGTGGAGAATCCTGAAATATTTAGATCGATATCATTAGCAGAATGAGCACTTAAGTGACCTTTTATTGTTCGTCCGTTGATAAACTTTGATTCTAATGCTACACGATCTTCCCCTACCACATGTGTACGTGTACTTGTACTTGCACTAGGTTTTGTGTCCACATCAGTCTGGTCCACATTAGCACTATTTCTTTTGCTCACACGACTCAATCGCTTACTGTCAGTTTTATCTTTATCAAGACCACTTTCCACATTAACAGCGGGTAATGATCTCCGTGAAGCTCGTCGTCCAACGGTTGCTTCCGCTATGATTGTCTTGGTCGCAGCGATTGAACGGCGTCCTCTACCACGACCAACTAGTTTATCTGTCTTCTGACTGTCTATTTCTAATTCGGGTTGCCATTGTGCATTAGAAATTGTGACAGGCTAAAAAAGAAAGTAACAATAGACTATAATAAGTTACACAACAATTGATATCTATTTACCAGAGAAAGACGGTTACTTGACATTTTAACAAATATGAAACACTATAACTGCGACTTAGGCAGCTTTGTCTGAAAAGTACAAAATATGACAGAGACTGACAGGCTGACAGATAGACAGACAGATAGACAGACAGACAAACAAACAGACAGACCAACCGGTAGAACGACTTATCCCAGTTGCGAATCGCAACCAGCAATCAGGTGGGTAAAAAAATGGCCTTTGATGCTACTCCACTTGACTGATTAGCTTACTAACCAGGCCAATCATTCCATCTGTAAAATTTTAGAATCTCCCTCCCTCCCTTCCCACCCCCCTCCCTCCCTCCCCCTCTCTCTCTCTCTCTCAACCTACCTGTATGGAGATTTTTTGCATATGTCAGATGTGTTATTTTTATTTGTCTACCAATTCACCCATCCCAGCAGCATTTACTGTCAATACAGCTTAAACCATTTCATTCTATACACATGTAGATCATATTTACTAATACCTGACAGTATGTTATTTAACATAATAAATAATCATGAGGCTAAATATTTAAACTTTCCACCTGATGTCTGAGTATTTCCTAGTACTTCCCCGTATAAGGAGATATTTCCCAGTATTTCCAGGTATTTGCCACCACCCTAGGAAATGGATGAATCTGATCTGTCAATCAAGTATATGACGTCATAATCAATTATGTACATGTAGCTGACATCACAATCATAATTTACATAAATACTCTGTTATGAAGCTGGAATAGTCCGTCAAATGAATGAATTGTATGTCTTTGATGGATTTACTATTTAAAAAACATTGTTCAAAATTCTGAAGCTAACTTGACTGGGTGCTCTTGCCGCCATAGGCAAATATCAAAATATTTAACAGCGTACCTGCATAGCTCCCTTGCAAATTCTGTGAATTCAGGGTTTGATCGATACTAATACAAGCAAAGCGTGGGCAGAAATTAGCGAGAAATGGGCGGGGCATAGCTAGAAATGGATCCTTCTACTGCCAGCATACATTTCTGCCTGTTCAAGTATAACTCTCATTTGGAGACAAAATGATGGCTGAAGGCCTATCTGCCATAAAGATCTACTATCCACCACATAAGTGACATTAGACATAGTATTTAGGCACGACCAAATTTACACTCTGCATTATATACTGTTACCTTGTATGAGAACACAACTTTCTTGTGCGATGACTTTTGCTGGTCTGTTTCTCTTTTTGGCGAGGCAAGTGCAGACTTGTGAGGGGCCATATCTGGCAAGGGAATGATCGGTGAAAAGTCGTCACTTGGACAACTGTCTGGAACTAGCTGAAAAACGTCACACAGTGCTAGAAAGAGACTCAAATCTATGAACATCTCACATTGAGGAATTATTGATTCTGATATTTATCTCATATTCAAAAAAGCATCCGCTTTTGTTTCTACGAGAATTTTTAATACTTACCCGATGTACTATTATGATAATGTCTATTATCTAGTCTAGCTCAAAATAAACAAGTAAAACTCCACACTCTCCTGGTCCTGCCCATACTGTGTCCGGGAATTACCATAGCCCGAGGTACCGAGTCAATTCCCAATCACAGTCAGATTCGTCTTATATTTGCCTTGACAAACAGCGAGAGCAGCTCAGCCTCACCTCAGCAGGGCGGCTGAGGCAGGGCCATAGTACATCTGGTAAGTATTAAGAATTCTCGTAGAAACAAAAGCGGATGCTTTTTTTTATTCTACTTCGAATAATACTTACCAGATGTACTATTATGATAAACTTCGGATTTCAACAGCCAAGAAATACCGGTGGGAGGAGGTGAGGCTCGAACCAGCACTCATCAACCATCCAACAGAGAAGGTTGTGAAGAGACTAGAACCCTGGCATACGCTTGGGTTCTGCCATCTGACTCATAGAGTGCTAAACTTCCATGGTCTAGACCGCGCTCCCCCACCCCCCACCCCCCCTTTTGTCCGCACAAAATCCAGAGGGCTGTCGAAAAAGAGGGGATGCAACACCCACCAGAGCCCCAAGTCTCAGCTTGGGCTAGAGTGCAAAGAAGCTACTACAACTTCTAATTTTGAAAAAATATCAGTATATCGATTAAGTTTTCAAATTGGAATGAGTCTAACGTCTGTTTGAGAGGATAAGTACACTTTTACACCAGACTATTTACCTAAGCAGTTTGGTAGTTCGACTGTAAGTAGATTATTATTATTATTATTATTATTATTATTATTATTATTATTATTATTATTAGTCACTTAATTAATGTAAACACTCACCGTTTTGAGTGCCTGTTCTTTCTTCATCATCCCAGGAGCTCGGCCCAATCCACAGTCATTCACTGGTCATGTGCATGGCTCTTGCTCAGTGCAGGAGGAAGTAACTTGCGATGTTTGTGAAATAGTGGTCGGATGTGGCTTAACTAAGGTTCGACAAATTGGCGACGGCTACCGGATTAAGTGCGCTGGAGATGTCGCGAAGGTAGAAATCAGTAAATGACGACTCAGCATGCCATTGTGCTACAGACATCACATCCTCTAATGAGACACCCTTAAAAAGGGCCGATGCTGCTGCTAATGCTCGGACCTGATGGGCGTTCGCACGATCAATCTGCTTTCCTGTAGCAATTTTATGCGACATCTGAATAGCATCAACTATCCAACGAGAAATAGTATCTTTCAAAGCGCGCAAATGAAGAGCTTTGAGACATAACCACAGAGATTTCAGGTCATCTCTCCACTCCTCAGTATGTTTTTAATACATTTTCAGACATCTGACAGGACACCAAGCAGAAGAGTTTGGGTCATGTCTAACTAAACGGTATATTGATCGGTTGACCTGGATATTTAAGTGACTGATTCTTTGCCAGGAAACGAAGATGTGGAAGTAGTCTTAAACCTTCACCCGTGATGACAAAACGGTCTTGTTCGGCAGATAGCGCATGAATCTCGCTTCTCCTTCTCACCGATGCTGCCGCAACCAAGAAAACTGATTTAATAGTTAACAGTTTAATATCTATAGATCTAATCGGTTCAAAGGGAGATGCCCCCTGTAGAACAAGAGATAGATTCCATGCTGGGATAGGAATTGGCTGTCTAGGTCGCAGATTGCTCATTTCTTTAATAACTTCATTCAAAGTGTCATTCTCCACTCCTTCAATGGCCAGACTGGGAATGACTGAATCTAATGCAGACTTATATGCTGCTAGGGTTGAAGGTCCAAGTTTTTCAACTTCGTATAAATGACAGATAAAATCTGCTACGTGTTGAACAGATGCAGACAAGGGATTAATATCTCTTCCCTGACACCATTCGGCAAATTTGTTGATTCTATAATTATATGTTTTGGTGGTTGACCCGCTTCTGGCTGAAGCGACAAACTTCGCTGCTTGCTCAGAAAGGCCACCCTCAATTGCACGCTGCTTGACAACACTAGCGTTTAGTTTCATCGCAAACAGATCCACATTTGGTTTGCCCCAATGTTTGAATAGAACCTCCGCTACCGATTGGTTGAGCTGCCATTCCGTCGGATGACAAACCATCCTTCGACTGAGTGCATCTGCTAAGATGTTCAGTCTTCCTGGAATGTGTGCTGCCCGACGAATAATATTCCTCTCTTGGCACCACAGCAGAAGGTTCCAAATCATCATGCACAACTATGGTGACCTCGTCCCGCCTTGGCGGTTCAAATAAGACACCACTGTTGAGTTGTCTGTCCTTATAAGGACAATCTTGTCTCGGATTAAATTCTCGAATTTTCGAAGTGCTAATACCACCACTAATAATTCGAGAACATTGATATGTTTCTGCGCATTGGTCCGATCCCATTTCCCTGACACTGATCGATTGTCCAATACCGCTCCCCAACCCATCGTCGATGCATCTGTAAAGATGGAAATCTGTGGTTGAGGAGGTTGTAGAGGAACACCTCGCAAGAGATTTTGTTCTAACAACCAGCACTGAAGATGGAATATCAATGGTTCTTTTACTGGAATTCTCAGAGATAACGGATCCGTTTTCTGAGACCAGAACGACATTAAATACATCTGAATCGGCCTGCGCCTGAGTGCCGCATAAGGAACCACTTTCTCCAGAGACACTAGTAAACCCAGTATTCTGAGAAATTGGCGCGCCGTCAGATAGGCTCCTAGAGAAACCGACTCCAAAACTGCAATCAGGCTCTTGACTATGCTCTCCGCCGGAAAAGCTACACCGTCCCTGAGATTGAAAAATATTCCCAGATAAATAAACTCCTGGGATGGAGTCAATTCTGATTTCTCTAGATTCACAATCCATCCTAGATCCTTTAGTAAGGCTGGGACTACCTGAAGATTGTTGCGCAGATTGACTGGATTCCCCGCCTTCAGCAGCCAGTCGTCTATGTAAGTATGAACAGCTATGTTTCTCCTGCGAAGATAAGAAGTCATGGCGAGGACCACTTTGGTGAAGACCCTCGGAGCTGTGGTCAAGCCGAATGGAAGCGCATTGAATTCCCAAACATTGTCTTGGAATGCAAAGCGAAGGTATTTCTGAAAACGAATTGACATTGGAATATGAAAATATGCATCTTTCAGATCTATCGACACTGCCCACATGGCTTTCCTCAAACCTGACACCACTGCCGCTACAGTCTCCATCTGAAACTTTGGTGACAGAATAAACTTGTTTAACGGTTTGAGATTGCGAATCGGTCCCCACCCTCCGGTACGTTTCGGAACGAGGAACATCATCGAATAGAAGCCTGGGGATGACTGATTGCGGACTAAGTGAATCGCATTCTTCCGCTGAAGACTTTCGATTTCTGAACAAATGGCCTCTAGACGATCGGATTCCCTTGGAACGGGAGTCCACACTGGAGTCGATGTTAACGGAACTAACGATTGACGGATGAGCCAGTCCGGTTCGTAGCCGTTTCTTAACCATTGACAGACTAAACAATCTTGCACGACCTGTTCCCACTGGTTTGAGAACAGTTGAAGTCTGCCTCCGACGGAAGGAATCTGCACACAATTCGCGATCGATATTGCACGAGATGACGTTAATTCGCCTAGGTGAAGATCCTCGACTCCCCTCGTTCCCGGTGATACCGGAGCGGAAGAACGACCAGGACCTTGCGAACCGGATGCCTGATGGGTATCACGGCGAGAAGGATGGAAGGGCGATCTTTGGCGCTGCCTCTGCTGCTCCTGTCGGTGCTGCTTGTAGGACTGCTGCGGCTGAGTCCTTTTCGTCGACTTCCACGACTTGCCGACTACTTCTTGTTCCGCAACCATTGATGCGACCTTGGATAAGGCTTCCCGTGCCAAGCCGCTGAACAAGCCTGGACCTATGAATGGTGCGGAAGACAACACAGCCCTCATTTCAGGTCCTGGTTCTACAAAATCGAGAACCATTCTCCGTCGCTCAGCCAATGATCTCGTGATCACTCTGGCCAGGCAATCTTGAGATAGGCGCATGGTGTACCGGATAATTCCGGGAGCAGCCTCTGGCACTACCCTGCAGGACGGTACCGCCGTGCGAAAGCGCCGCCATGGTAGCTCTCGCCACATCCTCAATGCGGGTCAACTCATTGAAACGATCTTTATTTGTCTGAGAAACTAACGGACGAGAACGCCCCTTAGCTTTGCCAGCCACTGGCCTATTCAGTGCCTCCCTGACGGAAAGCCGTGGGACTCAGGCATACTGATAATAGGCTTGCTCCAGAAAATGGACCCTACCCTTAATCCCTTTCGGGGCCTTCGGAAGTGTAAAGTCCGGCTGGACGATACGATACACCGCCACCTCCAACATGTCAGAGGTCAACGTATCCAAAGGCAGAGCAGGCATGGCAGAAGAGCCACTGGACAGAGCGCTAGCCACTCGCTCTGACATCCGCTCCATTGCCGGATCGCGCTGAGATCCTTGATCCGATGCCAACCCTAGACGGCCGGACATCCATTCAAGGACCTGCACCCATTCAGCCTCGGTGGAGATGGATGACTCATCCACCAAGGGACTGCCGTTCTCATCTTCTTTCTCGCCCTTGGACGAGACAGACACCAACGATCCATGCTGAGGACTGCGAACTTGCTTACTAGTGTAAACAACGCCCGCAGACCGTGCACTCACGGCTCCAGTATCCAACGATTCGCCGGACACAGACTCACTGAAATCCATCGGCTCCAGCACGAGAGCCGGGATCACAGCCGCATTACTCACGGTGGCCAATGGAAATCTGATAGAACCCGTAACCACCGGCGCCGGGATGCCATCAGAAGCCGTCAAACACGACTCCAACTGCAGCACAAGCTGAACAAAATCCGGATGGACGATGCCCGACGGAACGTCAACATCACCACCCGGCTGGCAAACCCATACAAAACCCGAAGGAGAACCTTGGGATGTACGAGGTACAGCCATCGCGGAAAGATCCGGCACGCCGGAATCCTCCATGAGCAAAAGCTCTTCCTCCTCTGCCGTTGGCTCTTGAGCCACCGCAACAGGAGGTACAGGTGAAACACCCTCCGCAGCACTGACCGGACCACTGAAAGGTAGTCCTGCACCAGACTGCATCGACGGGATCGTGGATTGCAGGGACTCAAACATGGCTTTAAACTGGGCCGCCCATACACCCAAAGCCGAGTCCATTCTTTCATTCAGGCGCTCCTCCAAGCCTCTGTTGGACGCCTGATCTGCCTTGTCCCTCGCGATTCTGTCCAGTCGCGCATGCCGATCACGGTCGAACTCCACCACTAACTCCGACGACCACTTCACACAAACATCGCAAGGGCTTCCAACCTTGCACTTTGCGCAAGCTACGCAGTGGGGACCAGCAAATCTCTGTTTCATGAACTGATTGCATTTGGTACACAAAGTGTCCAGGCCTTTAATCCTCTGCGAAGACAAAGAAAGAATTAAAATGCTGCACATGACATAGATGACGAGCAAACACACAATGACTTGATTGTAATATTAAAATTACTTAGAAACATTAACTTTCTCTTAAATTAATGATAATCAAGACTTAAGGCAGGAGATATTTGAAATTTTTTAGAGTGAAAATTAATAAACACGGCTTGGTAATTAACTAACCGTTAAAATAACCAAGAAAAACGTACCGATTGCTACAAACACCTTCACCAATGAAGTGAAGACTCAAGATCGGCACAATTAGAGTGCACAGACACGCCAAGCCGAAGGCAAACATAACTCATGGGCGCCACCATCTTGGCTAAGAGCGCATCCATCTTGGAAGGAACCGAGTCGCAAGAGAAATTAACCGAGTACCCGCATAATGCTTAAACAGTTAAGGGTACCGGAACGACTCAAAGAATGGCTACCATTTAAAAATAATGTGCCAAATTAAGGAAAATTCAATCATTCATTGCAGCACGAATGTATAAATTCTAGATTGATCTAACCTGCCCCTGAGATGATTTCCCTTTCTCTTCCATGATGCCAGTAATAGAAAACTCCAACAACGCTGAATTCTGTTTAAAATTGAGAATTTTAACGAGCTTAGAAAACGCGACTTCAGCAAAATAGACAAATCTGACTGTGATTGGGAATTGACTCGGTACCTGGGGCTATGGTAATTCCCGGACACCGTATGGGCAGGACCAGGAGAGTGCGGAGTTTTAATTGTTTATTTTGAGCTAGACTAGATAATAGACATTATCATAATAGTACATCTGGTAAGCATTATTCGAAGTAGAACCCCCTCTGCAAGGACACATCTCAAACTCATAGAATAAATAATGCCTTTATGAATAGAATGCATGCAATTCACCTGAAATTTTATGATGGTGCTATATTATTTTAGACACAAATATCTATTATTCTGTGACCAAGACTAGTACAAATTTGACAGGGATAGTACTACTTACAGATTTTTTAAATTGTATCATACCCATGGACACACATGGATTTAGGAAGAATTAGCCAAATATATATACCATAAAATTACAAATTTTCTTAAGACGAATCTAAACTATTTTAGCCAATGCTTTAAATACATGTAAATGCTTATCATTACAAATTGACCCTACCAGTCAACACTATTAACATAAAATAATAGACCTGAGACAAGATTATTTTGAATAGTCTGAAAGCAATTTATCAGTAAGCTGTTGCTACCTCCTCCAGACAAATTAGTTTTAAAATCTTTAACAGTTTATCCAATTGAATATGAGTGTTTTAAAACTGAGATATTAGGATTTAGGTGTTGAAAGGGTTCACTTTATCATAGTAAGATGATTATCTTATTACATGCGTTAATATTGATCAAGAAATGGTTACAAATTTTAAGATTGATTTAAATTTGATTTAAATGCCTGCACAAAGTGGGCACAAGTAAGTTAGAAATGGGTGGGGCATAGCGAGAAATGACTATCTGTATTCATAGTTGCACAGATGGATAAACTTGTGCACAAACAGATGGATGAAAACAAGCACCAAATATTGCAGCTCTCATAGATCAATCAATCAGCTCCTAATTCCTACCTCTGAGGACTCTGCAGAATTCAGTGGAGGTGTGTCCTCATCACCATAGGCCTGCGTAGGCTGACGGTCCTCGCCATATGCTTGTGTAGGCTGTAGGTCCTCGCCATATGCTTGTGTAGGCTGTAGGTCCTCACCATATGCTTGTGTAGGCTGTAGGTCCTCGCCATATGCTTGTGTAGGCTGTAGGTTCTCACCATATGCTTGGGTAGCCAGCATGTCTTCATCACTGCCTGCTTTGATAGGGCTATTTTCACTGTATGCTTGCGTAGGCTGTACATCTTCAACATTGTCTGCTTTGATAGCACTGGCATTGTCACTGTATGCTTGTGTAGGCTGTATGTCTTCACCCCTCTCCTCTTGGGCAGAGTTTTTGTCTTCAGCGTTGTATGCTTGAGGAGGGTGTAAATCTAATAAATAGGAACAACATACATATAAACAGACATTTCAGTGACAGATGTAGCCAACTTATTTCATTAATTAACTAAGCAGTCCCACAAATTGTATAAATATTATGTGCACCAGGGAGAAATATGGCATAGACTGCTTTATTTGCTGAATGCTTGTGAAATATAATTAGTGGAAATGGTTTATCCTTCTTATGTCATACCAAACACTGACTTTTCACCCACAATGCACTGTGCTAGATTGGATTAGTTTGGTCAGTAGAACTCATGTTGTCATCTGGAAACACAATTTCCATAACAGAGGTATCAGATCTGTCACTCAAAGACACTCATGTATCTGATGTCATAATCAAATACATCACAGGTTAGCCTTCACCCTACGTTACAATGATAATGATATTTCTCGATCACGAAAATTGAGTCGCAAAATTGTACGAATTGTATGTCTTTGATGAATTTACAATTTAATAAACCTTTTTTTGAATATTTTGAAACTAATTCGACTGAGATCTGTTGCCATAGCAGCAACAGCCTTCTCCCATCACGTTATTGGCACTTTAAAATAGTCAACAACTTACCTGTATAGCGACCTTGAAATTTAGATTCTGGGAATTCAGGTTTCAAAGTTTAACCTTTTAACACTCATATCAGCCAAATACAGCTTCTGCAGTGGTCTTGAGAAATGTCTATTTGTAGATCAAAAGAAGACTACTTTTGAAAATTTACCACTGTAATGACTGACTCGATAACCAAGCCAGTCATTCCAGTGGTAAATTTTGAAAAAAGAGCCTTCTCTTGGTCTGCAAATGGACATTTTAGATTTTTTTAAATAAATTCAAGGGCTAAAGGGTTAAAGTCAATTCCATTGTGTAAAAAGAAGCGGACAGAGCTAAGCTAGAAATGGGCGGGGCATATCTAGAAAAGAATCCTTCTATAGGCTCATCATGATAACAAAATAGGCCTTTGACATTTTACCACTTAACCCTTACAGACCAAAAACAACAAATTATTTATGACTTAAGAAATAGGTCGAATATTTTGAAACTAATTTGACTGGAAGCTGTTGATGCCCATGGCAGCAACAGGTTCAAGTCATATTAGTTTCAACATATTCAACAACTTTCCTGTAAAAGTGTCTTGAAATTGAGTGAACGGACATTCAAGGTTTAAACCCCAAATTGAGAGGGAACTTCAGCCGCATGTGGCTAACCTACAGGCCAAGGTTAGTGCAGATATCACTCCAATAGAACTGATGATCCCGAAACACAATTTGTTTAATTGGATTATTATGACCTTGACCTATGATCCATTGAACCTAACATCAACAGGGTTCCTCGGAAAGCCAATGAGAAAGTTTAGATGAGAACCCTTCAGAACTCGAGTTACCGTCCAGTTTCAAACAGACTTGGCTCAACATCACCTTTACTGATGCTATTTCAGCTACCAACACAATAGGGTCCCTCTGACAGATGATAAGCATCTGAACTTGTGTTATCTCATGGAGTAGAAAGGCTGGTGGACAGACAGAAGGAAATGTCAGCCACAATATATCCCATACATCCAGGAGGGGTGGGTTGTGGGTAGGAGAAATATACATAGTACTGAATATTCTTAATTTGTTATTGTGCACCTGTGAATTAGACAGTCGATAGAGGAAGCACATTAGTTATGCAACCATCGAGTAGTTAAACCTGTAATCCCAAAAACCATGTCCATCATATCAGGAAAGATAACTCCTCTCCAGAGAGATTACCTATTAACCACTATTAGCTTAAATCTACTCATAGCCAAATCCACTCAAACCAGCAGTATAATGATGTCACAATCATTACGTCACAAAGGGTTCCTTATAGACCATCATCAAATCTCAAATAGTCTGACACGTTGTATGAATCGTATGTCTTTGTAATTCTTTGATATTTAATAAACATGATGTTGAATATTTTGAAACTAATTTGACTGGGTGCTGTTGCTGCCTTAGGCAGCAACAGCACCCAGTCAAATTAATTTCAAAATATTCAATAGCTTACCTGTATAGTTTTCTAGAAATTGATTGTCAGGGTGTTCAGAGATCGATCGATCCCAACACGAGCGATGTGTGGGTGGAGCTTAGCTAGAGATGGGCAGGGCATAGCTAAAACCGGAGAGGTCCATTGGCTGACCATGATTCTTAATCGATTGACTCTTTGATAAAAGAATTTTTTTGAGAATTTAAAATTAACTTTTGATTTGTCACAAAGAATCTCCATATTGTGATCCAAGAACATATATTCTATTAACAGCCACTGATTGACTAGTATGCAGAGAGCACCCTATTTAATACTCATACAAAGTAATCCATAAATTCCAACTTCGCCTTTAATAGTCAAGAAAATTTCAATTTTCTCATACATACTGTCCATATGGAAACCAAGACTATTTTTGAAAATTTACTACTAGGATGACTGGCTCTGTTATTGAGTCAGTCATTCCATGGGTAAATCTTTATTTAAAGTCTTATCTTGGTCTACAAATGGACATTTCTCCAGAACATTGCAGATCCAGGCTCTGGTTGGCCTAACACCAAAAGTCCTAAGAAGGCTTTGAGGAATTACAGACCAAAAAACAGACCACTGACAAGTTCTATATCAAATCAGTCTTACCAGCTTTAGTTCCACGTCTTGATTTAGTCGTTTCTGGTACAATTTTTGAAACCCTTCGAGAAGTCCTTTTTGGAGCAGGTTTATCTATCACTTCTTCATCCTTCCTTCCTTTCCTTGTCCTCCTTCCTCTAGTCTCTGTAGGAGCACCTAGAGAGGGTGACTCGACAGGTATCTTAGCATCTACATGTTTTAAATCTGTCTCTTCTGATGCAATACCATCACCACAAGCCGGTGTTTCTGTATCCGCTATATCTGTGAGGAGGACAGCTGCTTTAGATGGCCCGCCAGTTTGTTTCTTATTCACAGCTGGTCGACCTGATCGCCTTCGACCCGAGGGTGGTGATTGCTGATTGTTCTCAGTTTCTACTGACTGATTCTCATCATCAGATGCCTGCATGTAAACAAACAGCAGATTAAATGCATTTAACACTTTAATGGTCAACATATTTTAAGAAGTTTGTAATTTTTTTCTCAGTGAATATCTATTTGCAGGTCAAGACAAGACTTTTTGAAAATTTACCACTTGAATGATTGGCTTGATTATTTTTTTACCTGCAAATGGGCATTCTTCAAGACCACAGAAAAGGCTGGTTTTGGTCAGCTTCACAATTAAAGGGTTAATACTTAGAATGAGATTGACTTAGGATATAATCAATCACTGAATTAAATTAACTTTAAATACTATCCTCTGGAGCAATGAAATATATTTTGGAGATATTGCAATCATCTCTACCCGACTATATGGCTATCCCGTTTGGTGGAATTCAATCAAATTTGTTATGCATTAGGCATATGATTGCGGATTGTGCGATGATATTTACATCTGCCTCCGCCACTTTGGGATCATGGTCAAAGTTCGTAAAAGTTCTCATTATTTGTTAGTGTAAGTGATATATCTTACGAATAGAGGTGCCAGCAGTGACTACAACCAAACACATACAAAATATAGTCTTGGAAAAGGTGAACCCAGAATGTGCAGTCGGTGGCAAATTTTGACACTGCAGACATCCTCACTGCACGCACGCACGCACGCACGCACGCACGCACGCACGCGCACGCATGCACACACACACGCACGCGCACGCACACGCACACACACACACACACACACACACACGCCAGTGGCCATAACCATAATGTAATTGTTCTTTCACTACCCACACTCATATGGGTAATTGACAACAAATTTGGTTGATTTCCACCAACCTTTACATTCAGCCCAACACCCACTCAGGGGCACACACACACGCATGCGAGCAGGCGCACGCACGCACACACGCACGCACACACACACACACACACACACACACACACACACACACACACACACATGGCTATAACCATCAACACCCACTCAGGGGCAGAGCCTAATATGGACATTACCTAGCAATCAATAATCGTATGGGCAACTTACATGACAAATTTGCTTGATTTCCATCAATCTTTACATTTGGCCTAACACCCTTTCAGGGGCAGAGCCTAATGTGGACATCACCTCGCAATCACTAATCGTATGGGCAACTTTCATGCCAAATTTGGTTGAATTCCCCCATTATTCACACGAGCGTGTGCACACACCCACACACACACACACACACACACACCTCCTCTCCCTCCCCCATCTCCTTTCCCACACCCCCAACCCCAATTACTGAGCCTAGTGTTGTGGCGCAATCTACAATCATATGTGCAACTCACAAAACAAATTTGATTGAATTCCAGCAAGGGGTTTCGGAGGAGATAGTGTCGTGGACAAAATTTGTATGATATTTGACCTTTGACTCCACCCCCTGACCTCCAGTTGCGGAGCCAAATTTAAATGTTGTTTTGCGATCCACAATAATATGGATGGATAAGATACAACTTTGATCGGATTCTGACAAATTGTTTCAAAGGAGACATAGCTTGACGGATGGACAGATGAATGTACGAATGGACAGATGGATGGATGGACAGACGGAGGCGATTGCAATATACATGCCAGTCTTTCAAAATGCATGAGGATAATACACTCCTAAATGAAATATTTGAATGCAAATGTAATCAACGGTTCTTGAGTTAACAGATGATAGCATGTGAGCAAGCTGTGCTACACTTACATATGATATAATCACTTACACGAGTAGTCGTTTTATCCTCATGTCCACTACAGTCAGCTTCACAATAAGCCTGTGTTGCAGCTTCCTGATCAATGTTAGCTTTAGCTTGAGGCTCCACAGAAAAAGCATCTTCACTATAAACCTGGGTTGGTTCATCAACAAGTACCTGAGTAGGCATATCACCCATTGGCTGTGTTGGTTCCTCCTCGAATATCTGCGTTTGTTGATCATCCATCGGCTGCGTGGCATCTTCAAATATCTGTGTTGGTTCATTATCCATTGGCTGCGTAGAATCGTCCGCTAATACCTGTGTCGGTTCCTCACCCATTGGCGTCATTGGTTTACTCCCAAATACTTGTGTTGGCTCATCATCATAAGCTTGTGTTTCTGTCACATATATATTATCTATATCATTCTTTTTAATTCCAACACTTTCTGAAGCATTATCAAAACACGCTTGTGTTTCTGCTGCATTTATGGCACTTAAATCACTTTGTCTTCTACCCAAACTAGTCCTGTCTGGCGATTTACTGCCAATGGGTTGTGTTGCAGAGATTTCTAAATTCAGATCACCACTATCATTCATCTCCTCACCGGTTTTAAGAGTTTTTAAGTTTGAGTCAGTACCATGTGTAGCTTCATTAAGTTGCTGTGTTGGCAGTTCTTGGCTACATGTAACTACTATGTCTTCTTCATCAGCTGACGCATCAAACACCTGCGTCGGTGCAAGGTCAGAACTGTCATCTGTACTTGCTTTATCAACCATCTGCCCTTTCCTTATATGACTCCTATTTACAGGACTTAGAGTACCGTCAAGAATCTGTGTGGGAGCATCAGTGTCAGATAACTCTGCATCAATTTTGTGATTTATTTTACTAGGAGACTCAAGAATAAAAGTTTGTGTTAGGTTCGAGTCTGATGAAATATTTAGATTTTTATTCGTACCTTTTGCTGTGTTCTGCGAACTGGATAATATCTGAGTAGCATCTGTATCACTGTCATGTTGATTTACTAATTGAGATTTTGAACTTCTCAACATTTCACCATTGTTCTGTTCAGAATCTTTTCTACCATCACTGTCATAATCATGGGATGGATCACTTACATCACAGGCTAATGTTGCTTGTAAAAACAGCTGATCGGTGCCATGTTGTCTTTGCCCATGCAGATCCTTGTCGTCAGTGAATGAGGTACCTGATGAACAAGTTCTGAATGTCTGTGTACTGGTTTGTGAATTCGGCTCTGATCTCTTACTACTTAAATCAAAACTCTGTGTTGCAGCCAGGCTCCCTTGTGAACCGCTGGGTGTTTTTGGACTCTGTCCCTGTTCTGCCACTGGTGTAATACCAGGACTTTCTGGGATATCTGTATCAATCCGAACTGTTGCATCAAAGCTATCCTGAAAGTAATTCATAGAGAATTCCGTTTAACCATAGATATATTAGGAAATTATGAGAGCCATGGGTGAACTATTTATTATAATGGGGCATTGGCAACAGACAACAGCTTTCACTAAGGATAATTGTGTGTGTGCGTAAAACTAGGCATAGGGGCTTGATTGAAAGGGGATTTATCATATGCAGTGTTCAGTGTTATTATTGAGTGCATGAACTGGTGTGGGTTACCATTTCAATGGTCAAATTTGGTAAGGAAAATTTCAATTTTTTCAGAGAAAATGCTCATTTGCAGACCAAGAGTAATTTTCCACATTTTATCTCTGGAATGACTAGCACAGTTATCGAGTTATTTGATGCAAGAAATAGTTTTCTCTTGGTCTGTACATGAGCATTTCTCAAGACCAGTGTAATATTTTTGTCCAGCTTGACAATTAACCCTTCAACAATCATATCAGCCAAAAGCGGCTTCTGTAGTCAAAAGAAATGTCCATTTGCAGACCAAGAGAAGACTATTTTTGAAAATTTACCACTGGCTCGATAACCGAGCAAGTCATTCCCGTGGTAGTTTCAAAAATGGTCTTCTCTTGGTCTGCAAATGGACATTTTCTATGAGAAAATTTAAATTATCTTGAATAAATTCGAGAGTTAAAGAGTTAAAGGGCAAATTATCGTGATATAAATAAATGAATGTATTTGAGAGAAAATATGGATTCTCTGATTCGCTATGTCATAATCTATTCATAAAATGAGATTTTATTTAATTGTTGGATTCGAGCATATCAATTTCAAAGCAACAAGATAGAAAAGATACTGAATATTTTTAAACTAATTTGACTGGAACATGTTTCTTCCATTGGAATCAACAGCTCCCAGTCAAATTAGTTTCCAAACACTCAACAAAATATTCCTTACATCATAAAGAATTTGTCATTTCTGGTCTGTGAGAATCAAAAGAAATCACTACATAACATTCAAACTTAATCTGATGGGTTAGAATCTCAATTTCAAGCTGTATTTTAAACTAAATTGACAGTCAAATTAGTTTTAAAATATCTAACAGAATCATTCATACACGTATAAAAAATAATTCTTTGTACATGGTCTTTCGGGTGAAAAGGTGAAAACAATGTTTCCATATTTAAACCTTTAACGATAAAATCTAATTAGTAAAATTTCAATTTACTCATAGAAAATAGCAACGGTCTTGAGAAATATTTGCAGGCCAAGAGATTAATTTTGAAAATTTAGCACTGGAATGGCTGGCTCGGTTATCGAGCCGGTCATTCCAGTGGTAAAATTTCAAAATTAATCTCTGCCCGCAAATATTTCTCACGCCCACTGCATGGGCCGGCTTAGGCATGAAGGGGTTAAATGTAACACAAGGTATATAAGTGACAAACCATATGGACAGACACCCCCAAAAAGTCAGTATTTGCCATACCAAAATGTGTATCTGTTTATATGATGAACTGGGTAAATACAGACCATTTCTCTTACCTCAATAGCAGTATGGTAAGCCTGTGTAGCTGCCTCAAACAATGTACTATCCATTGATCTCCTGCTCCGAGCACGCCTAGCCTCGTCTTCATCACTATCAGCAAGCATGGCTTGAGTGGGCGCCATGAATAAATCATGCTCAGCAGCTTCTAATAGAAGAAAAGCTCGCTAGGTTATATGGAATTTTGCTACAAAATTAAGTCTAGGAGGGTTTCAGTTGTGGAAGGACTTATGTATACTTTTAACACTTTAGCACTCAAGCTGGACAAAATCTGCTGCAGTGGACCCGAGAAATGTTCATTTGCAGGCCAAGAGAAGACAATTTTTTGAAAATTTACGACTGGAATGACTGACTCAATAGTTGAGCCAGTCATTCCAGTGCTAAAATTTCAAAAATTGTCTTCTCTTGGCCTGCAAAGTACAAATGAATATTTTTTATGAGAAAAGTGAAATTTTTTTGAACAAATTAGAGGATTAAAGGGTTAAAGAGTGTTGCTATAACCTGTTGCACCCTTAGACAGCAACAGCTTATAGAAACACCTTTTTCACAAACGAAAATAGCTAGAGCGCAAATTAAAACCAAATAGTGCAAGATGACAATTTATCTGTTCAAGCATTAACCACTTAAACCTCAAAATGGCCAAAAAATGGCTTTTGGAGTGGTCTTGAGGAGTGTCCATTTGCAGGCCAAGAAGACTTTTTTTGAAAATTTACCACTGGAATGACTGCCTCGATAACCCAGTCAATCGTGCTAGTGGTAAAATTTCAAAAATAGTCTTCTCTTGGTCTGCAAATTGACATTTTCTTAGAGAAAACTGGAATTTTCTTGAAGAAATTTGAGGGTTATGTGTTAAAGTACAAAGCAGTGTTTTCCATAAATCCAGACGTGGATCCAGATCCAGGCAATGACCGAGCTCTGTATCTGGGTCAAGGATAAAGATGAGAAAGCCCACGTTACTCAAGCAACATTTCTCTGTGCTCAAATTTGAGGCAAAGTAGATCAATTGTATCCAAGAAACAAGACTTGATTGACAGACATGGACAAACAGATCAAAAAGTAATAGCTTCCTCTTCCCCCTTAAAAATAGCTTCAGCAGAATTTGTGATACTATCCAGACCGTCTTTCTATAATTGGGTTAATATGATCTCGACCTTTTGACCCCAAAATCAAGTTCTTTTGGGTTCCCATGAATATCTACAAGGCCAAAGTAGGTGAAGATATAAAAACAGAAATGTAATTTCTATAACTGGTTCACCACTAACTTGAACTTTATATTTTTGACTCTAAAATAATAGTGCCCATTCTTTGGCTGCATGTGGTGGATCAGCAAAGGATGGTGACGATACAGCAGAACATCGAGTTGTCATTCAGAAATACAATCTCTATAACTGGGTCCCAATGCCCATTAACTGCGGAACGAAAAATTAATAGGATTCATCGAGCCCTGGTGGACAACCGACTTGACAAGCTGAGTAAAGATACAGCCCGTATCACTTGAGTTATCATCAGGATATGCAGTCACTAGAGCATATCAGTCAAAATCAGAATGGTTCTTTGGCACACACAGATAACAACAAGGACGCCAATGTTTATGAACATCCATTCAGAATAAATTGAGCTCATGTACAGAAACACAATTTCTGAAATCAGATTACCATAACCATTATCTTTTGACTGGAAAATCAAAATGGCTTGCTATCAGAAAAGATGAAGACCCCCAATGTCGCATCAGGCGAAAATACATTCAGCAGCATCTCATGAGTTATCCACCGAAAATCCAATTTCCATAATTGAGTCATAATGGCCTTTGACAACAAAATCAATAGTTTTTCAGATTAATGAATTTAATTTTGTTCCACAATGGAACAGTTTTATCATGTCAAATCAAGATGGTGAATCCTCCGCAGATTCGTTTCATTGATACAGTATATTTAACCTCATCCCTATGCCTTACGACTAGGAGACATGTTCTTTCCCATGTAATGATGTTGTGGCATATGAAAAACATACCTTCAGCATCGCTGTCTATAGCATATGCCTGTGTAGGAGCTCCGAGAATATCCAAATTCTCTTTTCCATCTGCTTCAAAGCCAAGAACACAGAAAAGGTAAGATAAAACGTTAATATTTCTTACATGCAACATTTTCATCCCTTCGCTGCAAGTATATCAATTTCAGATCAACCCTATAGGTGTTGATTTGAAAGCTAAAGTAACTGGATGTTACTGCTGTCTATTAATGAGAAAAGCTGCCTCCAGTTTCTTTCTGTATGTCACATATAGCTTTCCTCACATTAGTCATTATATAGAGGGATCCATTTCTAGCTAAGTTCTGCCTACTGTTTAATTGCTTTCGATCAATTTTAACAATTTGAACCATAGTTAGATAGCCATAGAGTGTCTATAACTCTCTCAAAGGCGGAATTTCAAAGCTCAGTTTTTTATAGTAGTCTCCAAAATACGACATTTTTGTTACTACCGATTGCTTTCGATCAATTTTAACAATTTGAACCATAGTTAGATAGCCATAGAGTGTCTATAACCCTCTCAAAGGCGGAATTTCAAAGCTCAGTTTTTTATAGTAGTCTCCAAAATACGACATTTTTGTTACTACCGGTAATTCATATTACGCAGTCAAATAAATTGTCAGATTAATATAGCCAATACAATTGTTTCTGATAAAAAAATATTAATCTGCTTCACCAGTGTCTGTTCAATTTCTTTTCCAAATTCCAATTACCATTTGAGACAGAATTGAGTCCCGCTTGGAGGCTATATTTGCTGCTGATTGTCTGCATCATCCAGTCAGTGATACCTGGAAATGCACATTTGCGTTTTCCTGAACTTGCACCACCGACGATCGGGATATCTCATCCCAGAGTGAAGGCTCCCTGTGCTTGTGTGTCTATAGCTATTATGATTTGAACCCTGCAGTCCCAAATTCTCAACTTCAGAGTAGCTAAACAGGTACAAAAGCTGTTAAATGTCTTGAAACTAATTTGATTGGGAGCTGTTGTTGCCTATGTCAGCCGCAACCATTCAAATTAGTTTCAAATTATTCAACAGTATGCTTAGGAAATTTGCCAAAGACATACAATTCAGACAAAATCGTGATGGACCTTTGCCACTTTTGCGACAGACCTACAGCATTTTGATTGTGGTGTCAGCTAACAAATGATGTATTTAATAAAGACGTCAGATCCTTGAGTGCCATATCGGATTCTTCCATTCAGACTTAATGGTGATTGAAGACAATAATTTTTGGTGGCGGCGCAAATGTTAATTTCATGCTATCATGGATTTTCTTTCTTTCTGTGCTTAGTTTGAAAAAAACATTAATATTCTGGCCATATTATTCTCGCTTCTGGTGTGAAATGGCACATGGTCGAGTGCCCCGAGAACTTTATTTGAGAGTCTGAAGTTGTATTTCATTAAAAACAAGAGAAAGTCAGCTGGAGGTTGACAATACCACCACCCAATTCCCTCTGTAACTGTAAGAGGAGTTGCAGCGACACGACTTTCAGGATGTATGGACAGATGATGTACAGGGCCCCTCCCTCAAAATCAGGCAGGTCTGAATGTTTTATCATTAGGCACAATGTTTGGTGGTGTACAATCATACTGCCAAGTTTCATCCAATTCCCTCTGTAACTGTAGGAGTTGCAGCGACAAGATTTTTGGGATGTACGGACAGATGATGTACGACCCCCCCCCCCCACAATATCAGTCATGCATGACCCATGAAGTCTTTTTTTAACATTAGGCACATC
The DNA here is from genome assembly GCA_034401795.1 of Chaetoderma sp. LZ-2023a. NCBI lineage: Eukaryota > Metazoa > Mollusca > Caudofoveata > Chaetodermatida > Chaetodermatidae > Chaetoderma > Chaetoderma sp. LZ-2023a. Next base: position 58,812,187 of record CM067369.1, on the reverse strand, counting down.
TTTCGGTGGTGTACAATCATCCTGCCAAGTTTCATCCAATTCCCTCTGTAACTGTAGGAGTTGCTGTGACAAGATTTTCGGGATGTACGGACAGACGATGTACGGCCCGCAAAATCAGCTATGCATGACTGATGAAAAGCTTTTTAACAATAGGCACAACTTTGGGTGGTGTACAATCATTCTACCAAGTTTCATCAAATTCCCTCTGTAACTGTAGGAGCTGCAGCGACAAGATTTTCAGGATGTACGCACAGACGTACATACAGATGGGACGAAAGCGTAATACAAAACTGGCAGGCAGACAGACGGGCAGACAGCCGGACAGATGGGCAGACAGCCGGACAGACAGACAGACAGACAGACAGACAGACAGACAGCATGACAGACATGCATGCATGCATGCATACATGCAGGCAGGAAAATTTATACTGGTTGCAAGTTGCAAATAACGTCAACTCTTTCATGGTCAAGATTTGTGACTTGTCAAGAAAATCTAATACTCTGCTCAGTAAATGTCAATTTGTAGGACAAGTAACAGCCAAGAGCAGACTGTTTTTGGAGGAATATGGCTGGGATGACTGGCTCAATTATCAAACCATTAAAATTAGTTTTAAAACCTAGTCTTCTCTTAGATTGCATTCCTCAGGTCAATGCAAAGGATGTTTGTGGATGGATGGACCATGAAAAAGATGACTTATGCTTAATGTGACAAATAGGCTGTTAGGTTACAGGGTATAATTTATCTGGTATCGCATCTCAATTTGCTACACATGTTTAAGCAGTTGCTATACATTCTGCAACCAACATAGCTGTATCTGCTATGCAAAATTTGTACGCGATTGCAATTTATCATTGATTTTCAAAATTCTATCATCAACCCTTTTAACAACAAATCCCTGAAAAAGTACATTCTTTACAATGTATATCATATTTTGTTGAATATTTTGAAATTAATATGACTTTGCAGCAATGGCTTCCAGTCATATTAATTTCAAAATATTCAATAGCTTTCCTATTTGTTTGCTCTGAGATTGAGATAGAGGGAATTTATCGGTGAAAGAGTTGATCAGATTGCTATACATTTTTGCCGATAGCTATAAAATTTATAATTTGCATAGCAATACATGCTATGCAAATATCAAATTCTAAATTATGCCCTGGGTTATATTTCATCATACTGATACAAATCATAGAAATATTATACAAAGTATCTATAAACGGGGTTATTGCCTTAGGTAATAACCCATATTTATTTCCTCATATCAGAGATTAGTTCCATTTCCGGAGTTACAAGTCCCAGTTTTAACATTACTTGACTCACAGAATAGTGACGTTTTACGCAGGAAATAGATTCCTGTGTAAGCAAATTCCTTTTCACTTCCGCCCGTCATCAAAATAGTTTTTAGAAACGCCCCGCTAATCCAAGTTTCAAAACCGAAGAGGTAGGGGTGGTTTCATTGATTTTCAGCAGGCCTTACGGGCCTCAGGAATAATTAATCCAGGTGGCACACATGTGGAGTCGTCGACCACTAATGTGGGACAAACGGACGCATCACAGCCATCGTGTTCTGATGATTTTTTCTGGGATTTAGAGCGTATAGGTTGCGGCAGCGAAGATATGATTGCCCAGGTTTCCCACCCACCCCCAACCCCCCCCCCCAACTATTCGTAAAAAAATTTGGAATGTTCAATACATCAATTTATCATTATTATTGAATGGCACTTTAGAGTTGGATGAATTATCATCAGGTACTGTACTGTATCTCAATGATGATGGGGCTATTAAAACTAAGCAACAAAATGGTAGCAGGTATATGGTTGTCAAGTATCGAAAACTGAACAGATGCATTTTTAATTTTCATTACCATATACATTAAGAAACACCCAGACACTATATCCGATTTGCTACAGTATGAACCTATTATCCGCGAAGTGGCGCAGCGCACCCATGGTTTTGCATGGCGTACATATGATGAGCAATTCCGTCTTAGTTACATGTAGGCACTTGGTCCAAAATCATGGGGGAAAATCAAGGCGGATTTGTGGTTGCGTGTAACGACATTTCAGGGTGGTATGAATGATCAGCAGAGGCCAAAGCGTTCTGCTGCTGGCCCATGCTTTGACTTCAATAAGGGTGGGTGTACATGGAGATCATGTAGGTTCCAGCATGTTTCTATTGGATGTGGTGTGTTCGGTCACGGGAAGTGGAGGTGTTACCAGTCACATTCTAGCATACCTACCCAAGCCTGGGGTGGTTATTTTCGTAAATTTTGGGGAGGTAGTCAAATGGACAAGTGGGGACAATTCACTCCTGCCACATCATTCAAGGGGGGGGGGGGGGGGGGGGGGGAGGAAATGAAGAATTAATTTGAAAAAATTGCATGAGGAATTATCTTTTTATGCACATTCGGATGCTAGTTCTATATTTGAAGGTTTTAAGTGTGGGTTTTTTTTTAGGCTAATAACCTGAAGTCTGCCAAGATGCACGCACATCTTGTCAGGGAAAAAATTGACAAGGAAATTGGTGCTGGTCGTATGGCAGGTCCATTTAAAACTATTCCTTTTACAAACTTACGAGTATCACCAATTGGTCTAGTCCCTAAGAAAGAGCCTGGGGATTTTAGGTTAATTCGCCATCTATCACACCCATTGGGAGTCTGCAAATGATTATATTGATCCGCTATTGTGCTCGGTTAGATACTAATTTTGATGAGGTAGTGCATATGATCCAAGACCTGGGTCCAGGGTGCCTACTTGGAAAGTCTGATTTAAAATCAGGTTTTAAATTTGACGGAAGATATTATTTTGATAGGTGTATGCCTTTTGGTTGTTCCATAAGCTTTAGTACTTTTGAAAAATGTGCTTGTATTTTGGAATTTTTTGTGAAAAGGTATGCAAAACATAGACGAATCATACATTATTTGGACGATTATTTTTTTGGTGGATCAAAAGATACACTTGATTGCCAACATGTAATGGAGGTCTTTCGTTCATGTATGGATAGTCTGGGCGCACCAATTGCAGAGGAGAAGACAATGGGTCTCCAAACGGTGATTTGTTTTTTAGGCTTGGAAGTTGATTCAGTAAAGATGACAGTTAAATTGCCCATGGGAAAAGTAGCAGAAATTATCGCAAAAATTGACGCAGTGTTAAGTAAGGAGAAAGTGAGGTTACGAACGATGCAATCATTGATAGGAGTTTTGAATTTTGCATGTAAGGCAGTGGTACCAAGTAAGCCATTTTGCAGGAGGTTGATCGATTCAATTTGTGGTTTGACCAAGCCACACCATCACCTGCGTATCACTAAGAACATGCGTTGTGATATGGAGTTATGGCTAACATTTTTAAAGAATTTTAATGGTGTCAGTATTTCATGACCGTTTTTGGTCCACTAATAAAGATGTTGAGCTTTTTACAGATAGCGCTGCGGCCCGAGGTTTGGGATTTGGGACTTACCTTGCTGGAAAATGGGCTTGTGCACAATGGCCAGACAACTGGTTTCAAATGGGATTGACAGACGACTACTGTGTTGGAGCTATTCCCCTTATTAGTGTGTCTAGTTCTGTGGGGTGAAAGTCTGAGAAATAACAAAATTCTTTTCAGGTGTGACAATATGGCGGTGGTCCATATTATTAATAAAATGTCATCAAGGTCAAATTATGTCATGGTCATTTTACGTGCCTTTACTTTGAAAGCCTTGTTACGGTGAGGGTATGTCACATTAGTGGCGCACACAATATTCTTACGGATTCCCTCTCACATTTTCAGATAGAGAAATTTCATATGTTGGCTCCCGAGGCAGACGAAGAACCATGTGTCAAGTTCCAGACCACCTATGGCGAATATTCGACGTAGAGCTGCAGACCTTATAAAAGCGAGTTTGTCAGTAAATTCAAGATTGTTTTATTCTAATGCTGTAACTGCATTCACACGTTTTAACTCAGCATACAATTTAGGGTAACAATGGCCAGTACCACTCTCATAAATAATTTTATTCATTTCATGCTGTTTTGAAAGGGGTTATGCCCCATCGACCATATCATCATACGTTTCAGGCTTAAGCTATTGGCATAAAGTTAATAATGTTCAGGATCCAACTGCCCAGTTTGTGGTAAAGAAATTATTGGAGGGATGTAGGCGTCTAAAGCCGAGAGTGGATAATCGGGCTCCAATAACTGGGGAGATATTGAAAGGTATAATGCGGGTATTACCATCGATTTGTTTTTCCCCCTTCGAAACTGTTTTATTTAAGGCTGCTTATTCATTGTCATATTTTGGTTTGCTTAGAGTGAGTGAGGTAGTGTTTACATCACATAGTCAGGCCCATCGCCCTTTAATGTTAGATGATGTTCCTATTGAGGGTGGTGGAAAAGCCCTTACAGTACGAATTAGGTTTTCAAAGACAAATCAATTAGGTAAACCTGTAACTTTGCGTATCTCAGTGGATGATGATAAAGCCATATGTTGTGTCCGAGCAATGGCTGAATATTTAAATCAGAGGCCACCAAGCCAACACTTGTCTGCCACGCTGATAGATCTCCATTGACACAGATTCAGTTTTCTGGTGTATTGTCGAGGGTCATTCGTAGCATGGGGATGCCAATGGAACGATTTCAGACACATTCGTTCCGTATCGGCCGGGCAACCACCTTAGCGGTACAGGGTGTTTCATCAGAAGTGATTAAGAAATTAAGCAGGTGGCAGTCAAATGCATAGAATAGTTATATCAGAATCACTTACTAAACATAAGCAATGTCTTGTTCCATTACAGAGATATGGATTATTGGGTTATCATTAAGTCACTGGGCTCATGAGCGAGCATTAGTTTTGGATTTCGCTAACATGGAAATAGATAGAGGAGCTCCGAGTCCACTGGATGGGCAAGAGTGGGATGCTGTGGAGCGACCTATTGCCAACAATTCAATACCGAATGTTACACAGTCCTGTTCTGGTAATGATAGTCATTCACGTTGGTGGTAATGACCTTGCCCAATTTAAACTATCAAATTTGTTTAGGAGAATGTACAGTGACATAAAGTATATTCATTCCATTTTTAAAGACACAGTATTGGTCTGGTCAGATATTTTGATGAGACTCTCATGGCGCGGTGTGCATCAAGATGCTACTAAGACAATTGATATTAAGCCAAAGCGTGTGAACAGAAAGGGCAGAGAACTCGTCACCAGAGCTGGTTTGGGCAAATTTATTTCGCATGATATTACACATACACTCTACATTATTTCGAGAGGATGGAACACGTTTGTCTACAGTTGGCAACGACAGTTTTTTAAAAACTTTGTCGGATTCCTTAACGGTTTATGTGAAACAAATCTGAGCAATATTTTTTGGTATGTTTTCCTGCTAGAATTGGCAGACAATTTTAATTGTGTAAAGATGAATATTTTAAAATTGTGTGGCAAAATTATAGCGTTAAAAGGTGGGATGGTGGAAAAAATTACATCTCTTGACTTGTGTTCAGAATTCTGTGACCTTGCTTGAGGAGATGTTCCATTTAGACATATTTAAATCCAACTGTCGCTCCCCCCCTCCCTCTCCCTCCCTCTCTCTCTCTCTCTCTCTCTCTCTAGGAATAAATGCTCCGGTGCTAGCCCGGTACTATTATGCAGCTCCGAAGCAGTATACTATACATTATTGGGCTGGATTGGTCTTTCTATAATTTGTGGGTGGGTTTGGGCCCACTGTGATAATTTTGGCGGGTTTGGTCCCGCAGGATATTCCTAGTGAGAGGGAGAGGGAGCCTCACCAATCATGACAATTGCTTTCACATAGTCAATCAATTTTTCCGTTCTCCTACTTTGTGTTAAATTAGCAGGGAGAGGTCGACAGGCTGCGGCCGAAATAACTCCAATTTGAAATATTTTACTATAGTTACCAATCAATGTAAAATAAATGACGTAATGTTTTATCAATCTAAAATAAATTAAGTAATACTTTCAAGAAACATCTTTACATTTAATTGATAAATATCTCTGCTTCAATTTTGTTCAAATGCCAATGTTCTAGGTGAATGCCACGGTTCCCCCTCATATAATGTTTGTTCAAATACAGGTGCTCCGGGTGAACGCAATGGGTAGATGTGATTGATCCAGGTCCATGGTTGGTAAGGGTCACAGTTATTTAAATATGTTGTGAAATAAATCATAGAAATATTTATATACAAATACCTTCTCCAACTTCATCTTCATAGACCACCAGCGTTTGTTGAAAACCCAGCGGGCTATCAGTATCTTCATTATCCGTCTCAGAGCCTGACCCATCACCCTTACTCCCACCTGAGATATCGACTGAAAAAAACACAGGTATTATTCAGCTGAAAATGTTTTTCTACACACACACACACCTTGAAATTAATCAGCCATGATGCCCCGAAGCCATTATGTGATTGTCCAGATGTAACGGAGGATTCCAGTCTATTCATCAATCAATGATGTCATAATCAAATTGTGACGTGTAGGATGACATCATAATTAATTATGTCATGAATGAGGTAACCGAGCTCGTCAAGAACAATTAATTGATGTCGGACTAAATGTTGTTGTTCGAATTGTATGTTTTTACGATTTATTAAACAAGCTGTTGAATATTTTCAAACTAATTTGACTGGGTACTGTTGCTGCCATAGTGTCAATATATTCAACAGCTTACGTGTATAGTTTTCTGGAAATTGAGATTCAGAAAGTACAGGGATCGATGAATCCCAACACGGGTGAAGTGTGGGTGGAGCTTAGCTAGAGATGGACAGAGGATAGATAAAACTGGATTCCTCCATTGACCTGAAGTCTGTCTCTACAGATCAGACTGTACGTGACCAATTCACTGATTACCACAGCCATTATATTACAGAATTATAAACTTGTTTAAAGGTAACCACAAACACAGAAGGGTCAAAACATGACAAATGACCCTTTGGTATAATTTAATCAAAATATAATATATTATTTGCATATTTAATACTGAATTCCATGAATTTTATGGGGTGTCAAGACTGATGAATATTGGTCGAGATTCTGCTCTTATTAAAAAAAATTCTTATTCATTAAAGTACAAAAAAAAACTTTATTTTTGGCATTTTTAAAATTGAAATCTGATTCTCGCTTGTGATCTTTAAATTCACTTGTGGGTGCATGATAACTTGAAAACGTCTTTGTTGTAAGGCAGCAACAGCAACACTAGATTTAAAATTTCAAAGATTTCCATCAAATTGTTTTATGATTATTTTCTTACCAATTAGGATACAAGTTGTTACTAGCCATAGAGCTGTCCATTTCTAGTTATGCATAAATTACAATAATTCTTTTACCCATATAAGCCGATTGACATTCTTATATTGAGGGAAATGTTATGATTTCAATCTAAGGTCCACCCACCCCCAACTCCACCCCACCACCCCCACCCCACCCCTAACCCACCAACATTGCAAATTTCTTGGTAATTTGATGTTTCATGTCCTTTTTCTTGATTTCCATGAAAATTAAATTAATAACAACGTACTGGGCGTGTCCGCCTAAGGTGGGCGTGTTGGTCCAGGTAAAGGGTGTTCCCTATCCCACGAGATTGATGCCTATGGGCTTCCTTGTGTGGAGCTGGTGTATCCAATGACATTCCTTTTGTCTCCCCCATGGTGTGGAGTTTTCATCATTGGGGGTCTGATGAGAGAACCTGTATGATTCTGAACTGCATGTCCGTTCGTGAATGCCCAGGTTTGTTGAAATGCCTGGCAACTGGGGTGTCGTATCCCTCTCTTTTGTGGAGATTTGATATAGATCTTGAAGGTGCGCAGGGATTCTCCCACATATTGTTTTTTGCATTTGCTACATGTTAGTAGGTAGACAATGTTTCTTGTCTGACAGTTGCCTACGATTTTGGCCTTGTAGGATAGGCCCGTGTGGGAGGTTGAGAAGAATCTGGTTTTCTGCATCCTTTGGCAGATGTTACAGTTTTTTGTTTTGCATGCGATGAGGTGGTTTCTGTGCTACAGGGGCATTCTCTGATGGGAGCTTGGCCCTGACAATCTTTGATTGTTTTGTTCTTCCTGTATCCAAACAGTGGTGTTTCTGGAAATGCTATTCTGCATTTGTTGCTGGCTTCCAGAATTGGCCAGTACTTTTTTATGGTTTTCTTCAAGAAAATGCCTGTCCTGGTGAACTCACATACAAAGATTGGCTTTTGTGTATGGGTTTTGGCGCTTGCTTTTGGTGGTGGGTGGAGGATTTGTTGTCTGTCTTGTGATCTTGCTTTGGCCATGAATTTGTTCAGGATGCCTGTGGGGTATCCTCGTGCTTCGAAATGTCCTTATAGGAGGATACTGTTTTTGTCATAGTCTTCTATGAGAGTGCAGATGCGTCTCAATCTAAGGAATTGTCCGTATGGGGATGAGTCCTTGCAGGTTGAGGGATGAACTGAATCATAGTGAAGGTAGCCATAAGGGTCTGTCAGTTTTGTGTAGAGATCAAAGATGATAGAATATTCCTGTGTTTGTTTGACGAGGGTGTCCAGAAATGAGACTTGTGTTTCTGAGCATTCCATGGTGAATTTGATGCTCTGGTGTGCTTCATTCATGTACGTGACGAACTCTTCTAGGGCTGTTTTGCCGTGTTCCCAGATTATGAAGATGTCATCTATGTATCTAACATACAGCGCTGGCTGGTGTGTGGCTGTTTATAAAAATCTTTGCTCTAGTTCAGCCATGAAAAATGCATGCAAAGGTGCAGGCGGTCTTGCTTCCCATGAAAACAATACCAATAGTATATCACATATGCCGGATCTAATGGTGAGGGTCCCGAATTAATCCTACTCCAGGGTCAACATCACCCTTTAGGGGCCAAATGTACTAGTTTCAACTTTTTTGCATAGACTACTTCCCGTTACACATACAGGCTGATTGAGTCTTAAATTGAATGAAATATGATTTTGTGTTCTAAGGCCTCCCAAACTTTGCAAATTTCTTGGTTATTTGATCTTTCATGGCCTTTTCCTTGACTATTTATATATGTATATCATGTATGTCGGATCCAATGGTGAAGCTTTCGAAGTAATCCAACCTCAAGGTCATGCCCTACAGGTTAAAGTTACACATTTTCATTTCTGGTAGAAATTAACACTCCTTGGTCAGAGGTCAATGGACATATTACAAGATAACCCTTGTCACCCCATAATCTCGAGGTTACCGTTTTTCATTTTTTACATAAATGAACTGCCCTGCACTATACATCCCTATTGTGTATAGCCCATCTCCATGTCTAGGCACTCCTTTGCCGATTCCAAGGTGTTCCTATGGTAAACCTATTAGAGCAATATTTGACCCGAGTTTTCTCGCATAGTTATTAACCAAAAGACGTGAAAGTTGACCCTTTAGGTCTCGGTAATTTATTATCACTTAGGCTCAATTCTTTAAAATCAAGAAAACTGCATTCTGAGCCTATTCGACGTGATTTAACCCTTTAATGGTCAAATTTGGTCAAGAAAATTTAAATATTTGCCTCTTGAAGATCCATTTACAGGCCAAGGTAATACAATTTTTGAAAGTTTATCACTGAAATGACTGTCTCAGTTATCGAGCCAGTCATTCCAAAAGTAAATTTTCAAAAATTGTATTCTCTTGGCCTGCAAATGGACATTCCACAAAACCATAACAGAGGCTGGTTTTGGCTGACATGACCATTAAAGGGTTAAACCTATTCAAAAATTGTATTCTCTCGGCCTGTAAATGGACATCAATAAGAAATTTTCTTGACCAAATTTGACTATGATGGTAATGAGGAGTGCATGTGAACATAGTCAGTGTGAGGAAGGAATCTACATATAACATTTTTATACACATCTATTCTCACCTCTTGGCTTCCTTCTCGGCACTGCCGGTGTATCCAAAACTAACACTGTGTCAGATTTCGCCACTTTAGCTAAAGAAATTACAGTAATTTACACATTAATTCATGAAATCAGAATTATGAATTTCCAAAAGCTGTTGAAATTTTTGAAAATAACTTGACTGGAACATGTTGCTTAGAGAACAGAATATCTGTTACATCAAAATGAACCCTTTAAATTTTAGTGTCACAAATTCAAAGGCTTAACAGTCTTCATATCAGAGCTTTCACAATGGTCTTGACAATTGACAATGGCATGCGTATAGTGAGGAAAACTTAACATGATAATTATCAAGTATGTTATCATCCATTGTCGTCGTCGTAGTAGTAGCAGTAGTAGTTAGTAGTTAGTAAGTAGTTAGTAGTTAGTAAGTAGTTAGTAGTTAGTAGTAGTAGTAGAGGTAGCAGTAGTAGTAGTAGTAGTAGTAGTAGTAGTAGTAGTAGTAGTAGTAGTAGTAGAGGTAGTAGTAGTAGTAGAGGTAGTAGTAGTAGAGGTAGTAGTAGTAGAGGTAGTAGTAGTAGTAGTAGTAGTAGTAGTAGTAGTAGTAGTAGTAGTAGTAGTAGTAGTAGAGGTAGTAGTAGTAGTAGTAGTAGCATCAGCAGCAGCAGCAGCAGTAGTAGTAGTAGTAGTAGTAGTAGTAGTAGTAGTAGTAGTAGTAGTAGTAGTAGTAGTAGTAGTAGTAGTAGTAGCAGTAGTAGTAGTAGTAGTAGTAGTAGTAGTAGCAGCAGCAGTAGTAGCAGCAGTAGTAGTAGTAGTAGTAGTAGTAGTAGTAGTAGTAGTAGTAGTAGTAGTAGTAGCATCAGCAGCAGTAGTAGTAGCATCAGCAGTAGTAGTAGTAGTAGTAGTAGTAGTAGTAGTAGTAGTAGTAGTAGTAGTAGTAGTAGCATCAGCAGTAGTAGTAGTAGTCAATATTATCAACGCACTGGCTCAGAATCTTCAATAATTGAAAAAATTCAAAAATTTAAGATATTTTGGTTTATCTTACTGCCTGAGATTTGTCATTTTGTTTGAGGAAAGCCATATGGCATTAATGTTAACCCTTTACTGGTTAAATTTGTTCAGTAAAATCCAAATATGCGCTTACTTATTTAATGTACATTTGCAGGCACAGACAAGGTCATTCCCGAGAATACACCACTGGAACGACTGTCTCGGTTCCCGAGCCAGTCATTACAGTGGTAAATTTTCAAAAATACTCCAGTCCCCGCCGGCAAATGGACATTGCCCAAGATCACTAAATTGACCGTTTTTGGCTGACCATCATGCAAGGGTTAATGTTGAATGATTGAGATGGATATTATGGATAGCTATTTGAGTTTTGCATTTACCAAGATGTCACGTAGATTCGGATTTTTCTTGAACGCAATTACTGGACGCTTGTTAAAGGGTTGTTTCAGTTTCTCCTGTAGGTTTTGATACTCATCTTTCAAAATTTTGGAAATTTCAACGTTTTTCCGGTTATAGGTCAGAATGAATGGAATTTTGTCACGTTGATCAGATAAGCCTGGGTCCGAGTTTATTCCCCTTGGCCACTGTGTTTCGAGTTCTTTAATCCAAAACGATTCTCGAAGTTTTCTTTGTTTATCAGTTTCTTCTGCCGTATCTGAAAGGGGTGGCTGTTCAATCGGCATAATTTCAAAGTCACGAAGGACTAAATGGTCAGGAAGATTAAAATGTTCGGAAACATGTGTGTCTTCCTCTAGCCTAATATCTGAGAGGTGTCGAGTTGCCCGCCATCTTAATGGACATTTGGTTTCGCCGACATACTGTTTTTGGCACAATTTGCATGAAATTAGATAAATAACATTTTCAGAGTCACAATCTAGATTAGACTGAAGTTGGAACTTGCTTTTGTTCTGAAAGCTCGTGAAAGTATTCTGGTTTGGGAGAAATTCATCTAACTTGCACCTTTTCTTTCCGCATTTGCGAGATTCGCCTACACCTATAATAGGACGATTGTGAGAAATTTTGGTAGGCCGACGATTTGAGGCATTATCTGGAATGGTTTCCAAGCCGTCTAATGTTTCAGATTTGATTTTGCGCAAGAATCGTGAGGAGTAACCTCGTGGTTTGAGGGCTTTGAATAGGGTAGAGCACGCTTCTTCAAAATTTTTTCTATCACTCGAATTCCTGTGAAAACGGATTATTTGTGATTTAACTATTCCTTTAAAAGTATGTGGTGGATGGAAAGATTTTTTGTGCAATAGCTGATGCGAATCGGTTGGTTTGAAATACACTTTGTAGTCTAAGTAGCCAGTTGTTTCATACTTTAGACCTTTATATACAGTTACATCCAGGAAATCTACGGACATCTCGTCAATGGATGCTTTTAATTTGATATTCGGATCGTGATTGTTCAGAATTTCGAAAAATTCATCAAACTCTGCCTTTGTGTGTTGCCAAATCATGAAAATGTCATCAAGGTACCTGCGATAAATGAGGGGATGTTTTGGACACTTTTCTAACGCTTCCTCCTCCCACTCTGCTACGTAAATATTGGCAAAACATGGGCTAAAGCGCTTGCCCATCGCACAGCCGCAAATTTGTTGGTAAATTTCGCCATCGAATTCAAAATCATTGCCTTTCAGACTCAGCTCTAATAGAGCTATTACTTCTCTGTCTGGCCTGTTGGTTGTCTGGGTAGTTCACGAATGCTCCACGGATAGAATTTATACCCTTCTCGATGTCAATGTTTGTATACATAGCATCGATGTCAAGCGTGACCAAGAATGAATTTGGAGGTATCCAGGTCTCAGAGACCTGTGATAAGAAGTCTTCTGTGTTTTTCAAGAAGCTGGGGTGTCTATTTGCTATTGGCTGTAGATGGTAATCGATGTATTCACTGATTCTGTAGGATTCTGAGCCACAATCTGAGATTATAGGTCGCCCGGGCGGTGACATTGTGTCCAACCACGAATCTATGGGTTTATGAATTTTTGGCAAAAGATAGAAAGTCCGTGGTTTTGACTCAAGTTTAGCAAAGAGATACTTATGTTGCTTTTCGGTGATCTTCTTGCTATCGAGCAATTTTTGAAGAATCTCATTAAATTTGCTGCAATTATTTTGCCAAAGTGGTTTGCTTAGTTTCTGGTAATGCTTTGGGTTACTAAGTTGTCGTTGTGCTTCACGTTTATAGTTATCTTTAAGCATTATTACAGTCGCTGACCCTTTATCTGCAGGTTTGATGACAATTTCGCTGTTTTTAGACAATTCAATTAAGGCCTGGCGTTCCTCATAGGGTAAATTTGGTTGATCATTAGGGAATGTAGAATTTTTAACACGTTCTGAAAAGAGTTCTATGCTTTCACCGATCGCTGGGTCCAGGATTTTTACGTTTGGTGCCCAGCCAGTTTTTTCAATGAATGGTGGAATGTTACTATTAGAGTTACGAAAGAAGTCTGCTAACTTAATACGGTGACTAAATTCGGATGTTTCCATACAGCCATTATCTAAAAGAGCATCCAAACCTGTTTTAGGTTTTGGTGTTGGGACAAATGTAAGACCAAAATTGAGCAGTGAATGCTCTGCTTCACCTAATGGGGAGCCAGTTAGATTGACAATATTACTGCCCAGTCCTGTTTCCGGGCGGATGTTACCCTGGCCCTTGTCTAGTTTAAATTTAGGAATTTAAGCCAGGCAGAATACATCGAGTTAGCTGTCTTCTCAGTCCAATGAATGTTATCCTTAACAACATTAAATTCGGAGAGTCTAAGTGCAGGAATGACAGTCACAGATTTTGATGATTCAGCCGTCGAATTGATGGACTGAATCGCCAACTTCTGCTGAGCTGTCAACCGACTTGAATAGTTAAGTTTTGCGAAGTAAATCGCAGTCTTTGGGAATTTGGACTTAATCGCACTGAGAAGCAGCATTAATCTATGTTTTGAACTAGAGATGGGTTCATTCATATCATTAATGCCAATGTTGATCACTATTTTCTCTGGTTTAAATGATCCAGTGTACTTTTGAATTAGTCCTCTAGCATGACAGAATTTAGCTCCTGGGTAGCAGGCAACTTGCGTTTCAGGGTGGGGCTCAACATTAATGCGACTCAGGTTCGAAGCTCCAAAGATGAGTACTTTGTTCGTGAGAACAGGTAGTCGCCAGTCAATTTTGTTTTCGATTTCATGACGAAATTTCCAAAAAATGTTTCTCTCCAACATGGTGGGTTGTTGGGGTCTATTTGCAAATTTAATAGGACGCACCTCCGGTGCATTACTTGGACCTGGAGTTGGAGAGAAGCTGGGCTGTGGCAGTTTCCCTGTTGGGGATGGGGTCTTGAGACCCGATGGTTGACTGCTCTGGGGGGATTTCTGAGAAGCGCCAGTCCGTGGACCAGATTTGCTACCATTAACCCTTTCCCTCTGTGGCAAGGGCGGATATTCGTTTGGGTCATTTAGATTGCCTAGTGGAGAGTCAGGTAGTGGGATTAATGATGCTTCAAATAGCATATCTCTAGGGTCAGAATCTAATGGTAGCAATGGAGAGGTTTTATTGTCTACTCGTTTTGTGACTGGCGGCGAAGTTTCAGGTGATCTGAGGCGTTTTTTCATTTGTGATTGTGGGGCCACAGTTGGTATCATGACCAGAGGCGTGGCTTGTGCGAGATTTTGAATTGGTTGCTGAGATGGATCTATCGGTCGCACAAAATCGTAAAAAGAACTAATCGCATTAATGTCGAGCTTTCTATTATAATTGTTTTTTGCCCAGCGTATAGCATTGGATTTAGCACGACCTAGGTCTAAATGTGGCATTGCCTGTGTAAGGACTACTTCAGTTCTAATACTACCAAGTTGTTCATTATAGTGATTTAACATGGCCTTAATGGTAGATTTTGCCCACTCAAAATTCACATTCCAGATGGCAAAGTAGATGTCATCATTTGGTATAGCTGGCTTACAAAATCCATTCAGCTCTTCCACCTTCCTGCTAAGCCCATCAGGGAGAGTTTCGGCATCTAAATGCCTACGTAGCGTAGCAATATGGTGGAAGCACTGAATTATTTGGTAATACAGCTTTACCAGGCGCGCATGCGCAGATGAACCCCCTTTACCATCTCCATTCTTCCTACGACCATTCTTCCTCGCAATAGCCATTCAGACAGACAATCGTTCAATCTAACTAGCAATCAGACAGGCAGTTGAGCAGGTAAGAACGATTCATATCAGAGCTTTCACAATGGTCTTGACAATTGACAATGGCATGCGTATAGTGAGGATAACTTAACATGATAATTATCAAGTATGTTATCATCCATTGTCGTCGTCGTAGTAGTAGCAGTAGTAGTTAGTAGTTAGTAAGTAGTTAGTAGTTAGTAAGTAGTTAGTAGTTAGTAGTAGTAGTAGAGGTAGTAGTAGTAGTAGTAGTAGTAGTAGTAGTAGTAGTAGTAGTAGTAGTAGTAGTAGTAGAGGTAGTAGTAGTAGTAGAGGTAGTAGTAGTAGAGGTAGTAGTAGTAGAGGTAGTAGTAGTAGTAGTAGTAGTAGAGGTAGTAGTAGTAGTAGAGGTAGTAGTAGTAGTAGTAGTAGTAGTAGTAGTAGTAGTAGTAGTAGTAGAGGTAGTAGTAGTAGTAGTAGTAGTAGTAGTAGTAGTAGTAGTAGTAGTAGTAGTAGAGGTAGTAGTAGTAGTAGTAGTAGTAGTAGCATCAGCAGCAGCAGCAGTAGTAGTAGTAGTAGTAGTAGTAGTAGTAGTAGTAGTAGTAGTAGTAGTAGTAGTAGTAGCATCAGCAGTAGTAGTAGTAGTAGTAGTAGTAGTAGTAGTAGTAGTAGTAGTAGTAGTAGTAGTAGTAGTAGTAGTAGTAGTAGTAGCAACAGTAGTAGTAGCAAACAGCAGAAGCAGCAGCAGTACAGTAGTAGCATATGGTAGATTTTGCTAGACAATGACAGGTCTAAGTAGATATTAAATACAATCCTAGTTCCAGCACCCACTCTATCATATACAAAGCCCCGTCTCTTAAAGCAGATGTCATAGGATTGTTAAGGGTCATGTCACTTTGAATGCATTTTTATTCCTTCCAGGTTCAAAACATCATACATATAGCAGTAGGAATTTGGGCAAGAGGTATAAAGAGACATTGCTTAGATGTTACCACTTGACATCCCTATTAAATCTATATTTACAAACTAAACATGATGTGGAAGGAAAAATTCAACACTTAGTAACACTGACCATGCTGACCTTATGGTATTTTACCCGCAAAATAATATAATTCCTCACCCTACAAGGGTGAGCAGTATATCAAATACTATCATGTTCGGCTTGGCAGAAAATCTAGACTGGAGAGAATGGTTAGTTAGTTAGATGTATGGATGGGTGGATGGACTAACCACTAAAATCAATGGACACCTTTGTAGCTGTATAATCAGTCTACCCGGAAAGTTCCAATAAGTTAAACATTCCAATTATAAAGACGGAGTGCTTTCTAGCTATGCCTTGCCCATTTTTATCTAAGCTCCGCCTACTTTTTTACATGTGTTGGACTCAATTTGAAACATGAATTCCCACAATCTATATTTCATCAAACTTATGCAGATAAGCTGTTGGTTATTTTAAAACTAACTTGACTTGGGGCTACTGTTGCCATATAAAACAATCCCAGTCATGCCAGTCAAACTTGTTCCAAAATCAACAACAATATGTTTTTTAAATTGTAAATTCATCAAAGACATACAATTCGTAGATTCGTGATGGACCTTTTCCATTTTCATGATAGAGCTATCCGTCATTTTGATTGGGACATCAGCTAACATGTGATTTGATTATGATATCAGATACTCGAGTAAAACATGTAGATGGGATCCCTCCATTATGTTTAACCTAGTTATTTAAAGATAATCAGTGTGCATGGGCAGACACAGATACAGACAGACTAGCTAATATGATTGATATTCACCTTTGCTACGATGTTCATCATGATCATTATCGTCATCACTCTGGTCAGATTCATGGGCAAACACAAGAGTGACCGCCTCACTCGACATACTGTTTGCTACAGATTTCTTGTCATACGGCTATAAAATAGAGATACAAGCTTAGAGAAAGCGTTAACAGTAACCCTTTAATGGTCAAGCCAGACAAATCCGTCCACTGCAGTGGCTGAGAAATGGCCATTTGCAGGTCTTCCATTACCAAGCCAGTCATTCCAGTGGTGAATTTTCAAACAGTTTTCTCTTGGCCTACAGATGGTCATTCAGAGGAAATATTTTTATTTTCTTGACCAATCTTGACTATTTGCTCACCTGCTTTTCTACATAATCGCTCAAAGCCAGCAGACAGATTATTACTGATTTTCACAATGGAAGCGATGTGGATTAAATTCTGTTCATTTTCATTACGCAATAGATATGAGCAATTGAAAGATATCTGCCAAATTTGAGTTTAATCCCTCAACAAAAGGTAAAGGCTACAACTATTGTTGACAGAGACACTGCATAGCATAAACAGCCGTATGTGCACCTAATGCCTTTCAATGATATCGCTACAGATAAGTTTGGTTTAGAATCAACTCTGTAATTAATAAGTTGTTTAAACACACATTTGATATTTACTGGACCTATCGCAAAATCCAAGCTCATGAAACTGGCCACTAACAAGAGGTCCAATGGGCCTGTATCGCTCACTTGGAACATTGGTATTTCAACTAATCTTACTTAAGTTTTACATCCATCAGTGTCACTTCCAATGACTTTCAGTCAAATGATTTAGTTTTCGAGATATTGACAACAATCTCTGGACTGCTTTTTTTGCATTAGTGATTTTGAACAATGTTTAAGTGAAAATAGATGATATCAGTGCTAACAACAGCTGGTTTCTTAACTGTCTCACTGCTGCAAGCCAGTGCAGTCAATAATTTCAATTTTCAAAAGCTCTTGACTTGTTGAATATTTTGAAAACAATTCAACTGAAAGTTGTTGGCGGGTTAGCCACCAACAACTTTCAGTCCAATTGTTTTCAAAATATTTATCAATTTTCAGAGATATAACCTTTGGAATATGTCGTCTGCAAAAACTCAGTCAGATGGTTACTAGAGATTTAAATACAATTTGAAGAAAATGGTCTCTAAAGGCAGGTAGGTGGTCTTTAAAGCAGGTTATTCCCCACCACCACACAATCCATTTAACACATGCACATCTGGCTGAATCGCCTAGTTAGCAGCAGGGGTAGGGTGAGCTGGAGTTGATTTAGAAAATAATTTGACTGAAAGTCATTGCTGCCTTAGGCAGCAGCAACTTTCATTGCTGCCTAAGGCAGCAACAACTTTCAATCAAATACATTTCAAATATTTTTAAGAGCATAGATGTCAGAGCACATAATACATATCTTAAATATTTCTGCAGTATTGGAAAGGTTAATCTGTTAATTGGAATTTAATATCTAGTTTGGCAATAAAATCTGACATGGTGATAAATCAATGGACGGCGGGAACAAACCATTATTTGCCCTATGAAAGTGAGACTGCAAATATTTAAGGAGTGATAACTCTGGCATTTGACGTCCTATCAAATTCATTTTCACAACACAGATACTAGATGCCATCATTAACATTGTGACCAAGTTTGGTGTCAATCCGTCAAGAAATAACAAAATGAGCCGCCATTGTTGGTGATGGACAAACAGATGGATGGACGGACATACAGAAGACGGATGGGGTTATCGCTATACGACAGCTGACTGAAAAGTAAGCGGAGTTAAGAAAACCAATTTCGGCTTCAAAATCCATCAAATAAAAAAATTGAATATGGCAGCCAAACACACTAAAATTTGATTGGTCCATGGCGGCCATGTTTTTTACCTATCAACTTCCCATGAACAAACTTTAATGGCGCTTAGTCCATAATCATATCCCCAAAATTTCAGCCCGTTCCGTTCAGCTGTTCTGCAGAATAAGTCGTTTTCACGAAGACTAGGTCATCCAAGATGGCCGCCGAACCATTTGGCCAATCATGTTCTTTCGAACAAACTTGGTTCAGCTCTTGTCCTATATGATATTTCGTGAGTTTTCAATCAATCCACCAAGCGGTTTCGGAGAAGATTTTTAAAGCCATTTCCTAAAATCGGCCAAAATCCAAGATGGCCACCGGCCAAATCAGCCGATCGGCTTTGTTTGAACAAACTTGGATCCCTATGCCTTAAGGATACTTCCTGCCAATATAATTGAAATTGGCCCAGTGGTTATTGAGAAGTCGTTTAAAGGAAAAAGTTGACGGACGGACGGACGGACAGATGGATGGACGGACGGACGGACAGACGGTTGCCATGGCATAATCTCACTTGGCCATTCTGGCCAGGTGAGCTAAAAATGGGCCAATCCGATTTCTGTTTATAAGCTTTGAGCCCTTCTCTCATACTTAAGTACTTACTTCAAGCCAGGCTTGGCTCAGTGAGTAATGAGTAGGCTTTTAAAGCCGGCAGGCAGGCAGGCAGGCCGGCAGGCAGGCAGGCAGGCAGGCAGGCCGGCCGGCAGGCAGGCAGGCAGAGACAGCAATAACAACTATGCATACATTTATGTGTGTGCGTGCATGCATGTGAGCGAGTGAGAAACCGAACGAGCGAGCGTGTATTCATGCGAGTATGCATGTACATGCTGCAAAGTAGTACTATTAATAGCTACCTGTGTTGGTTGAAGCAGATCCTCACTTCCATCACTGTCAGCATCATCATCATCATCACTGTCAGCTTCACTATCCTGCTTACTTTCTTGCAATGCTGGCCTAGCTTGAGTAGTAGCTGGTGTTTTAATCGTCAGGTTGTTATTGTCTGCAAGGACAGTCTGATACAGCGACTCTGACCCAGTCTCAGACCCAGTTTCAGAACTTGCATCTGCGGGCTGTGACATGGAATTGGAAATTAGACATTTTTTTCGGCGCTGAACTGTCTTCTCAGTCTGTTGAGATATAGAAATAACTGACCATCCAATGTCCATTCATATGTTTGTCTGAATATTCACATGAACGGAGGAATATATTTCTAGCTATGCCCTTCCCATTTCTAGCTAAGTTCAACCTACTTTTGAAGAGTACATCGGATTTCCCAGAACCTAAATTTCACGGTAAGTGTAACAGGTAAGCTCTTTAATATTTTGAAATTAATTTGACTGGGGCTGTTACTTCGGCTGTTGCTTAAGCTGAAGCAACAGCCCCAGTCAAATTAGTTTCAAAATATTTAACAGAATGTTTATAAATTATAAATCCATCAGACTAAAAAAAGCATAAGCTTTAGTTTCTACGAGAATTCTTAATACTTACCAGATGTACTATTATGATAATGTCTATTATCTAGTCTAGCTTAAAATAAACAATTAAAACTCCGCACTCTCCTGGTCCTGCTCATACTGTGTCCGGGAATTACCATAGCCGCAGGTACTGAGTCAATTCCCAATCACAGTCAGATTCATCTTATATTTGCCTTGACAAACAGCGAAAGCAGCTCAGCTAGGCTTGCGCAATTTTTTATTTGAAACATCGCCATCGATTTTATGAAAAAAATCGTGATTTTTTATCAAATCGTAGGTCCAAATTCCCAAAAGTATAAACCGGGTTAACGTGACTCGTTTCTAGAAAGTTTAAATAAATCATACAAAAATAGCACGAAATTAGAACACATGATGATGTTCATGCGACGAATTCTTACCATCTTGCATCTATGCTTAATGTATATCTTATATCCATCATCGCGGGCGTGAAATTATTAATTGGGACCGCCTAAATATTGCGTATTGTTTAATAAACATTATTTAATTCATCAAAATTTGAGATAAAATGTCCCCGAGAAAAAAATATAAATTACGTGATGCTTCCGCTTATAGCCTCCCTTTGTAGGACGAGTTTAGGTAATAACCGGAGTAACGCGAAGACGCTAATATTAGTAGCGCGGGAGATACTGCGCAATTCACATACATAGGACGGTAGCTTTGAGTAGGTACTAGTGTAACGGCGTAAACTCGTCCTATAGGGCGGTTTATAGTTGCTTTCAGAATGTACGATTTACATTTAAGAGTAATCAATAGAACACGCAGTTCAAAATCAAACAATCTGGAATGCTGTTGCTTTATTTTCTTTAATTTGACATGACAACCGAATCAAAAAGGAAAAATTATTAGACTGTCTGAAATTGCTAACTCTAGAATTAAACAGAATTATGTTCACTGATTGCCTAACACTCTGAAACTGTATATACTTGACATTTCACAACAGACTCAGGGTCTGCAGCGAAAGAAAAAAAATTATATGGCGATTCGCCGGAGTAACTAGCTGGTTTTCTCAATGACAAAGGTGTTACCTCGCTATTGTTAGCTTGTTTATTGTAGCGCTTTGTGTTGTGATTCATAATTATTCGACACATGCATGGCACGGCGGGATATACACACAATGAACACAAGCGTGAATCGATTATAAGTGTACTCATGTACTGATATAATGCGACGGAAAAGTACACACTTCAGATTTTGTAAAAACATGGAACTTTTGACGATTTTCCGATATTTCCTCAATTACATCGTAAAAATCGCGATTTAAAAAATAAATCGAACTTCACGATTAAATCGAAAAATCGCGCAAGCCTAAGCTCAGCCTCACCTCAGCGGGGCAGCTGAGGCAGGGCCATAGCACATCTGGTAAGTATTAAGAATGCTCGTAGAAACAAAAGCGGATGCTTTTTTTATTCTACTTCGAATAATACTTACCAGATGTACTATTATGATAAACTCCGGATTTTGACAGCCAAGAAATACCGGTGTGAGGAGGTGAGGCTCGAACCAGCACTCATCTACAATCCGACAGAGAAGGTTGTGAAGAAACTAGAACCCTGATATACGCTTGTGTTCTGCCATCTGAGTCATAGAGTGCTAAACTTCCATGGGATAGACCGCGCCCCCCCCCCCCCTCATTTGTCCGCACAAATTCCAGAGGGCTGTCAAAACGGGGAGCAACACCCACCAGACCCGTGTCCGCCCCAGGTCTCAGCTAAGGCAGTCCAGTAGAGTTCAAAGAAGCTACTACAACTTCTAAATTTTGAAAAAACTATCAGTATATCAATTAGATTTTCAAATTGTCTGCAAAAGAATAAGATTTTTGAGTGCTTGCTCTTTCTTGTTCATCACAGGAGCTCGGCCCAATCCACGGTCATTCTCGGGTCATGTGCATGGCCATTTTGTTCAGTGCAAGTGGAAGAACTTGTGATGTGTGCGAAATAGTGGTCGGATGTGGCTTTAGTTCAGATTCGATAAATTGGCGATGGCTACCGGATTAAGTGCGCTGGAGATGTGGCGAAGGTAGAAATCAGTGAATGACGACTCGGCATGCCATTGTGCTACAGACATCACCTCCTCTAATGAGACACCCTTATAAAAGGCCGATGATGCTGCTAGTGCTCGGACCTGATGGGCATTTGCACGATCAATCTGTTTTCCTGTAGCAATTTTGTGCGACATCTGAATAACATCGACTATCCAACGAGAAACGGTATCTTTCGAGGTGCGCAAATGAGGAGCTTTGAGACATAACCACAGAGATTTCGGGTCATCTCTCCACTCCTCAGTACGTTTCTTATACATTTTCAGACATCTGACAGGACACCAAGCTGAAGAGTTTGGGTCATGTCTAATTAAACTTGGCAAATTGATCGGCTGTCCTAGATATTTAAGTGACTGATTCTTTGCCAAGAAACAAAGACGTGGAAGTAGTCTTAAACCCTCACCTGTGACGACAAAACGGTCTTGTTCGGCAGAAAGCGCATGTATTTCGCTTCTCCTTCTCGCCGACGCTGCTGCAACCAAGAAAACTGATTTAATAGTTAACAGTTTAATATCTATAGATCTAATCGGTTCAAAGGGAGCATGCCCTAAAACCTGTAGAACAAGAGATAGATTCCATGCTGGGATAGGAATTGGCTGTCTAGGTGGCAGATTGCTCATTCCTTTAATAACTTCATTCAAAGTGTCATTCTCCCCTCCTTCAATGGCCAGACTGGGAACGACTGAAGCTAGTGCAGACTTATATGCTGCTAGGGTAGAAGGTACAAGTTTGTCAATGTATAAATGACAGATAAAATCTGCTACGTGTTGAACAGATGCAGAAAAGGGATCAATATCTCCTCTCTCACACCACTCTGCAAATTTGTTGATTCTATAATTATATGTTTTGGTGGTTGGCCCTCTTCTGGCTGAAGCAACAAACTTCGCTGCTTGCTCAGAAAAGCCACCCTTAATTGCACGCTGCTTGATAACATCCATGCAGTCAATTTGAACATTTCCGGTCTGTCGTGGAGATACAGACCCTTGTTCTGAGAGATTAGATCTCTTCTGTCTGGAAGAGGGATTGGATTGCAGACCAGAAGGTCCAGCAGATCCGTAAACCATGATCGGCCTGGCCAATAAGGGGCGATCAGTAGTACTTGGCACATACCCTCTCTTATCTTATCTTTGCTAGAACTTTTGGGATGAGAATCGTGGGAGGATACGCATACGCGTACATTCCCATCCAACTTATCGCCAGTGCGTCTACTGCTAGAGCTAGCGGGTCCGGGATCGGTGACACGTATGTGACCATCTTTGCGTTCTGTTTTACCGCAAACAGGTCCACATTTGGCTTGCCCCAATGTTTGAATAGAACCTCCGCTACCGATTGGTTGAGCTGCCACTCCATCGGATGACAAACCGTCCTTCGACTGAGCGCATCTGCTAAGATGTTCAGTCTTCCTGGAATGTGTGCTGCCCGAAGAATAACATTCCTCTCTTGGTACCACAGCAGACGGTTCCAAATCATCATACACAACTGCGATGATCTCTTCCCGCCTTGGCAGTTCAAATAAGACACCACTGTTGAGTTGTCTGTCCTTACTAGGACAATCTTGTCTCGGATTAAGCTCTCGAATTTTCGAAGTGCTAATGTCACTGCTAATAATTCGAGAACATTGATATGTTTCTGCGCATTGATCTGATCCCATTCCCCTGACACTGACTGATCGTCCAATACCGCTCCCCAACCCGTCGTTGATGCATCTGTGAAGATGGACATCTGTGGTTCAGGAGGTTGTAGAGGAACAGCTCGCAGGAGATTCTGTTCTGATAACCACCACTGAATATGGAATATCAATGGTTCTTTTACTGGAATTCTCAGAGATAACGGATCCGTTCTCTGAGACCAGAATGACATTAGATACATCTGAATCGGCCTGCGCCTGAGTGCCGCATAAGGCACCACTTTCTCCAGAGACACTAGTAAACCCAGTATCCTGAGAAATTGGCGTTCCGTTAGAAAGTGACTCCAGTACTGCAATCAAACTCTTGACTCTGCTCTCCGCCGGAAAAGCTATGCCATCCCTGAGATGGAAAAATATTCCCAGATAAACAAACTCCTGGGATGGAGTCAATTCTGATTTCTCTAGATTCACAATCCATCCTAGGTCATTTAGTAAGGCTAGGACTACCTGAAAATTGTTGCACAGAGTGACTGGATTCCCCGCCTTCAGCAGCCAGTCGTCTATGTAAGTATGAACAGCTATGTTTCTCCTGCGAAGATAAGAAGTCATGGCGAGAACCACTTTGGTGAAGACCCTTGGTGCTGTGGTCAGGCCGAATGGAAGCGCATTGAATGCAAAGCGAAGGTATTTCTGAAAAGGAATTGACATTGGAATATGAAAATATGCATCTTTCAGATCTACCGACACTGCCCACATGCCTTTTCTCAGCCCTGTCATCACCACTGCTACAGTCTCCATCTGAAACTTTGGAGAAAGAATAAATTTGTTCAACGGTTTGAGATTGAGAATTGGTCTCCAACCTCCGGTACGTTTCGGAACGAGGAACATCATCGAATAGAAGCCTAGGGAGGACTGATTGCGGACTAGATGAATCGCGTTCTTCCGCTGAAGAGCTTCGATTTCTGAGCAAATGGCATCTAGATGATCGGATTCCCATGGAACGGGAGTCCACACTGGAGTCGATGTTAACGGAACTAACGATTGACGGATGAGCCAGTCCGGTTCGTAGCTATTTCTTAACCACTGACAGACTAAACAATCTCGCACGACCCGTTCCCATTGTCTTGAGAACAGTTGAAGTCTGCCTCCGACGGTAGGAATCTGCACACAGCTGGCAGTCGATATTGCACGATAAGACTCTAAATCGCTTGGGTGAAGATTTTCGACTCCCTTCGTTCCTGACGTCACCGGAACTGATTCCGCCGGAAACCCATAAGGACCGACCTCCCCAGCCGCCCCGCGGTTTCTTGGAGTATGATGGTCCAGGACCGCCACCACAACTATCTTTATGATAACCGCCGTGACCCGAACCGCCACCCTTCCTGTCCTCCTCATACGGCCTCTTATTAGAGGACTTGTATGAGGACGAATGGCCAGGTCACTGCGATCCGGATGCCCGATGGGCATCACGGCCAGAAGGACGGAAGGGCGATCTCTGGCACTGCCTCTGTTGCTCCTGCCGATGCTGCTTGTAGGACTGCTGCGGCTGTGTCCTCCTGGTCGACTTCCATGACTTGCCGTCTACTTCCTGCTCTGCGACCATTGACGCGACCTTGGATGGATAAGGCTTGCCGTGCCGATCCGCCGAACAAGCCTGGACCAATGAAAGGCACAGAAGATAACGCAGCCCTCATCTCAGGTCCTGGTTCTACACAATCGAGAATCATTCTCCTATGCTCCACCAATTTACAAGCGCATAGTGTCCCGGACAACTCCGGGAGCAGCCTCTGTCACTTCCCCACCTACCGCCGCGCAGGTCAGCACACCCTGCAGGACGGTACATCCGTGCGAGAGTGCAGCCATGGCTGCCCTCGCCGCATCCTCAATGAGCTTTAACTCATTAAAAGGATCCTTATTGGCCTGGGAAACTAAGGGACGAGAACGACCCTTCGATTTTCCAAAGGAACTCCGAGAGGAGCCGCACCTAACGCCGCCGGGATGCCACTAGGAACCACAAAAACAGCTCCAACGACAACGCGGGTTGAGCGAAGTCTGGGTGAAAAGATGCCCGACGGAACGTCGACATCACCACCTGCTTGGCAAACCCGTACAAAAACTGAGGGAGATCCCTGGGATGTACCTGGTTGAGCCGTTAATGAAATATCCGGCATGCCGGAATCTTCCATAAGCAGATCTTCCTCCTCCGCCGTTGGCTCTTGAGCCAAGGTCAGAGAAAGGACAGGTGCTCGTCCCTCCGCAGAATTAGCCGAACCACCGAAAGGTTGCCCTGCACCAGCCTGCATCGCCGGGATCGTGGACTGCAAGGACTCAAACATTGCTTTAAACTGGGCCGCCCATACGCCCAATGCTGAGTCCATTCGCTCGTTCAGTCCCTTTACTGACGCCTGATCCAGGTTGGCCACCTTGTCCCTCGCGATCCTTTCCAAACGCGCACGTCGATCACGATCGAACTCTGCCACCAACTCTGATGACCACTTCACACACACGTCACAAGGACTTCCCACTTTGCACTTCGCGCAAGCCACACAGTGATAACCACTGAACCTGTTACACTTTTGACACAGTGTCCTGGTTCTTGCTCTACTGCGAACACAGAGTAAGAATTAAAAGGCTGCACATGACATACAATGACGAGAAATACGCACAATTGACTTGATTGTAAGATAGAATTACTTAGAAACATTAACTTTCTCTTAAATTAATCATAGGCAGGAAATATTTGAAACTTCTTAGAGTGAAATTTAATAAACACAACTTGGAAATTAACTAACATTAATAAATCCAAGAAATAAATGCCGATCGCTACAAACACCCTCGACAATGAAGCGAGAGCTAAAGATCAGCATAAAACAGAATGCATAGACACGCCAAGCCAAAACGAAACATCAATCATGGGCGCCGCCATCTTGGCTAAGGGCACATCCATCTTGGAAGGAACCGAGTCACAAGAGAAATTAACCGAGTACCCGGATAAGATTAAACAGTTAACGAGTACCGGAGCGACTCCAACAATGGCTACCATTTTAGAATAATGTGCTAATTTAAGAAATTTTCAATCAGTTATTACGGCACGAATGTATAAATTCTAGATTGATACAACCTGCCCCTGTGATGACTTTCATTTTCCTTCCATGATGCCAGCAACGAATAAGCGAGAGCAAGCGTAAGTTCGAAAATTTGAGCAAATTTTAGACTAGAAAAAACATGCGACTTTCCAAGTCAGCAAAATAAGCGAATCTGACTGTGATTGGGAATTGACTCAGTACCTGCGGCTATGGTGATTCCCGGACACAGTATGGGCAGGACCAGGAGAGTGCGGAGTTTTTAATTGTTTATTTTGAGCTAGACTAGATAATAGGCATTATCATAATAGTACATCTGGTAAGTATTATTCGAAGTAGAAATACAATTCATACACTTTCTTGATAGACTCTTCACCAGTTGCGATGGAGCTACATTATTTCTATTGCGACGTCGGCCAACATGCGACAGATTTGATTATGGCATCAGATACTTGAGTGATATAATATTAATATATTTAACCTTTTAATGGTTAAGCCAGCAGCACCGGGCCTTTGAAGTGGCCTTGGGAAACGACCATTTGCCAGGGCAAAACTATTTATGAAATTCTATCACAAGTATGATTGGCTCATTAAAGTTCTCATCTATTCATAAAAGATACATATCCCAGCTAAATTTATGACTATTTGTTACTTTATGGACACTTTAACCAACTAGGAGCATATTTTCAAACCTTGAGCACAAAATGGTTAACCGTTGGTAACTAACAAACTAAACAAATAAAAAGATAATAAATAATACACACTGTGGATTCGAGTAAGTACACACATCTGACATCAGCAAACGTTAATTCGTCATTGTTCTTCAGCTCATAGCGCACTCCAGGACTCAAGTAGAGCTGTAAACAAATAAATGGCATTCATTTGATTATAATGGTTCTTATTAGGGCTGGGCACGTTTAAACGTTTAAACGTTTAACAATCTGGTAAACGTTTACCAAAATGATAAACGTTTAAACGAAAATAAAAAAATTAAAAATAGCATTTTCCGTGTGCGTAATTTTGAGATTCCTGATCGCTAGATCGCTAAAGTCTTTGCCAGATATAATCAATTATCGAGCGCTGTAATCCATATTCAAATAACATTTTAGAAATAATTTGACTATTCTGCATTCAGTTGTGTTTTTCATTAATGTCTTAGATGTTATCAGTTTCGTTTCAATAATGGGTAAAGCTAAGAGTGAAGTGTGGAATAATTTCGAGAAAGTTGAGCAAAATAAAGTGAAGTGTAAACTATGTGAAGCTATGCTGTCATATTCAGGATCTACCGGCACAATGCTAAACCATCTAAAACTAAAACATTCGCATGTGACTACAAAACAAGTTGAAAAAACACAACCAACAATTAGATCCTATGTTAGTGTACGGAAATGTGATGCATCGAGGATGGAGAAAATAAGTAACCTAATTGCAGAAATGGTAGCTAGAGACTGTCTACCAATCAGTGTTGTCGAAGGACAAGGCTTCAAAGCACTGATGGAATATATTGAGCCTAATTACACAGTACCATCGCGAAAGACGATCACATCACGCTTACGGACCATTCACGACAGATGTAAGTCAAATGTACAAGAGAAACTAGACAAGCTTGAATCCATATCCATCACGACAGATTGCTGGACATCACTAGCCAATGATTCTTATATGACAGTTACCGCACATGCCATAGATAGTGAGTGGAATAAGATGTCTCTCGTATTAGACACTGCTGAACTGGAAGAACGACACACTGCCATTAATCTGGCCACTGCTATGAACAATGTTACCTCGTCTTGGAAGATAACCGACAAAGTAACAAGTATTGTCCATGACAACGCTTCAAACGTCGCCAGGATAGCAGAATTTTGTGACAGTGAAGCTGAGGATGTTGGATGCACAGCTCACAAACTTCAGCTCTGTGTAAATGGAGCATTAGATGATAAGGTTATCTCAAAGATGGCAGCCAGAGCCAGCAAGATTGTAGGCCACTTTAAACATAGTAATGTAGCAAATAATGCTCTAGAAACAAAACAGGAGGAAATGAGTGCTCCTAAGCACAGGTTGATCCAATCATGCAAAACGCGTTGGAATAGTACGTGTGATATGCTTGAGAGATTGATAGAACAACGCTGGCCAGTTTGCGCCGTGCTGAGTGACCGGCGTGCGACAAAGGCTATTGATTCGCGTGACCTGGAATTCAACAACGATCAGTGGGAGCTAGCAGAACAACTTGTTACGGTGCTTAAGCCACTCAAGGTGAGTTGATTTAATCATTGGAACTTATTTAACCAAAGTTAATCCCGTGAACCAGAAAGGTTAAATGTTAAGAATCATATGCATAAGACATTATGTTGAATAGTTTGACGATAATTTGACTTGGAGTTGTTGCTGCTGGAGGCAGCATCATGTTCCTGTCAAATTCGCTTGCAAATGTTTAACAGCTTAGGCATATGGTTGTCTTGAAATTAAAATGCTAGGAGTTCAGGATTCAAATGTTTAAGCCTAAGGGTTGAGTGCGAATATTTAATCCAATGATTTAGTACGCTAACTGCCGAGTGTTTGCAGACAATATTTCCCCATATGCTATATCTCTGACCATGTTAAATATTTTGAAAACAATTTGACCGAGAGATGTTGGTGCCTGAGCCACCAACAGCTTTCAGTCGAATTCTTTTCAAAATATTCAACGTGATTTGTCTGACAAATTTTTAAAACATCTGACGGCTACAACTTTTAGTCAAATTTATTCCAAAATGAGTCTTCAAGTGATTACATGGCATTATTTTCATTTATTTTGCAGATTGCAACAACCGTTCTCTCACAAGACGAGTACGTCAGTGCGTCTATCATATATCCGGTTATATGCAAGCTATTGAAAAACCATCTGATCGCGAAGGACTCGGATAGCAAGACAATTCGGACTTTGAAATCAAAGATAAGATCTGAGATGGAGATTCGCTTCAAACCTGATTGCGTTGAGTCGGCTAATAGTGTACTAATGTTAGCGGCACTGTGTGACCCACGATATAAAGGAATGGTTTTCTTAAGTGATTGTGTTCGTGTTAAGGCACGTGCGCAATTAGCGGACCGATTAAACGATGTAGTAATCAGTTGTGAATCAGATTCGGAATGTCCACCACCAACCAAGCGACCACGCATCGACCAGGAATATGAACCATCGGCTATGGAAATCTTGTTAGGGCAAAGTGATAATAGCGGTTCTCAGAAACAGAAAGAGGACAACGAATTAGATCGTTTTCTGTTGGAGCCTTCAGTTCTAATGGACGTAAACCCATTGCAGTGGTGGAAAGAAAACGAAAAACGTTTTCCGCGTTTGCCAAAATGTGCGTTAGAAATTCTATGTGTACCTGCAACGTCTGTGCCAGCAGAACGTGTGTTCTCAATTGCAGGCCATATAGTGAATAAGAAACGCAGCTCATTGTCCCCAGAAAATGTCAATATGTTAATATTTCTAACCATGAACAAAGAGATGTATTGAAATATTCTAATTTAATTGTTATGGTAACTATACAGGTAAACTGTTGAATATTTTGAAAGTAATTTGACTGGAACCTGCTGTTGCCATAGGCAGCACCAGCTTCCAGTTAAATTAGTTTCAAAATATTTAACAGAATAATTATTAAATGGTAAAGAATTTTTGTGTTTTGTCCTTACGGGTTCAAAGAGTTAATGGCATATTTGGTATTTTAGAAAATATCTTCTTAGACTATATTGTTTTATATATATCATACATAAAATGTTCGTGTACTGATTTAATAAATAAAGTCTTTAATATTCAACACTTACTTGAAAAGGGTACTAAGATATTTCCCCCCAAATTCTGTTACCTACTTAAAAGGCTGAAATACGTTTAAACGTTTAATAAACGAACGTTTAAACGTTTAATGATTTCGTTTCCAATGCACAGCCCTAGTTCTTATAATGGAGGGATATAATGCTTAAATTTTCCATACTTTTTCCAAGGCGTGGCTTAATGGCACAAAATGTAGAATTTGCCATATTTTTCAAGATCTGGAAATGGGTTTCTTATAATTCCATACTTTACCAGCCTTTACATACTTGTGTATGAACACTGATAGACTTGTGTTAGCAACAATAGGCCCGAGTGCCCTGTATCATCCGCCTTCAACATCAGTACTTAGTCATGGTTAGCTGGCTGAGGAAATGATATTTGGGACTAAAAGGTGGCAACATATATGTATTACTCATTGAACTTTAATTGAAGTCAGATAGTAGTTTTATTTCCCTTATCCGGTACAGACAGGCAACTATCCACTCATTTATATTTATATTTAAGGGAAAATACGTTGTTTTTGTATGATTTATGCTGACAGAAAATTAGTACCATTCACAATAGAGGGGCTATTTCTAGCTAAGCTCCGCTCACACTTTGCCTGTGTTGGGATCGATTTATATACTTTGAACCCTGAATTCTCAGAACCCAATTTTAAGGTAACTATACAGGTAAGATGAGGAATATCTTGAAACTAAATTGACAGGGTGTTGTTGCTACCATAGCGCCCAGTCAAATTAGTTTCAAAATATTCAACAGAATGTTTATTAAATAGCAAATCCTTCAAAGACATACAATTCGTACATGTGCCGGTCTTAAAATGTCCTTGACGGTCTTGACGGAGCTAGATATGCTATTGTGACGACTATTGCTATCATATGAACGTGAGATCATACATAGCAATCATATTTCCATACAAACACGTTAGCCTATGCCATCCACAACATGTTTGGACTCCAAATCCGCTACAATATAAGTAGACAGATTATCATCCAGCCTTGCTCGCTTTCTTGTCAATTTCATGAAATAAATTACTTCATGTCAATTATAAAGGCGTAAGGGATATTTGTAATCGAGATCTACACTATGCGATTTTATAACATTTAGAGTTTAGATAATTATAATTGCTAATGATTAGGTTATAATCAATATAGATTTCATTATTTATATGTATGGAGTCTATGTTGATTATTTTAGGAATTATGTTAAGGATTTCCAATCAACATGCATCTGCGTGATCCTGACGGATCACAGTGCATTGTGTGCAATTCTTGAGAATGTCGCCTCGGCGGGCATTCGGTGGGTGGCCTTCGTGAGTGATAGTCGCGGCTTAGCGAAATATGTGATGTAGGCAGCCATAGTATCATGTGTACATAATTCTATGCCGGCCATATACACCGGCATGGCTGTGAGGATGAAGATTCAAATATTGAAATTTATATAGTAAAGTATGCTTGTCATTCAGATAAGCAGTCATCATACAGAATCGTAGATAAGTATGGGTGCCATCTCAGTTTATAGGCCCATCAACAGCTAGGCAATCTTCAGAACATTTAGGGTTCACGCTTCTCTGGTCAAAACAACATTAGGCCAGTTAGAGAGCATTATCTATTGCAATATGAACTTTCATACAGAAATCACTCCATGACTTTGGGCAATCATAATCATCGACCGCATGTGATATCATCCTTCATGCGGTAATCATCTCCAGCTCCTGGTCGCCATTATCCGTATCCAGGTCTCCAGCTCCTCGTCAACATTATGTAGCCAGGTCTCCAGCTCCTGGTCACCATTATCCGTAGCCAGGTCTCCAGCTCCTGGTACCATTATCCATAGCCAGGTCTCCAGCTCCTGGTCACCATTGCTCGTAGCCAGGTCTCCAGTTCCTGGTCATCATTATCTGTCGCCAGGTATCCAGATCCTGGTTAATGTAGTTGTGGGCCAGATCGCCAGCTTCTGGCCATTCGCAGATCAATCATGACATTAACTTCTGGCGGCTCGTGGCCAGTCATACGCAGCCTTTAAAATCCACCTGCATCGCAAGATAAATTTTGGTCGGCTATATTATTTGTCGCGCGTTCGTCTGGGTGCACCCACATATATCTGTCATCCTCAATACGATATCAGAACTCGTATTGTGATCATCTTCACCATCAGGACCCTTTCGTCTTCAAGCCACAAAGAAATGACTGTTTCCATCGGGTATTTATAACAACTATACTGCATTCAGGTCGTATATTATTGGTTTATTACCGTATTTCGCTTAATAGTAGCCTATGCTCTAATAGAAGCTCACCCCCCCTAACTTTGACATATGAGCTCCAATGATTTCTTAGCAGTTTCAAAATGGCAAAACTCTGTATTAGAAGACCACCCTCTAACTCGGCACTGTATATGAAAATTCTTTTTAAGAGCAAATTTGTAAGAATAGCGTGTATAATAATAACAATCGTGTCATGGGTGTCTTGAATCTTGTGTCTACTTCAGACTGATTTCTGCCCTGATACATTTCCGGCCCCTCTAGAAGTCAATACAAGCCTCAGATTTGTAAATCTCGACCACCTATTAGATTAATACTAATAGTAGGCCACGTATGGTCAAGATATAACAAAGTTTATTCCACACTTTTGTAGTCAAAATGCGCGTAAAACAGCCTTGGCGTGACTAAATACCTTCCTTATAAATATATTTTAAGACCAAATTTATGTACCAAACAACAAGCTCGAGAGAAAATGTGCATCAATTTTGTAACGCCAATCAACATTAAATGATCCAAATTGAATTATTACGAATGACAATATAGCCGGCTTCTTAAGTTGGCGGGCCAGCGGCTCTTGAGATGGGAGGCGGCGTGTTCTCGTGAGATAATATACGCTAACGGGAGTTTATCAAACAGGTACGCGTTATTAAGATCAGTATAATACTCAGTTCCTATCGCGCAATGATAATATATAGAAATTCCTGAGTTCCGAGTCCCCGATTCCAGAATATTTATATCCGAGTACTCGCTCTAAAGTAAACTCTTCAATTGGAGGCGAATCACGTGATTTGTATTTTTTCGCGACGCCATTTTATAGCAAATTGTGGATTAGTTTTAATGTAATAAACCAGCTTTATTAAAGGATACGCAATATTTAGGCGCTGAAATCAAATAATTTCACTTCCCCGGTGATGTTTTGAGGTATACATTAAACATAGGCGTAGGCGGTGGGAATTTTTTACGCGAGAAAATACGTTGAATTTCCGTGGTATCAATTTTAGAACTTTTTTCGGAAAACTCTCTAATATAAGCCCACCCCCTTTCTCAGAGATGTTGGGTTGGAAATTCAACACCTCTTGTCCTAATAGAAGCCTATATTTCAATTCTATATTGATTGTTGCTATAAAATTTAGATTCCGAACCAAGAACCATTAATCCTAAATTATTATTGACATAAAATCATACATGCTGTTATAAAGTCAAGAGATTATCCAATGGTCCATATCCATCCTAGGTTCTAAATGATTCAGTAGTCGATAGTGTAAGTGGTCTTCATGGACCAGATCGAATAGGAGTCATGTTCAACTTGGGTAGGGGATGTACCCGGATCTCATCTTCCATTAATTAGGAGCATTTATGATTCTGAAGTAAACTAAATCGTCTGTGATATTCTTTGAGGATTGATATAAGTGACATCGGATCGAAAAATTGATTTGATGTAATTAACATCAAAACTCAAAGAACGAACAGGGATTGGCTCAGCCAGGATCAGTCCAATATTTATTGATAATGGTTGTTTCGATCTAGATGTGACTTCGTCAACATAGGGTTCTTGTTTCGTTCGAATTAGTTTATAAATATTCAACGAAAGATAACTTTGATAGAGGGATTCAGTGGTTACAGATTCTGAAACCCTGGTTCAATAGAACCATTTATCTCCATACAAGACATCATTTATAACAATTATTTCAATCACGCAGTACTGATTTAAATTGTATAACCAATAACAGAAAGAAAGCAAGATTGAATGAATATTAATTTATCAAATCTGTCTTTGTCTACTTTTCTCTTAATTATACCCATCTTTTGAATCAATAGGTTAAAGTTCAAATACTAATGCAGATCACTCTTCCATACATCGAGCCAAGATAAGGAAGTGTTGGAATTTACATCAAATCAGTCCTATAAGCTTTCCTTCGAGTAAGTGTTAACCATTCATAATGGAAATCATTTAGCTACCCCTAGACATCTAATTTATCATTTCCAATTTTGGGTTAAGAGTTTTGGCAATAAAATATCGGGTCATTATTCAATCAATGACGTCATAATCATCACTAAGATTTGTTTTTTGATAACACATATCGACATTTCGCGTCGCACAGTAATCTGAACTGCGCCAAACGAAATGTAACTCTCTTACACTATTCACTACACATTTTGATTGTGACATCAGTCAGCCTACATAAGGCGTAATTGGCTATGACATCATAACCTGAATGACACATTAGATCTCTCCATTGATATGATGCTACAATTTGTCTGGCAATCAATAGTATACCTGAATCATACCTTTCCTCTCTTGGTTTTGTTGCGACTCTCTTTGTCATAGAGCAGGTGAGATCCACTATGCACCTCAACACAGGCATGCTCCTTAGACAGCGCCTAACAGTGAAGAAAATATATGCAATTCCCACATTTAACATAATTTAATAACAAGTCTGCATGCACACACTGTTGGCAAGAGGTTTGGATGGATGGATGGATATGGTGGATGTGTCCCAAAATAATAAGTTTCTTTCTAGCCATAACCTACCAATTCATCTCTCCAGTGTATTCATCTATTATCCAATGTCAAATGACGTTATAATCGGCTAAGTGCAGGTAGGATGATGTCATAGTCATTACGTCATAAATGATTCTATTTGGCCCGTCTTTAACTCTTAATAGTCTGACACGTTGTATGAATTGCATGTCTCTACTACTAAAAAAAAATGCTGTTGGATATTTCGAAACTAATTAGACTGAACGCTGTTGCTGTTGCAAAATTAGTTGTAAAAATAGCAAATTTGTTCCAAAATGTTCAATATCTTACCTGAATAGTTTTCTGGAAATTGAAAGTGAGGGAGTTCAGAGATCGATCGATCCTAACATGAGCGAGGTGTGGGTGGAGCTAAGCTAGAGATGGGCGGGGTATAGCTAAAAATGGAAAGGTCCATTACATTTCATCAAAATACCTCCAGTAGAAGACAGGTTATTAAACAAAAACAATATATCAGCATGCAGCCATACTCACACACGATTGGCCTATGGATGGGTCAATGGATACAGAGCCAACAAAATATGCTTCTTCATAGTCTCATGGCCAACCAAAGCTTCATCAATGTATTTCAAGTACAGTACTTCTCATAAATAAGTTAACATGTTAGTAAGAAATGTTCTGTTGAATATTTTGAACATAATTTGACTGGAAGGCATTGCGGCATTATGTTCAAAATATTTAACAGCATATTTTACTTTATTTTGGAAACATGTTACGTTATTACTTACTATTGTAGAGATTAGTTATAAAATAAAAACTCAAAATCTGCATGCATGCACGAATGGCAGGGTGGATGGATGTATTTTTCTGCGCTTTCTGTGTTAATCACACCTCACCTTAATCGGTACATAGATGCTGCAGACATCCTGTTGTCGTCCGATTACATTATCACCTGTAACATCAAACACACAAACAACAGGTAAGCTATACCCTGAATTGTATAGTCAGGTAATCTAAATATAAAGATGTCCCCTGTCCACCTGCATACATGTTATGAAGAATCAAAGAGCATGACATCTAAACAATCATGAGCTGCCAAGGCCTTGATGCTCAGTTGTCTAACACTTAACCCTTTAACACTCAAATCAGCCCAAAATGGCTTCTGCATTATCCAACAGTCTTCTCTTGGTCTTCAAATGGACATTTTCTATGAGAAAATTGAAATTTTCTTGAACAAATTCGAGGGTAAAAGGTTTAAAGTTCATGCGCCTATATGTATGACATGTGGTTATTTCCAAATTGATTTCAAGCTTTATGGATTTAATAGCTGAAAAGAAGTTTAGTGATGAAATGCTGCCTGGCCTGGGGTCAAATACAACTATAAAACAAGGCTTCTGCAGAATTAAATGCCTTATTTTATAGGGGCCATGTGTCCCAGATTAGCCCTGGTAATATTAAGTAATTCTGAAATATAAATGTATATAATTTGCTAAACGAAAAAAACCTTAAAGTTGAAAAAGCATCTAGGTTAAATAACAAGGTCAGAATGACCTTGATATTTAACCTGGTGGCCTCCATGTCACCATCCTGCATCCTCTTGGTATAAGCAAACATATACCAAAGTTGTGTTCCATAAGGGTTAAGTAATCCCGAAATATAACATGATAAGATTTGCTAGGCCTAAAAACTTAACATTGAAAAATAACAAAGTTTTCTAGAGGTCAGAATGACCGTGACCTTCGACTTTGTGACTCCAGTGTCAGCATGCTGCTTCCTAACATTATAGGTAACAATGTATCCAAGTTTAGTTCCAATAGGATTAATCAATCCTGAAAGATAAGCCAAGAGGTCTTCATAAACGCAAAAACTTAACATTGAAGTGTTGTATCAAGGTCACAGTGACCTTAACTGTGACCTTGTGACCTCAGTATCATCATGCTCCTTCCTAACAATATAGACAACTACATAGCCAAGTTTTAGTTGCAATAGGAGTAACTGATCCTGAAATATTAGCTGAGAGGTTTTGCTAAACGCAAAAACTTAACATTGTTGATACTGTCGCCATTGCCGTCGGAGGTGACACATATGTCTCGCTTTCTGCTTCGCAGGGGAGACAACAATGGTGTCAGAGCCCCGCATTCACTATATCGACCTTTACTAATAATGAATGGAAACAAATTTAAGAGAAAGTATAGCTCCCTTTCAAAGGTGTTTTGCCTCACCATAGGTAGACACTAGCTGCATATTTGATCAATCATTTTTTTCAAACATTGCAAACATATACTAAACCTTCATACATGGAATATCCAATAATATGGCTCCCTTAGTCGAATCATATGTGTATAATCATACATGTTGGATCCCTTAGATGGATGAGTTATTTTTCGAAAAATCATTTTTTGGCGATGAAGTATTTGGGTGTGGAATAAAAAGAAAATTCTGAGGTCTGAGTTTATCTGCATGTATATATATTTAGTTTAAGTATCTCAATGCTGGTGCCCAAAGAGACATGAGGGCCAAAATATTTGACTATGATGGTGAATCCTTCAAAAGCCACATCTGGGTATCATAAGTGAGGCAAATACCAAGTTTCATAAAATATCTTAAGCGGTCCTGAATAATATGCTGTTTACAAGATATTGTGGATGTACAGAAAGACATGGTGATTACCATAGGGCTTCGGCACCTTCCTGTGCAGGCTCCTATAAAGCGAGTAACAGACAATGATTATAAATGTATGATAATACATTTATTTGTCATACATGTTCATTATACATGATCATACAGCATCGGACAATGTTGGATGAATTTAGCAACCAGTGATACCCACAAAATCATGTGATTTAAATTCTGGTATATGATTGGCAGTTTCATCCAACATGTTGTACGCTGTCGGATGAAAGTTGAGCATTGTCCGACATTTTTGTATGTATGATTTGACTTGTCGAAAGCTATGGCACACGATCAAACATTATCCAACTGTCAAATCATACATGTATAATCATACATGGTGGATCATCTGTCATAGGCTTTACGGTGAATCTTTCAAAACGCACATATACTCATCATAAAGTAGCCACCTGCCAAATTTCATTACATTATTTTAAGCGATTCTGTATTAATATATGCTGCTTACGAGAACATTGACAAAAATCAGTTTTAGCGTTAAAAAGCGCATTTTCACCCAAAGCCTTGGACCCGTAAAGATGAATCTTTCAAAAGGCAAATCTAACCATCCTAAAAAAGACACACCTACTAAGTTTCATTATTTTAAGCAATTCTATTTGATATGCTATTCACGAGGACATTCAATGACACTGGAAAAAATCCTGAGTTTTTGTTTTAAAAAGCCCATTTTCACCTCAAACCTTGAATGTATAAAGGTGAATCCTTCAAAAGGCACATCTACTCATCATTACGAGACCACCTGTCAAGTTTCATCAAATCATTTTAAGCGATTTTGTATGATATGCTGTTTTGAGGGCAAAAATGGTGCGTTTTTGCATTAAAAAGCACATTTTCACCCAAAATCTTGGACCTATAAAAGTAAATCCTTAAAGTTCTCATCTATTCATAAAATATACATACCCTAGCTAAATTTGGGATAATTTGTTACTTTATGGACACTTTAACTAACTAGGAGTATAGCCACCATTTTAGATAGCTATTTGCAGGCACCATTATTTTAGGCTCTATTGTCCTCCCCGGTGAGCAATTGTTGGTATAAAACCAGTCTCGTAATGCTAACGCTAGTCATTCTTCTGTTGGCTTCGCTACAAATGCATATCGATCCATCATAAAGAAGCCACCTGAATTGTTTCATTAAATTATTTTAAGCGATTTTATATGATATGCTGTTTACAAGAAGATTGACTAAAATTTTGAGTTTTTGCGTTAAAATCAATTTCCCCTGAAATCTTGACCTATAAATGTGAATCACACATGCATATCACAAATGGTTCTGTATCATATGCTGTTTACAAGATATTGTGGACAGACAGAAACAGTGAACCTTCCGGTGCGGTGCACTAACTACAGGATTTCTATTTCTTTCAACTTATACAAATACTGATATGTAATTGTCAATTTTACAAACAAAAATATAATCATTTCAAACACAAATAGTAGCCATGAAGATACTCTCTTTTGAGCTCAGTCTTAGTAAGAGTTGATCCATTAACCCCAAACTCCAAACAATCATAAACTCTCGTAATAGGAAGGCATGTGCTTTCTTGCACTCCAGAGTTATGGTCAGAAATGTGTATTCCGGTATGCACTTCGTGGCCCAGATATGTGATTCTATGTCCAGAAACTCATTGAACTTCTAGTCACCTATATTATGAATAGATGTACCAAATTTGGTGATTCTACCCACTTGCGTTCCTGATTAATGGCTAAAATGTGCATTTCGGGATGCACTTAGTGTCCCCAAGACCTAGATAGTTGACCATTTGATGTCAAACTCATTTTTTGTCCAGCCTACAACAATATGAATCGATATGCCAAATTTGGTGATTCTACATTCTCCAGGGTTCCCAACACAGTTTTCCCTGAGAAATTTCCAAAACTCCATGAGAAATATTTTCACTTTAATGAGGTTGCTGGGAAGTCAAGGTGTTGCATCAAAGCAACTAAGATCCTGATAATACATACAACAGAGTCATAGCCTTTGCATACAACAATTTTAATTTATTTCCGTTTTCAGTCAATGGACACAACTTAAAAATAATTGGACACTCACAAACAGACAGACAAACAGATAGTGTAACGAAACGCATCGATATATTGGCAAATATTTTAATTTTCACCATAGGATGCTTTCAGCCAAATTTGCTTGAAATCAGTCAAGTTGGTAATTAGAAGCATTTGACAATGAAGTTTTTCATAAAATCTAAGATTTTCACCCAAAGATTAACAAACTAAACTCTGAATGGAAGTTTTAGAACCTAGCATCATATGATCATTTCATGAAAATCTGGTTGAAATTTGTAAAGCTGTTAAAAAGAAGCCCTTTGACAGTTTCCTGTAGATTAAAAAAAAATTCTAAGATTTTTTAGCCAATAGTTTGCCGAATCACAATTCTGAATGGAGTTCTACAACCTATTATCATAGGATGCTTTCAGCCAAACTTGGTTGAAATTGGTCAAAATGGTAGAAGAAGCAATTTGGCAATTTCCAGTAAATGTTTAATAAAACCTAAGTCTTGACGGAAAAAACAGACGAATCAAAATTCTGAATAGAAGTTCTGGAGCCGAGCACATTAGGATCCTTTGACTAAAATTTGGTTAAAATCTGGATATTGGTTAAGGAGGCGTTTCAAAACAAAAGTTGATAGACAGACAACGAATGGACTTTGGTTTGGTTTATTATACGTAAGTGCGTTTTTTTGGAACAAATCTGAGGGGTAAAGGGCTAAGAAAAAGCAGACTAAAAAAAAATATTGGAGAAATCATTCCACTGGCTCGGTAAACTAAATGTAGCCAGACAGCCTACTGAGTCGTTGAATTTCAAAGCACATATTTTCTTGGCAAGCAAATGCATACATTACTTATGAGAGTTTAACCATTTAAAAAGGACCATTTTTACATCTCCTGTCCAGTTTATAACGTGTGTATGAGCAATAGCTTACCTTCATAAATAGGGAACTTTGTCTCAGGAAATCCCTTTTGACAGAGCACTTTCAGGTGAGCCACCTAAACAACAGAATAAAACAAGATCTAACTGAAGCTCTGTGCAATAGTTTCTATACAATTCACATCTTGATTTACAGGCTTGGATACTTACCCAATGCTAGGAGATAGGTGATTTTGTGGTATTACAGAATTGTGATTAATGACTTATTCACACACCATCACAGTCATCCACTCCATGGCTGATTTTCATACTTTTGGTGCTCATCACCTAGAGGTAGGTTTCGAACCCACAACCTTTGTCTATGAGCTGACCCCGTTACAAGCCATGTTTTTCTTAAGGTTCTGGTGGTGGCAGGCATCAAGCGCATCTAGAACTGACTTTTGACCCGGCCAGCTGTATATCGCATCAGTGATACACGGGTCGTACAATATAAGCGTATAGTCTCTTGGCCAGAGGGAGCCTTGATACGTGATTCTCAGTCTCCAAATTGACCGGAAGACTGTGTGGAACGTTCAGAAATGTCAGAGAAGCAGCGGATTTCAATCTCCATTCTTGCCCACAACACATCACATCACATGTACACCTTTGTTACTAACTTCCTCCTTATTACAATGTAAACAGATACGTTAAAATAAACATTACATACGCTGGACAAAAAGTGTGAATATTCAGCAGAATCGTGCAGGAAACTGCTGAAAACCTGAAAGCAATGTTGCTGTAGGCTGTTCACTATTGCAGCAATGATTGGATTAACTGGACTGGGTACAAACGCAACAAATGCATATCATTGTAGAAAACTGCAAATCTTTGTGTTTAGATGTCCATTTGCAGGCCAAGAAAAGCCTATTTTTAAAAATCTATCATTGGAATGCCTGGCTCGATTCTCAAGCCAGCCATTCCAGTGATACAATTTCAAAAGTAGTCTTCACTTGGCCTGCAAATGGACATTACACATACACTGAGCAAAATGCCAATTTTCATGACAGATCGCATGCAGGTAATTAAAAAGTTACGGCTTGAAATATTTTATGCAGTAGAAACTATTCATGATTATTCGATTATATTATTGTTAATCATACAAATTGACAATTTAAAACAAGTCTCTTCACAGGGTAATGAGAACATATTTCCAACCATGTTCTTCCCGATGAGGAAACTAATTTTCTGTCCTGTGCTAAGAATATAGCTAAATGCTTACTGGTTTTCTCTGACTAGCTGATATTCCCTCATCGGTATCCTCGCAGTAGTCATCAAGAAAGATAGCCTGTGTTTGGTCAAAGTCCATTGCACAGCAGACACACTAGAACATTATATCTGTTTGATGCAAGAAAAATATGAACGACAATCAGGGATTGCTGAAATCTGGTCCTACAGCCCCTCTTACAGAAACACAATTAGCTTAATTACATGACCATAGCCGTTGACAATAAAATCATTAAAGTTCTTTGGACCCCAAGTGGAACTCACAGATTAGGTTGAAAATCCATTTGACTGTAGACAGCATATTTGTTTTTAAGAATGTGTCCCTATGACTTTGACATTTGACCACCAAATCAATCTGGTTCTTTGGAACCGCAATGCCAACATCCCATGATCCATTCCCACATAGGTTTGACAAAAGTCCATTCAATCATGACGGTGACAGACATAACCAAGTGGACAAATGTGACTGCATTATTCACCTGGATCATAGGCATTTCAACTAAAAAGCCCATCAGCTACAAATAGAACCTTAAGGTTTCGTTAGAACTGCAACAAGAACAAGAATACATCCTACCGAATTTCGTTAAAATCGAATGATTCTCGGGAATCCAAGAGGGTTTCCACCCTGTTTATCCAAATTTCAAAAGTAGAAAATTTGAAATCACCATAATCAAAAACCTATATAAAAACAATTTCAAATTCAAAGTCCATAAAAAAAAACCCATATATATGACTGTCTATAGGGATACTAATAAGGGTCCCGTTGAGGGTGATTTAACCCCAAAATGCAACTTCGGACACCCAAAAGTAGTGGCAGTGGGTTGCATGGAACCTTTGAAGATCTGGTATGACTATTAAATGTTAATTAGTCGTATATATGTTTTTGCACAAAAATACCCATAAAACCTAGTATGAGGCCCCCCATAATTCATAGAGCTTCTGAGTCCATGCCATGGTATGTTCTAATTTTAAAAACAACTTGGATCTTAGAATCACCCGTCTGCATGATTGATCCCTCTAGGACCCAGCGTATGGAGTTGGTGGATCCAGTATTTCTCTTGCTCTTTTCTAATATAAGTTTTATCTGAGTCCTCAGGCTCGTGAAGGAGAACTTTGAAGAACACGTTTTTACTTCACATCTGTATTTTAATCCTGTGTGAGTATTTGTGAATGCACGCTTACTGTCCATTTTGTGACAGAAAAAAACATTTTTTCCTGGTGCATGGGTAGATTGGGCTCAGGAAAGTGTTTCATTGGAATCCCGTTTTGGCGGGAAAATCAAACTTGGCTGAAACAAGGGTATCTTTGAAAGCGGGATTCTTTCTATAGCCAAACATGGGTGGTGTGGTGAATGTGCTTCAAGATTCAAGATTATTTATTTCATGCTTGATATACAATATACAGACATTACAATTGGGCAGTCCATCAAAGGCAGAGCCTATGAGTCGATGGACCCCCTACACACAATACAAAACATTACAATATATAAGGTGATAGTTAATTATACAGACATCTGTGAGTAAACACAGAACACAGGACGGCACAACATCTATTTTTTTGCATCATATTGTCATGATTGCATTTGGGGCTGCTTTCCAGCAGTTCCCAGTTCTTTTGGATGATTTTCTTTGCTTTATGGCTTTGAATATGGAAATCCAGATTGCATGGGATACGTGTGTTTTTCTCCAAGTTTTTAGGTTTGGTTACACCAAAACCAATTTTCCGGTTACACCTAACCAACAATCAAAAAATCTGGCTACACCAAAATTATCTCCGGTTACAGGATTGAATAATCAGAATTTCCAGTTACACATAACCAGATTTTTTTCAGATCCAGGTTACACCAAGGAGCAATTGTAACCGGATCCGAGAGTATAAAAGCAAGTGCAGAACAGAGCACTAACATTTGGATTTCGATCCAACCAGATCAAGCGCAAGAAAGCTTCAAAAGAAGAGTTCCTGACCAGTTGATCAATACATGTATGTTCTAATTTTAGCATGGATTTAAAAGCTGCATTGAAACCACAGATCTTTGGTTTGAGACCCCTGCATTTCAGCTTGGGACCACACATTTCAGGGTGTGGGGACCCTGGGATCTCCAAAATTTAGATACCATGAGAAACACTGGCTG
Organism: Chaetoderma sp. LZ-2023a; assembly: GCA_034401795.1. Taxonomy (NCBI): domain Eukaryota; kingdom Metazoa; phylum Mollusca; class Caudofoveata; order Chaetodermatida; family Chaetodermatidae; genus Chaetoderma; species Chaetoderma sp. LZ-2023a. The sequence goes on along the minus strand of CM067369.1, from coordinate 58,767,783 downwards.
TCTAACACTGAATCTTGATTGGTTGACGGTGGCCATGGTTTTTTATAATCTCCTAACTTTCCTCGAAAAAATTGGCATGGCCATTAATCCCTAATCATATTCCCCAAATTTTGGCCTAATCCCTTCAGCTGTCCTGGAAGAGGTGGCATTTGTGAAAATTAGCTCATCCAAGATGGCCACCTTAGCATTTGGCCAATCAAGTTTCCTTGAAAAATTTGGTGAACAGCTTGTAAATATGGCACATGATGGGACTCGAGGACAAGCTAGCCTGGACGACCATCGTGAACCTCACATTAAGTCCACGATCTGACGAGCCTGACCCAAAACTTTGTCATGTTATTTCGGATATGATATAATTCATTAATATCATCGTCATCATCTCGTCATTATAAATTATTCTAATTTTAAATAGGACTGATGATATATAATGGTATTCCCCATAGCCAAGTATTATGACCACTTTACACAGGGAATGATGATTTGCAATGATGGTGTGATAACGCTAGTAGTCCAGGAGCCAGGACCAGCAAAAGGAAAGTTTAAGCGCAACACCTAATACACAGTTGGTTTGTCAATTTATGATGTTTTAGGGGTGCCTCTGGAGAATTTCTAGCCCTGATGTACAGCTGAATTGTTGTGGCAACAACATATGACTGACAATTTTCTATTAGGGGGTGGCGGCCGAGGCGCAAATCTAGATAAAATTAGCAATTTTGGGGGGGGGGGGGAGTTCCTAAAGTCAAGATCCCTAAAACAAACGTTCTCAACATGTTGATATGAGTTAAGTCTTTGTTTAACTGCTTCAATAGCTCAAGTTCTCCAGGATATAATGCTATGTAATGAAGAAATACAGAAAATTCCATGAAAATTGTTGTGTTTTCAAAATTTTCGACTAATTCTGCAATCTAATGTATTTCAATGAACCATCAGTTTACCAATATGGCTAAGGCTGTTTATTCCATTTATCTACATATCAGAAATACAAACAATGTTCATATTCCCTGATTTAAACAAGAAATATTGCCATTTCCTTTCCCCTACCCCTAAAAATCATCATACACTCAATACAAATTTTCAGACCTGATTTGCCAAATTACTAACAATTTTCATTTCAGAACACCATCCAAGATATGAACAAACTCAGAGGCGTATGGTCAATGTGCTCACAAAATTCTTATGTGTTCAAACAATTTTTCTTTTGTCAGATTTTGTTATTGTAACATTTCATGCAATGTATTCTACACATGTGGAATTAAGAAGCCAGAGGAGTACAAACTCGATTGAGCATAGCGAGCAAGAGCAAAATGGTATAAGCTCACATGTCTTCTCACAAAGTACCAGTCCCTTCTGTCGGACAATGCTGTCTACTGCTGAGAACTATTCAAGCCAGCGTCTCAAACTAAGGCTCCAGAACCATTTCAAGGACACAGTTCTATTTCAGGAACATGATGAGCAAAGCAAATCTCAACTGATGTGCTCCAGCAGAAGCTCACTGCAAGATGGTATCAATGCTGCCAATGTGAAGAAGGTGAAGCAGTCAATATTAGCCTGGCTATGGAAGTTAAGTCCAATCTGTTGGTGTCATTACTCCATCCAACATCTGTACGGGTATATTCATACAAGCAGCAGCAGCAGACAACATGTAAGGCTCGAACATTTGGAGCATGAACAGTGACCTCAGTGCAAAATTGATGCTGGGGGAATATAGTGGTGTGGATATAATGTTGCTGTATAGTATTATAGCCTAGCGTACTGCATCCTAGTTTTCATATAGAAAGAAAACATGCTAACTAGGATGGCGTCTTGCCCAATACACAACTAACAAATACAGTGCTAACGATATATCACAGGTCGTAGGACCTTACGGTGCTGTTAGTTGAAAGCACACGGAAATAAAGATAACATGTATAGTAAGAAACAGAAAGTATAAAAATGTGGTCGGAAAGACCAGGTAGGTACGTATTAGTCATCAGTACGATTTACGGAAATAGTAATATGCACAATAGTATAGTCAGCGTGGTCTGGCAGATCCAGCGAGTTATCCACCAAGAATCACCATCATCTCTACATTCCATAGAATCACATCGGGCCCGCAAGGCCCATCCGCAGGAAACTCCTTTAAGAAAGTTCCGGAGAGGGAGTTCTTATATTGGCCATCCGGGAACATCCAAAATTTGCATCGCTGATGTCTTTAAGACTGCCCACCGGCGCAGATCTCAAATCCGAAAGGCACTGCTGTGATATAGGAACCAAAGTCAGTTAGCAGTTCTCCCGCATCAAGCACTGCGCTGGTCCAGTAGTCTTCTTGACGGGTCGGCTTCCACGCTGATGATGTTCTCGATTCGCACCCGGAACGGTCGTCCCGCACCCAGCTTAGCTGGGAGGGTCTGTGCCCATTCGGTTGATCCGTGCTACACCACCCCCTCCTAGTTTGACACTTCAATGAGACCAAAGAGTATTGTATTGCCTAGTGCAATACATCAAAATGTAAAACTTATGCTTGAACGAGCAAGGATTTCCAGCGTTCCTGAATTTAGAGTTCTTGTTGCAGATGACTATAATGGAACTGTAACGTATAAACACCTATTGACCCGTCTAGCATGTAATCCAGCACAGCCCAACTGTTACATCAGAGAAGGTGCTTTGTGTGGTAATGTGAATGAACTTTCTGATTGCCTCAAAGATATATTTGCGAAGTTATCAATTGATGAAGTGACATATAACTCATGGGTTACTATGGGGAGAACAATATTGGAAACACTTGTGAAAACAGTTGATGACTTTATTGATGTTCTCGTGAAAAAGCTACTTATTCTTCTACGACATGATTTCATTTCAAAAGAGCAATCTGCATATATAAAGGAGATAAAGGAAGGAAACATGGATGGTGAAGTCCTGATTATTGGAGATTTTGCAGAAAATTATACATTCGTCCTTCAAGATGCTGCACAAGGGTTTCATTGGACAAACACTCAAGCTACCATTCATCCATTTGTTGTTTATCGTCATTTTCCAATCGTAGATAATTTATCAACAGATCTAAAACACATCAGTTATGTGATAATATCTGACTGTCTCAAACATGATACAGTTGCTGTTCATTGCTTTCAAAGGCAACTTTTGAATTTTTTGAAATCTAAGATCTTACCAGTTAAGAAAGTGTTGTGTTTTTCTGATGGTGCAGCACCTCAATATAAGAACAGGAAAAATTCCCTCAACCTTGCTTACCACGAGGATAACTTTGGTATGCTAGCAGTGTCATTTTTTGGAACTTCACATGGAAAAGGCCCTTGTGATGGAGTCGGTGGGACAGCCAAGCGACTTGCAGCCAGGACTAGTTCACAGAGACTATATGAGGATCAAATTCAGACACCCAAACAGCTTTATGAATGGGCAAAAGATAATATTCCTGCAGTTGAATTTGTGTACACCAGCAATGAAGAAGTCGAAGAGGAGCGTGTAACTCTACAGGATCGGTTTGATTGTGCAGTAGCGATTTCAGGTATCCAAAAACTGCATGTATTCACTGCAATTCCCGGACCACGATTTAGTCTCATAGTTAAAGACTTTTCACGCTCATCTGTATCAGGAACAAAGGTGCAGGTCAGTGACACAGCTAGTAAAGAGCTTTTTCTATGGGATGAGCTCACTGGTTATGTAACATGTGAATATGATGGAAAATGGTGGCTAGCCTATGTTCTTAATAAGTCCATAAACACAGATGAGGTGAGACTTAAATTCTTGCATCCTTCTACACCTTCTGTTTCATTTTCCTATCCAAGAAAGGATGATGAACTTCTAGTGGCTCGCAATGCTGCTCTGACTAAGGTAAATCATATAACAGCTACCAGGAGGAGCTACCGACTCAACGATAATGAAAGTAATGCTGCATCCAAGTTATTAAATGATAAGAATCGGGTGAAGATTAAGGTATGCATTGTACTCTGAGTAGAGTAATAGATATATTCATGTGTGTATGATTGATTGCTTACTTTTGTAGAAATCATGATACCATATATCATTTCCATCAGTCATTAAAAATATCAACATCTTATAACCCACCTGCTATTCTGACTTTCCATCAGTCATTAAAAATATCAACATCTTATAACCCACCTGCTATTCTGACTTGCACACATAACTAAAACTGATACATACATGTCTCCATTAGACATTGTTAAAAGACTAGTTTCCAAATCTATCAGATACATATAAGCGATGGAGTTGTATACGTCATTGACTAAACAGACTATATCTCCAAAACCCCTGCATTGCCCACTCTCATTTTTTTAACATACCTAAAGGATAGATGACTCTATCAAACGAGATCAAGATTTCCTTGGCTGGACGAGGTATTCCGGGTGTAGGTAAGGTCAAAGCGTCAGATGAAATCAATATTTTTGTATTATCTGATAGAAAGAAGGGAATGATACCATTGGATAGGGTTTCCAAATACCTTTAAAACAAGGTATTGATCAGCTCTGTTTGATAATAAATAAGGAAGTTATGGACGATTTAGTATTTAATATCATCAAAATTTTGGTGGTCAAGCGTGATTTTGGTCAAACTTTCCTGACCCATATCTCAGACACTGGGCAAGATAATGACTTAAAATTGTGTACAGCTCCGTTTCTCCTAAGTACTCACAAGTGTGTGAAATTTGAGCAAAATCAGAGATGGTCAAGGAAAAAAGTACATGTTAGTGTGTTGATTTGACATGGAATGGCCCCAATTGATATATATATATACAGTAGAAAGAAATAAAGCAGGCTGGCAGGACAATCCCTACTGGGCTCATTTCATGATTGTCGTATGTGTGTTCATATAGGAGTAACAACAAGTTCTGTTTTCTCTCATTCATTATTACTTCTTTAAAGCTTGTACCAAGGGATCCAAACTATCTACATTATGGGGAGATATGGGTGGAAAACAGAACTGGTTGAAAAGGATTTTTTCTGTGACTAGTGATTGAACACCATAATGTTATTTGATTCCCTAGATACAAAGTAATTTTGGACATAGTGCAGGGTTCTTCACAATATGTTGCACTGACAAAAGTTCTTACGAGCACGAGGTGTGGAATGATAGGACAGTCCCTACCAAAACCAATCAGAAAGATATGAATCTTATTTACAATAGTAATGCAAGTACAATGCAATAATTGGCTTGCCAGGTCTTTGTGGGATCTTATCACAGAATGACAGGACAACCCCTACCAGTCTACCATTCAGTAAACAGTTGCTGAGTGTGAAGTGTTGAGGTAAAACAACGGCTAGTAGGATTTATGGAGCTCAGGGCTGTACAGCAGGTGTGACCACTGCTTGTCAAGGTGATTTTTGAAACAGTCTAAGGACGGGGCATGTACGACGTCATCATTTAGGGAGTTCCAGTGATTTATCACCCTGTTACAGAAGTGTTGGTGCAGTGACGTGTTGCATTGGAATTTGTGTAGTTTGAGCCCATGACCTCTGGTTATATGGGAGGTTTCTGCCTCCAGCTCTGGTGCTGTATTTCGAATGTACATACTTGAATGTCTCTATCATATCACCAGGTAGCCTTCTGTAGGAGAGTGATGGTAGTCTAAGTCGTGCGCAGTCTGTCTTCGTACGTCAAGTCTCTCATACCAGGCAGCAGTCTAGTGGCACGTCTTTGCACATTTTCAATAAGATTTATGTCTTTGATTTGACCTGGGCACCAGACAGAGTTTGCATATTCCAATAGCTGTCGTACACCTTGCTATGCACAGACACCTCATCTATCCTACTATCTGATTGCTTAATGTTTTTTATTCATCCAATAATATCAAATATCATGTTCTATAACATGGTAGAAAAGGCCCCATTTTCTCAGAAATAAACAACCAAAAATCTGACTCAATTATTTTGACTCAGGAAGAGTGATCTCCCCTGGGCCCCAGCCTATATATATAATCACAGGCATTTGAAGTTTACCCTCCTATTTCATATTATTAGCATATTTCATATTACTACTATATATATATATATAATACACAAGGTGGTCAACAGCGATCACGGAAATACAGTACGCATGAAAAAAACAAAGCAAAAATCTTAGTTCTACACCTATCCGTTCGAGATGATAGCGGCATGTTTGTGTCTGTTATATCTGTCTAACACATCAACACGTGGTACCGATCAGGACCGGAATGAAGCAAGAATTTTATTAACTTTATTAGTTTTGCGAAGCGAATCGAAAATATTCCAGAAACCATTGGGGAAACACTAGCCATTGCTAGACTGGTCCCCGGCGCTTTGTATCTGTTTGCAATGCCAGCATCATTGAACCTTTCACCCCAACACCAACAATATGCATTCAGATTCAAGAGAAACTTGGTACTATTTAATACCTTCAAGGGAATATTATTCAAGCACATTGATAAACATAAGTGCCTAACTTCCCAAGTATATCCACAACGTGGGTCAGTCCTACCAATCATGAAAGAATACACCGAACTGAAAACCGTAACTATATCTCTGTCCTCCAAGTAAATTGACAAGGTGGGTCAGTCCTACCAATCACGAAATGCATTAATGAGGTGGGTCCACCCCACCAGCTAAAACTGTTACGCTGTTCCTAGTCCACGTTCTATTACTAGTCCACAGCCAACCTATAATATAATACTTTCATCCGCAACAAGCTGGGTCAGGTGGGCTTGTCCTACCAGCCCCACAAACACATAAACAACTATTGTAATAATGTAAACGTACTGCTAAGGTGGGTATGTCCTACCATTTAAGTAAGCTAATTATGCGAGTCAGCCTTACCAGCCCCAACAGGTTGCTAGGTGAGTTCTTGCTGTATTTAAGTCCTATGTTTTAGTACCAGGTACTATGGTTTCTGGAACATTTACAATTCGCTTCAAAAAAACGTAATACGGTTAATAAAATTTGTAACAGCGATGCAAAACCAGCGTCGATGTGTTAGCCAGATATAACGGACACGATACGCCGCCATGATCCTGAACGGAGAGGATTAGAACTAAGATTTTTGCTTTTGTTTTTGTTCATGCGTACCGTGTTTCCGTGATCTCCGTTGACCACCTTGTGTATTATTAATTATATATATATATATATATAGTAGTAATATGAAATATGCTAATAATATGAAATAGGAGGGTAAACTCCAAATGCCTGTGCACACACAATAGGTAATGCAATCGGCGGAGAGCCTGTTATGATTCATGAATATTGTTTATTTGGAATTATTGAATAAATAATCTTGAACGATGGTAAAGAATGCTGTTTTATACTCGTGCATAATTGGATCCTAAGACATTGCTGTCTAATAGGACAGCGATGTCTATCGGTCCAAATAATTTTATAGTACTTGAAAGAAAATTTTTTCTATCTATATAACATGCTACTTTTCTTGTTTTGAAAAAAACTATTGACCTGGTACTAATACTGATGCTACTTCTGCTGCTACCACTGCTACTACATGTACTACTACTGCTACTACTAGAATTATGACTAGATGATTCCACTTGCTATTATATCCAATAATAATTTCAATTACCATACTAACAAACTACAGGACGAGCAGGAGAATGAGCATCCTCCTTCCCTTGTCCAAGGATGCTCCCCATTAGCCAGCATCCTGTAAACAGTATATCCTCTCCGTTCACTCATATATTAGTTACTACACCTTCATGCGCCCGGACACCACAGCAATTACCAGCAATTCATCATGAAGAACCACCTGTTACCAATACTGATATTACTGCTCTTGCCCTGCCTCTACACTCCGGTTTGACATATTGTCTACATAAAATAAAAGGTACCGGTACTGCTGAATATTCTGGACCTACTTACGTCATAACTAAATCAGTTTGTTGCTAGAATCATGTTGACCATTGTTATCTTTACTGTATCATTAACCATAATCATATTTAATTTATTTTATTATATTGTATTTTATGTGAATGTCTGGCTCCTGGGTCTTACAGACAACACATCCCAAGGGACATAGCTCCTCTTGCTGGGTGTTTTGAAGAGGACTTGACTGGGGGCTGTGGTTGGCTAAGCCACCAACAACTCTCGGTCGGGTGGCTTTTCTGAATATTCAGCGAGTGTGCAGCTTCTGTGTTAAATCCTGAGTCAAATTGGACCAGCACTCCTCAAGATATACACAGATCCAGAACTTGATCATATCTAAGAGCTCTAAAAACCCAGCCATGACAAACACACTAAGAAATAGACTCGAACACAGATTCACATAGCCGGTTTACTCTCTTTCCTCTAGGGAAAGAAGGTGATAGACAATAATAATAATAATAATAGTAGAAACAGGATGAACTCCAGCCCCCACCCCACCCCCTTCATCCCCTAGCCAATTCCAATGAGTGAAATATGTTACCCACAGTATGAAGAACAATCAAAAACAAGTGAACCATGTTTGTCAAATGTCTTGTCTTTTTCTCCTTTTTTTTCTCTTCTTTTTCTATGTCAAATCCTATATTATTTGTCTGTAGTTATGTATAATATATTGTCATAATGCCTTATGTCTACTTATGTCAAATCATGTGTAACTTGTATGTTATTTTATGTCAGGGGTCCACAAGCTAATAGCCACAGCCTCCAGTGGACTCCCTGTTATCATATTGTAATTTGTAATATTTACCAAGAGAATAAATCAAATCAAAATCAAATCAAAATCATCATTATAAGTAAAAGTACCCTCCCCAAAAATATATATATGTTTATTGTTGTATCTATAATCATAGACATCCATGTATATTATTGAACTTGACTATGTTCTGTGCTTGTCTGTTACGTAACTGTCTTGTCCTTATTTATTACCCATATGTATCGCAAAATAATAATAATAATAATAATAACCAAGTGACTGCAGGAAATGTCAATTTCCCTTTCTCCGAGATCTAACAATACTCACCATTCTGTTACTTCTGATATACAGCTGGCCTTGACAGCGGCTCTAGGATTATAGACTTAGAAAGCTTTACCGACTCCTGGGAACCGGGTACCCGGCTCCCCACTGCCGAGTACCCGTTTACCATAGAGCTCATATTGTTTGCATAGCCACCAAACAAGAGAAAACTATGGCTTGCCTCCGTGGGGCTGGGAGGCTGGGTCCGTAACAGAATGGTGAGTATTGTTAGATCTCGGAGAAAGGGAAATTGACATTTCCTGCATTCTCCTTCGATCAATACTCACCATTCTGTTACTTCTGATATACACCAGATTTGATCAGTAACCTGGTGGGAAGGGGCAAGCCATACATGCTAATTTTGCCCCTTGGAGAAAGATTTTAGACTTCAAACTTGACTAACGGAGACCTAAAAGGACCGTCAAGTTTACGGAACCGAATCACATTCGCGTCACAGCCCCCCCCCCTTTTTCCTCCTAAGAAAAGGGAGAGAACTAACGAACATGTATCTCGCCTGAAAACACCAATATGCCAAGAGGGCTAACTACTCCCTGCATATCGCTTGTATTAGCCTGAGAATGAGCATGAATATATAAGATGAATGAACATGATACATATACATAATACAAAAAACTCTCACTTGTTGAATTACCTTATGATAACAGGACTTCAGACGTACCGCCTACAACCATACACCGGTTCGGCCATCAGTGACACAATCTGGTTGACATCCTCTCGCTTGACCATGTCTGCTTTAGGTTCTTTTCTTACCAAAGTGAAAAAAGGGGAAAAGCAGTGTGGTCACTAACTATCGTTTCAAAACAGCTAAAGCGAGTGGATTGGCTGAGTCTGACACATCCCTCATATAGTAATCCGTAAATGAGGACTCACAGTGCCATTGTGCAACGGCCATGATGTCCTCTAACGGAACACCATTGTAAAGGGCGGTCGAGGCGGCTATTCCTCTAACATCGTGTGCCCTTACGCCCTGCACCTGGTGCCCAGTCGCCATCTCATGAGTAGTCTGAATGCATTCGACCACCCAACGAGAGATAGTATCCATGGATGCGGCGCCATAAGGCTTTTTATGGCAGATCCACAAATGTCTATCGTTCGACCGTAACGAGTCAGTCCGTTTCTTGTACTTAGTCAAAGCACGGACCGGGCACCAGACACTGGCATCACGATCAAACCTGGTTAACTTCGGTATAATGATCGGTTTGCCGGGATATCTCAAAGATTGGTTCTTTGACATAAATTCTGCTCTTGGCAGAAGACGCAGACCTTCTCCAGAAACAATAAATCGGTTCCTCTCTGCCGAAAGCGCATGGATCTCACTGCGCCTTCTAGCTGAGGAAGCTGCCAATAGAAAGACCGCCTTTAGAGTCAAATGCTTTAGACTAGCCGAACGCAACGGTTCGAATGGGTGCTTGGCCAGTACATTAAGCACTAAAGATAGACTCCAGGCTGGAATGACTACCGGTTGTCTCGGTCGGAGATTGCTCATTCCCTTCAGCATCACGTTTAACTGGGCCACCTCTGGACTATCCCTGTTGGCTAGACAAGGGATAACTGATGCCAGAGCTGACTTGTATCCAGCAATTGTGACGGGAGCTAGTCCTGTAAAGAACAGCTCACAGAGAAAATCTGCTATTTGCTGAATAGTGGATTGAAAGGTATCAATACCCTTTTCTTCACACCAGTCTGCAAATCTGTTAACCTTGTTGTTATATGACTTGAAGGTTGACCTCCTTCTCGCAGCTGCGATGAAATCAGCAGCCTGTCGAGAAAAGCCTTCCGACGTGGAACGTTGTTTGACAACATCCACGCAGTCAATTTGAACATTTCGGGACGCTCGTGTAGGAAGCGTCCCTTCGCCTGGGAGATTATGTTCGGAATCTCGGGCAACTGCACAGGATTTTCCACCAGCAGATCTAGAAGATCCGTGAACCACGCCCTGCTTGGCCAATACGGCGCTATTAACAGGACCAGACACGGTTCCTCCCTGACCTTCACCAATACCTTCGGTAGAAGAATGGTGGGTGGATACGCGTAAGCGTGCATCCCTCTCCAGCTTATCGCCAGAGCGTCTGTATCGACGGCATTTGGATCTGGAATCGGCGAGACATATGTCATGATTTGAGCATTTTCCTTTGTGGCGAACAAGTCCACGTTGGGTTTGCCCCAATGCTCGAAGATCCGTCGTAGAACTGGAGGGTTGAGGGACCATTCTGTTGGCAGAATTCTCTGTCTGCGAGACAAAGCATCCGCCAGAATGTTCAATCGGCCAGGAATATGAGCTGCTTTCAAAACAACCGAGTAATTCCTGCACCATTGAATCAAGTGCCACACCCTGATGCACAGGGTGGGCGACCTGGTCCCTCCTTGGCGATTTATATATGATACTACTGTCGAATTGTCCGACCGTATCAATATCACCTTGCCCCTGATCATCGGAAGGAATTCTTCCAACGCCAGTTCCACTGCCATCATTTCCAACAGATTGATATGCAGCTGACTCTCCGGGAGAGTCCATGTGCCCGAGACTTGGTGTTCTCCCAAGCAGGCACCCCACCCTTCCAGCGATGCGTCCGTGTAGACGGACAGCTGGGGGTGGGGTAGGTGCAGCGAAACCCCTATTAGGAGATTCTGACGCTGTTTCCACCATAGAAGATGCGATATTATCGGCTCCAAAACTGGCACCAGTTTTGACAGGGGTTCTGTTCTCTGTTTCCACAGAGACATCAGATACAACTGGATAGGTCTTCGCATTAGAGCAGCGTACGGGATAACCTGCTCCATGGAGACCATCATGCCCAGCATCTGAAGGAACCGCCTCGCCTGAATGTGGTTTCCCACTCGAAAACTCCCGAGGATGGCTAACAGAGACACCACTCTGGGCTCTGACGGGTAAACCCTGCCCTCCTCGAGGTCGAATCGCATTCCCAAATAAACGAAATGTTGAGTGGGTGTCAACTCGGATTTCTCCTTGTTGACTATCCAGCCTAGATCTGAAAGTAACTTCAGAGTCAGAGCAGTATCCACGTTCAACCTGGCTGCCGAGTCTGCCTTGAGCAGCCAGTCGTCTATGTAGGTGTGTAGCGCCACGTTCTCTTTTCTGAGAAACGCTGTCACCGCAAGGACCACTCTTGTGAAAACCCTCGGAGCTGTCGACAGGCCAAACGGGAGAACTGTAAACTCCCATACTTGATTCTGAAACGCAAATCTCAGAAACCTGTGCCAACTCCGATTGATCGGAATGTGGAAATATGCATCTTTCAGATCGATCGATACACACCACATTCCTTTCCTCAATCCCGCCATTACCGACCTCGGTGTTTCCATCTGGAACCGAGGCGTATGGATAAACCAATTTAATGGCCTGAGATTGAGTATGGGTCTCCATCCCCCCGTGCTCTTGGGGACAAGGAACATGTTTGAATAGAAGCCTGGAGTGTTCCGGTTTGCTGGTTTTATTGCTCCCTTCAGAAGCAAACCCGACACTTCCTTTTGAACGGCTTCTAACTTGTCTGGCTCCCTTGGTACGGGTGTCCAGACTGGTGCCAAAGACAGATTTTGTGGCGGAAAGTCCCACCACTCCGGCATGTAACCCTGGGATAACCATCCCAGGACCAGACTGTCTGACGTCACACCTCGCCAAACCTCGACGAAACGCATGAGCCTTCCACCCACCATAGACGCCTCGACGTCTAACGGGGTTGTCCGGCTCGCAGTCCGCCCCCCCCCCCTTTCTTAACGAGAGAGAGTGAGAACCATTTCGTTCTAGGTACGACGGGTATAACTGGCACCGCTGTTCCTGTCGCACAGGTGCGGTCCAGGCGGATATGAAGGGAGCTTGCGTACCCTCAGGTACGCTTCGGCCCCTTCTGTCCGCCCTTTGAGGCCTTACCCTTACCCTTCCCCTTGCCCTTACCACCTCTAGGGCGGTCAGGAGCAACATTGGGGAGGGTAGGCGCCTCTACAGCCTTCCTGGGTTTCTTTGCCGGCGGCGGCTCAGAAAACCCAGCCGAAACAGAAGTCGCAATAGGCCTGGCTTTCGCCTTGCCCTTATGCTTCTTCTGTTTCTTCGAAGGCTGTCCGGTTAGCGGCTTGCCCACAGCCCCTAGTGCGTGCGCTTGCCGCACCAGCTCTAGCTGGAGATTCACCGCTAACCGATTCTGCGCAATACTGGCGGTGTCCTCTAAGATGGCCCGCGCCTGGCCACCAAAGATGCTAGGCCCTGTCAGGGGCGTCCCAAGAAGACGCTCCCTGACTGCCGTAGCCGGACGCATATGGTCAATGACCATTTGCCTCCTGGACTTCGTCACACGCGCTTGCACCCTTGCCAATGCGTCCATTGACAGCACCAAGCCGTCATTAACGCACGATAGCGCCACAGGTGGCACAGGGTGGCCTGCCCCCGCTTCAGCCCACACCGACTGAAGTAGACGATAGGAGTGATTGACAGCGCTCATGGCTGCCCTCACACCCTCATCGCATAGGGCCAGGACTTCTTCCTGGTGTACCTGGGCTTTATCCACTAGTGCCGGACCGGGACCACCCGACCCCGCACTCTGGACGCCCAGTACCCATCGGTCATCCTCAGTGACCGACGGGACTACACCATACCTGTCGTATTCACCCCTCGGAATACGGCACCTTGCCCGCACCTCCCTGGAGGCCGCAGGGAGCTGACCCTTGGTCATCAGTTGTTTACTATAAATAGCATCCAACAAATCAATGAACCGTGGATCCAGTCCCACTGACTGGATCCGGGCCGCGGGCAAAATCCCCGTCCTAATCGACGCAACCGACGGACGGGGCGCATCTTCATCGGCCGTGGCCGAAACCACAGACGGGTCAACTCTGGCTAGCCACGCCAGAGCATCAGACCAGTCTATCTCCGAAGAAGATACCCCCGCAAACACGTCACCCGTTGACATGCTTACGGGTCTGCCAGCCATGGCCTCCCGGCCAGGAGCCACGGCTGACACGCCAGGCACTCCGCTACCACATGGTTCCGCCGCCACCCCATGAAACACTCCGGTCCATGGGGTAGGTCCGCACGGAAAACCGTACGGACCCGTAACCGTCGCGGAACCATAGCCAGCCACGGGCGCCAACGGCACCCCATGTCCGGCTGCCAGACCAGGCGAGATAGGTGAGTACCACGCCTGGCCCGGCACACCGGTTCCCCTGACGGCTGGTGACAAACCAAGCCGCGTGGAACCGGTGCACGGTAACGGATTGGCCTCAGCCGCAGGCGGAGCCGCTGACCTGGCTTGCGCCAAACCAGACAAATGGAGGCCGGTTCCGTCCAGGACGGAATCAACCTCCATATTCTCCACCTGCGGCTTCACGGGCCGCAGCAACTTCTCCTCCTCGGCCTCATCGTCTTCAGACTCCGAAGAGCCGTCACTAGACGAATAAACCGTGGAGCCGTCCTGGCGGACGGCTCCCACACCTGACGGACCGGCCACCGCTACTGGACCACCCGGAGGTGGCCGCAGAGAGACAGAACCCGTCTGGCCGAAGCCAGACGGACCCGCCAGGGGGCCGTACGAGACGGCCCCCTCGGTAACCAGTCCAGAATCCTGTCCGAAGACAGGATCCGTACCAGGCATGGGGAGAAACTGCCCCCCAACCTTTGGTAGCAGGGACGACACCAGCGTGGGCAGAACGCTATGCAGAAAACCCTGCATAGCCGGACCAAACCACGCCGGCGGTGCCATCTCCGCCACCTCCAGCTGGGGACGTGGAGCACCCCCACCGGCCGAACCGGGCGCTCCACGATTTCCTCTCGGACCGCCTGACCCCGCGTCAGACCCAGCCAAGTCCTTCTGGGCAAGGAACTTAACCATCGTTTCGACGGACCACACTGCACAAACATTACACCTATGATCTATATTACACAGGGCACACCTAAAACAGACATGGTCCTTGAACATAACACGGACAAACTTATGGCAGTCGTCACATGATGGCGGGGCTGGCTTGGCCTATAAAATAAGCACAAACCTACAATAAACAAGCGGAACGAGACACGGATGGAAGGCAGACAATTAATTTTCAAATATTTTGACTCATAAATTAACCGTAACCTCCCGCACCCCACCCCGCCACGTTACAACAACGATCGCATTGATTATGACGACAAGAACGCGGCGGGCACAACACACCCATAATAGATCCTACAGGATGTGTAACGGCTCCAGGAATCATATCGCATAGCATTCAGGGTATATTTACTAATCAATATAAATTATACTCCTAACGAACGCAGCACGATATGTGAAGAAAACAACAAAATGTATAACAACTGCTGTCTCACACGGTAAAACCGCAGACCACGCATCTACTCAAGAATTTTGAAACCACCGATCATTGCAAACCGATCGTGATCACACGAAAAACTTGATCATTCTAAAGTTTCCGGTACCATTTTTTAGTACGCAGCACCCAGAACAAGATGCGCGAATTAATGAAAAAATTTTTCTTCACATAAACATCCGAGCGACCGGGTGTGACGTCACCCGCTCGGATTCTACGGAGAACGACGTCAGCCGATATTCGTGTTAGAAATACCGTAGCAAACACCTATTTTCATATCTGCCGATCGCCTGTTGGGGTTTAAAGAAGGCGATCGTCTGGCATATATCGTTGCTAGCACACGTCCCAGATTCTATGGGGTTAGAAATTGGAACATGCGACACAACGAAATTTAGAGACCTAAGTCTTTTAACTATGGATATAAAGAACAATACAACCTGGTTATCTTGGGCGGTATTCTCCATAGTCCTTAGTTATTCCTTTAGCGCACAAACTATCACCGATTAAAGACTTAGAATCTTTTTAAAAAACACTAAAATCCCTAATGCGAAAAGCATGTATTGCACTTGTTGCTATGCAAACAAGAATGAGCTCTATGGTAAACGGGTACTCGGCAGTGGGGAGCCGGGTACCCGGTTCCCAGGAGTCGGTAAAGCTTTCTAAGTCTATAATCCTAGAGCCGCTGTCAAGGCCAGCTGTATATCAGAAGTAACAGAATGGTGAGTATTGATCGAAGGAGAATAACTCTTACACACACCCTGTTACAGTATTATAGGTTGGTTCGCGGACTGAGAGGCCTACTCCTGGAGTTTTTCTTTCCACTGTAATGACTGACAAGATAATTGAACCGGTGGTGAACTCTGGGTGTGGGGAGGGGTGGTCTCCTCTTGACCCGCGAATTGACATATTTCCTCTTTGAAATTTAAACTGTTTATGTGGATCAAGGGTCAAAGGGTTAATAAGGAAGTAGTAAATGTAATGTCTGAATTTATAATTGTTTGTGTAAGTACTGTAACTAAGTACTGTCTTGTCTAATTTATATATACCTGTATATATGTGTGTAAGGTGTCCGCCATAAGTTCAAGTTCAAGATTATTTATTTTGATATAGAATATACATTTACAGTTTCACAACAGGTAGTCCACCAAAGGCAGAGCCTATGTGGCGGTGGACCCCTACATATAACATATAACAACAACAATATAGGACATGAGAACACTGAATACATACGGTTAACATGTTATAGTCCTATATCTACATATAACAATAGGCACTGCCTTAGGCTGACAACCTGGTATGATTTGTGAATTCGTTTATCTTGGAATTATTGAATAAATAATCTTGAATCTTGAATCTCGAGACAATTCCAATTCATGAATTATGAAATCACGGAAACGGATAACAATTAGTTAAAAAGCACAACAAATTAAAATTAAATTTAGTTTTGCTAAGATGCACATATTTCACCAAATTCAGTGGACAACAACAAGAACATACTCTTCACTGCATATAAAACACTAAATGTTAATTTCGCGGCACTGTTCTTTTCGGCATGTTGTTGTTGTTCGTATATCCCTCCTCTTGATAGGTGAACCCACATGTGTGGTTACGTAAACTACAGTTTGATTTATGAACATTATATAATTGTAATTTTAGTCAGCAATTATAGATCAGCTAAATATGTTGTCCGCATACGTTTCAGTAATAATAACACAAACACTGTTCAGCACCAGAGTGCATGGACAATTATATATAAATACAGTTCTGATTCAGGATATCAGTTAACAGCAGTTACTGTTGATTAATGTTGTTGTGGAAGCTGGTTAAAGAGGAAGCTTCTACCGCAATGCAGGTTGTAACATAGTTTTCTAGTTATACATTCCAATTCACATAATAATGAGAGGTTGTTAGGTAGTAATCCAGCCCTGACTAGACTTGTACATTCGATAATAAGTTTTACGAGGTGATCTTCTATGCTGGAGATATATTTCCAGGAATTCTCGCCAAGGTGGTCGATGATGGTTTTCTTGAGCAGTGATAAATATTGATTTTTATACTGATGGAGTGCACCACAGTGTAGCAGGAAGTGTTGATAATCTTCAGAACTCAACTGACAGAGACGGCATGTGGGGTTCACAATGTTTTGGTTGAATTTACTTAGTGTTGCTTGTACTAGGTATGTTCCTGTGATGAGCCTGGCTTTAATGACACTACGTTTTACATCCTTGTTGTCATTGTCTACAGTGTGCACGGATATATGGCATTTCCCAATACAAAAGTCTTTAGTGTTACAGTTTTTAAGTGTACTTTTGGTTTCACACGCAAACTGTAAGTCCTCGTTCCATTGGCTGTCCACGGCAGATTTTACTACTGATTTCCATTTTAACTTAGAGGGTAAATTCAGAATAAGCTCTTGGATGTTTGATAAGTTGTATCTCTCTAGCAAATTCTTAATATAAATAAACCAACTGCCCGATTTTGTAGTCTCAAACGCCAACTGTCTTACTAGTATGTGGTTAAGTGGCTTGTTTTGGCATGCCAGGATGTTCCTCAAAAGTGTTAGCTGACGTATGTGTAGCTCTGCAGTGATTGGTCTAGCGCCAGGTAGAAGGAGTACAGCACATTTCGCGGTCCTCGTTGGAAGGGCTTGTATCTTCCTAAGTATGTCAATAAAGAAGCTTTCTAGTTGATCAAGTTCTTGTTTTTGTAGTACAAGGATCTCTAGTCCATAGAGTAGTCGAGGGATGACATAAAGCTGGATGATACGGTATGCAATTTTTGTTGATATACCATTCGAGCCATGCAAACCTGTGCCAGTGAGACTATAGAGTGTGCGTCTAGCACAAGATATATGCTCTTGAACATTGATCTTCGTTTCTTGTTTTGTAGTTCGCTATAACCCCAAATGAGTTGCTGTTGTAGAGACAGATATTTCTAATTCGCCAAGACACCATTTAGGCAAGTGCGGAACAGATTTTGTGCGTACTGAATTGTGCAGTATTGTAGACTTTTCTGGATGTATTAGGTATCGCTCACGAGTTGAGTAACGATATACAATATCAAGCATACATTGCAGTTCAAATTCTGAGTTGCTCATTAGGGTGAGATCATCAGCAACTGTTGGGCATCCTGTATACTGAGTTCCCATGAATGTTCCTAGTTATGAAGATTCTAATTGCTGCAGCAGGTTGTTAATGTAAACTTTGTACAACCCAGTGGAGAGGATGCCCCCTTGTCGGACACCTTGCAGTATCGGGAATGAGTGGCTTAGAGAACCTCCCCACTTCACTTTCGCAGTAAGATCCATGTAGAGCAGATCAGTAATTTGCAGTAAGTGTAGATTTATACCTTCGTCATACAGCTTACACTTTAAGGATGCATGATCCACCACATCAAATGCCTTCTGAGTGTCTAGGAAGGAGGTATACAGCGGGACATGTAGATCTTTGCATTCTGTAGTAGTTTCTGAGAGTATTAAACCAGCCATAAGTGGCGAAAGTCCTCTAGTAAATCCAAACTGCAGAGATGATTGATTGCATGGTAACGACTCTTCAATTTTGTCAAGGATGACATGCTCAAAGATTTTCCCCAGTAGAGATGTTACAGTGATACCTCTGTAATTACTCAGATTTGAGGGGTCCTTTCCTTTCTTATGTACTGGAGTAATAATTCCCTGTTTGAAGATGTCTGGAATCTGTTTCGACTCAAAGATGTAGTTGAACAACTTGGCCAGTAGTGGTATAATTGACTGTCCTGCATGAATAAAGTGCTCTGCATTGAGGCCAAATTCATCTGCGGATTTGGCAGTGTGGAGCTTTGAAATTGCTTCATAGATTTCGGTAGGTGTTACTGTAGGAAGTTTTTCTTGATTCTGGGCATATGTACATTGGATCAAATGAAGGTCGATCTTAACTCGTGCATGGTAATCATTATCAAAGTTTACATGTTGGGAGGGTTTTGCTAGGTCTTCATAGAAGGCTGCAAGTCCATTCCGTTGCTTTACCATATCTGTAGTGGGAACTCCATTGACAACTAAAGAGTCAGTATCACTACGCCTTGTCTTTGTTCGATTAATAAGCCTGTAGAAATGTGCAGAACCATACTCAACCATTACTTGGTTGTACAGTGATTTTCGCTCTACCGGATACAAGTGGACATTTTTATTCTCAAACTTTGAAAAGGCTTCTGATACTGTTCCACATGAACTTTTGAAATCTAAATTGCACAAATATAGTGTGTGAAAAAACATACTAAATTGGATTGACTCATTCTTAACAGGTCGCAAACAGTGTGTACTTCTTAATGGTGCCAACTCAAAAATTGCTGACATTATTTCTGTAGTACCTCAAGGAACTGTTCTAGGCCTGTTACTGTTTTCAGTCCACATAAATGATATAGTTCAGAACATTTCCTCAGACATCAGGCTATTCGCTGATGATTGTGTATGCTACCGGGAAATTGATGACCCCAAGGACTGTGAGGCACTCCAACAAGACATAAACATGTTAGGTAACTGGGCTACAACTTGGGGAATGCGCTTCCAACCAGAAAAATGCAACATAATGAGCCTAACCAGAACCCCCCCCCACCCCATCAAATTCGACTACACACTAAAAGGAACACTTCCAACCAGTATGAGCCTAACCAGAACCCCCCCCCCCCCCCCCCCCACCCCCCTCATCAAATTCGACTACACACTATAAGGAACAGGTCTAAGTTGTGTTTCATCAGTAAAGTACTGGGGCATCAACATCACCAATGACCTAAGCTGGAACAAGCACATCACTGAGATCTGCAGCAAACCATACAGAACCTTAGAGCTATTGCTGAGAAATGTATCATTCATTTCCCAAGAAATCAGAATTCAAGCATACATGGGACTGATTAGACCAGTTCTGGAGTATGTAAGTACAGTTTGGGGCTCGCATCAGATAACTCTTTAGGACAAACTAGAAAATGTGCAAAAACATGCAGCTAGATTTATCACCTCAAATTATTGCTACGAACCAGGCAGTATGACAAATATAATGGAAACCCTAAAACTCCCACCATTGTCAGACAGAAGGAAACAAAAACGCCTAACTTGTTCTACAAAGGTCTACAGCAGTAGTAGAGTCGGAATTAAAATGATACCACCTACCTCAACTGGCAGCCAATCGGCGATCCGTGGCCCCCACTGCCCTCTTAATCCCTGGAGACTTAGGGTTGTTGAGACATGTGGTTGGTGCTTGCCTTTCATTCCGGTCCTGATCGGTACCACATGAATGAAGTGATTTAATCCCAATCGGAATTAAAATGATACCATCGACCCCAACTGGCCGCCGTTCAGCGATCCATGACCCCCACTGCCCTCTCAATCCCTGGGGCATAGGAATTTGAGACATGTGTATAAAACTTGTGTGTGTGTCTGTGGTGCTTTAACCCCGCACTGGGGAGTGTCGCGGTGGGTATTTATCTAACCTGATCATATTACCCTGGCCCTAGTGTCTTACCTAGTTTCGAAATTTCAGGTAAGTTCTAGCGAGGTCTTTTGAGCAAGATTTGAACCCAGTCTGCAGCCTGGGAATGCTATGCTATTCCACAACTCTATCGATCGACCCCCCGCAACACCACTAAAATCTTGCCTCTTAGTAATCTTATCTCTGAGTGTGAGTTGTGCAATAGCTATTACGCACCAACACAGCAACGTGTGAACCCATAACTTATCAGCTATAATAATGCATACATAGTTAATGCGATGCATACATGGTCGAGACAGTTAATGCGTATTATACAATTGTTGCGCAATAATAGCTAAGATATGGGGCTGATAAGCGCAGCAATGAGAACACATAACTTATGAGCTATATTTACTAATGCATACATGGTCGAGGTAGTTAATGCGTCAGTTCAAATCCTTCTTTTGTGCTATTAGCAAACTTAAAATCACAGGTTCAAATCTCACTATCACCATTTCTGGTCCGATTTTAAAATGGTAAACAGTTTTGATATTCTCGCTTCATTCCGGTCCTGATCGGTACCACGAGAATGAAGTGATTTAATCCCCAGTACCAACTCGGTACAATACAGGCATACACTCTCTCACAAAACTGACACGTGTTGCCAGGGACGCGTGCGCATGCGTGCTACTCATTCTTACGGCTTAGCCATACATCTCTCAAAATCACAGGTTCAAATCTCACTGTTAGAATTTGTGGATAACTCAGCCATTTATGGTCCAATTTTAAATTAGTAAACAGTTTTGAAATTCTCGCTTCATTCCGGTCCTGATCGGTACCACGAGAATGAAGTAATTTAATCCCCAGTACCAACTCGGTACAATACAAGCATACACTCTCTCACAATACTGACACGTGTTGCCAGGGACGTGTGCGCATGCGTGCTACGTGTTCTTACAGCTTAGCCATACCTCTCTCATAGGGCTTTATACACGCGTACTATCCTATCCAGGGGAATGCATGAAATGCACGGTCATCCCATACCCAGTCTAGCTGGGACGGCCCATACCCATCACACATGTGACACCCATTTAGAGCCAATGTCCCATACCCGGGGACGGCCCATACCCGT
This sequence comes from Chaetoderma sp. LZ-2023a, assembly GCA_034401795.1. NCBI lineage: Eukaryota > Metazoa > Mollusca > Caudofoveata > Chaetodermatida > Chaetodermatidae > Chaetoderma > Chaetoderma sp. LZ-2023a. Next base: position 58,745,976 of record CM067369.1, on the reverse strand, counting down.
CACACATCTGACACCCATTTAGAGACAAGCATCCACTATCACATCGACGGACCACCCACATTGCCTTGTGATCAACCACACATAATAGGGTCTGAACGCCCATTTAGAGACAGGCATCCACAGTGATATACACCATGATTACTGTTGCACAGCTTCGCGAGGTTGCAAAGCAATTCGGCCTTAGAATAACCTCTAAGGCCAAGAAAGCCTGCTCCAGATGATTGGACAGGCCTGTGCCGAGGAGTCACAGAAGCGTCTCTCCCGAGCAATGAAGACGGGAAGGTTTCCAGTGCTTACCAAAGATGATCCTTTGAATCCCCACAAGAAAGCACAGCGGCTCCGTTAGCTTCATTAGGTGGACAAGGAGGTGACTGCTAGCTTACGAGCCAAGACTGTAGCGAGGCAGATGGCGGACCATCCACTGGAGTGCTTACCTCCCCTACACAGGATCGCTAAGCGAATGATGAGGGCGCCGAGGTCTGAACCCTTAGCCCAGAGCATGAGGCAAGAAGCCGAACACATTTTCGACCACCATCTCGACGAAAGGGAAACAGAGGATAGAGGATGTCGGTCAGTACGCTGGACATTCTTCAGAGGTCTAGAAGGAGACCTCATAGGCCAGATCATGCAAAAGATCCAGCAGACAGTCCAGAATGCCTTCTACCTTCCACCTTCTGACCATCGGAGTGTGGGACCACCATGCCTTCCACATCAAGAACATCTCCAAGCTGGCACATACACTAGTCTGCAGTCACTCTCAGCAGAGGTTTACACAGGCAGGCAATCTTCAACGCCATGCTGATCACTGTACAGGCGGCAAAACAACAATCATGTGTCCTGGCGAGAAGGTTGAGGCACCACAGTCTACGTATGAGAAAGCCTTCTATCCGCCCAACCATCCAGTTCAGTGGCTACTCGTTTGATCGAGTATGAATCGAGAAACAGAGGCGTACACATACACCATGTAGAGTGTGGGCACGGTGGCGAGTGTTGGATCGAGGGTGCTCCCGTAGATGGTTATGATCCGACCACCAACACCGTTTACCTGTTCCATGGCTGTGTCTGGCATGGGTGTCCACAACACCAGCAAGGTGGGGATGCAGAACAAAGATACCGCAAGACAGTCCTGAGAGAGGAGAAGCTGAGAGCGTCTGGATGCATGCTTGTGGTACAGTGGGAGTGCTGTATAAAATGCTGTCCAAGCATCCCTAAACGAGTTCGGACTGTCCCATACCCACACTTCATAGTTTACGACTTCGAAGCACTCCTAGATGGTATCAAGACTCATCCCACGGAGACTCTCACTCGAGAGTACTCACATACCTATCTCTGTGTCAGTTGGCTGCTCCTTAGAGGGCGCCACGAGTGAGCCCACTCACCTCTGCAAGCCTGACCCCAAAGAACTGATCAGAGAGTTCATGCTGGAGATCCAACGGCGAGCATATCTAATCCGGACAAGGGTTAGGCTATAGTACATACCGACAGACCTGGACAAGCTTCCAAAGCGACAGCAGTGACTGATCAACGAGTGGTGTGACCAAGTGCCTGTACTGGGGTTCAACTCTGGGCGGTATGACCTGAACCTCATCAAGAAGTACTTTGTCAATGAGCTGAGTGACAGTATAGGTACAGTGAAAGTCACCAGAAGGCTAGTCAGACCATGTTCCTCATAACACCTGAGCTACGGTTTCTCGATGTGCTGAACTACCTCGACCCAGGAGTCTCGTACCGGTCTCGGTATGGGTCAAAGCTGTGCAGGTGCAGAAGAGCTGGTTCCCGTATGAATGGTTTGACACACACGAGAAGCTCAACTATCCAGGGCTTCCTGACGACTTAGCATGGACATCTAAGCACAAGGGTGGCTACCTCTTGATGCGATAAAAGTGGGAACAATGTAACCAGACATTCAGCGAGCACGGAATGCGGACATTCACCGACTGGCTGCGATACTATAACAACCTGAACGTCCGTCGATTTATCAAAGCCCTAGAGCGGATGCGGGAGTTCTACACAGAACGAGAAATAGACATCCTCAAGGACGCGGTATCTCTCCCAGGTGTGTCACTGCCGTACCTCCTACGTGGAACTGCTCAGCACATGCCGGATGTTAGCTTCTACTCTCCAGGCAAGGAGGCCTACGAGATGCTGAAGGACGCAGTTGTTGGAGGGCCCAGCATCATGTTCACCAGATAACATGAGGCAGGTGTGACACACATCCGCCAGAGAGAGCGTGTCTGCCAACGTCTACTCGGCTATGACGCAAATGCTTTGTACCAATCAACAATGGCCAAAGAGATGCCCTGTGGTAAGGAGACAGTGCGCCGTTGGTCCGGTGCCAGTGGTGTAGCCCGCTTTAAGGAGGAGATCCGCTGGTTTGGATTTGCAGAGGTGGATATAGAGGTCCCTAAGGCTCTGTGGGCAAAGTTCGAGGAAATGCCCCCGCTCTTCTATAACCACGAGATCCCGGTAGAGGCCGGCTCTTCTGAGATGCAGGCATATCTAGAGCGTACAGCGGAAGCTCTGGGAAGAAGTGGCTGCTGTACACACCAACACTCAAGTGGTATATAACCCATGGCCTAGAGATCACTGCTGTATACCACACCATAGACTGAGGCCAAGCGCCCATTCGAGTGGTTCATGGAGAATGCTACAGAGGCCCGCCGCTCGGGAGATGTAGATAAGAGCAAAGCGATCTTGGCAGATCTCTTCAAACTCCTCGGCAACAGTGCCTACAGGAAGCTCATCGAGGCCCTAGAACGCCATAGCAACACCAGCTTCATGAAGGATGAATGCGTGGTAGACAAGGCCCTGCGTAGTGCATGGCTCGAAGATTTCGAAGAGATCGGCGAGTCATACAAGCTCCAGAGTCGCAAGCCGAGAATCACTATTCGAAGGCCCTTCCAGGTGGGGATAGCCGTTTATGAGCTCGCGAAACTGTGAATGCTGGACTACTATGACTTCCTCGATCGCTACATAGCTCATGACAGCTTTGAGTACCTGCAGATGGACACTGACTCTGCGTATATCGCTATAGCAGGCTCTAACCTTGACGATGTCATTCGCCCTGAGATGCGAGCAGAGTACCAGGCTCATAAGCGGGAGTGGCTAGCTTGGGACAAATGGTCTGGACGGACTCCTGGACTGTTCAAGCTCGAATTCGAAGGCTCTCGTGGTGTCGCTCTCTGCTCCAAATGCTACTACGTGGAGAGCGCAGCTGCAAGTAAGTGCTCGTCTAAAGGAATGTCAAAGCGGCAGAATGAGGTCTCTTGGCTGAGGTTCTACAGTGCCCTACATGGCGGGGTGGACAGAGCTAAGAAACCGAGACCTACGCATGCGCAACCAGGGTATGGTGACGTATGAGCAGGAAAAACTCGGACTCTCTGCTTACTAGGATAAGTGCCATGTGCTGCCAGATGGTGTCCATACCGAGCCCATCGAGTATCATGTTAGCACCCTAAGGCATGGTAGCTGTGTGTCTGCAGGGACTAGCTGAAGCTCTTCTACGACAAATGGTCGCCTAGGCACTCCGTGCTGGCATGCCAGGTAGTACTGTGTAGGCCGACCCTCAGCCTCCAAATACCTGTCAAGCCTGTGAACATCTATCGACCAGTTAGGATCTGTTGCACGCCGTTAACCACCTTCCAGCTCACCAGGCTCATACAGGTACCGAACCAAAGCATCAGGTGGTGGGCACTCCTCTCCCTTGTTCGCTCCTCTAGAACTGTGACTGGCAACAACAGAGTGTCTGATAGCCTCTACCAGCCTCTTCCCGGTTAGCCTAGTAACCTCGGCATTGGATCTCTCCACCACAGCAGGAAGCCCTCTCACCCATACTCTAGAAAGTTCACTCGGTGCAGCCATTTCCTGGGCGTATTGGTGTGGGAACAGTCTCTCTGCCAGTGTCCGATTCCACTGCTCAATGATAGCCTGGTCACGGTGATGCCCTACCTCGCCTCGCCTAACTGCCACACCATGTTTCTGCATGAGGGCTGCAGTCTCACCTCTGAACTCCTTACCCTCATCCACTTGCAACAATTCCGGCCACTGGAGGGGATTTTCCGAAGCCTTGTAGACACCCTGGAATGCCCCGGCTACCTGGCCAGCTGACTTGTCTGTGAGTGGTGCTGCAGCCTTGTACCTGCTGGCAACATCGACGATGGTGAGGGCATACTTGTAGGTCTTACGACCAACAGAGTCATGTGGAAGGAATAGAACATCTGCCTGGTGAACTCTGTTCGGGACAGTTTCATCGAAATGGGCATGCCTGGTGTCTGTATATCTGCCACATCGGCTGGCAGCTGAGCCACTGGCTAACTGTCTCCAATGTGAAGTTGTGGCCCTTGCGACATGCAGCCTCAAGTAGTTGAGGTGGCTCACGGTAATATCCACCAGGGTGATAGTAGAGTTCCTCAAGAAAGATGGTTGATTTCATCACTGACGTCCACTCCCGTCCTGTCATGCACGGCCTGGGATATTTTATCACAGACGTCAACTCCCGTCCTGTCACACACAGCCTGGGCGAACTCCAAACAGACAAACAGACGGCTGTCATTCATTCGACTATCACTGAAGACATCCTCAAACACCTCCATACACCGGCGTCTAGTCTCTGCTGGATCCTCACTGAACGGTAGTTTAGCGATTAACCCTTGGAAGTTAAGTATCTTGACCAGGTCGTACAGAGATGCCATCCTTATATAGCATGGCTTAAATGTTTGGCGGCCAAGATGGCCGCGAGTGCGATGGCAACGTACGGTAGCCAAGGGCCTGCGATGCCGAAGAACGTACCTACTCCTGAGGTGATGGCTGGTATGGCTTCAGAAATCTTCTCCACACCATGGAGAGCATTGTTGGCAATCTTGTGGACCATCTTGCCAGCCTTTGTTGTGAACAGAGCAATCAGAGCCCCAACTGCTGCCAGCGGCCCGATAGACCCATTTACGTAAGTGCGATAGATTCCTTTCGCTCTATGTACTAGCTTGTGGGATTCAGGCACTACATCATCATACTCACCACCGACTTCGTAGTCTGCATCATAATCCTCCTCATCATAGTCCTCCTCATAGTCCTCGTCATTTATATCCACGACTGGATCTTCATACGCCTCTGGTTCATACATATCCGTCGCTGGGGACAGCTATATAGTAGCTTTAAACTGTAGACTATAGCATGGCATCCACAATCTTGAATGCGGGCGTGTTTGCCTTAGCGAACTGGGGACTCAGCTTCGCTGACAAGAAGGTGGCAGAGGTCGAGCATGAGCATCATAACCAGGCGATGGAGAAGCTGTCTAACGAGAAGTTTGAATACAGCAAAGCCCCCGAGCATATGCGCCAGAGGGAGGCACGCCGATGACAACTCCGAGCTCAGGCCAACCAGAGCATCAAAGAGGCAGATGAAAGTCTCGATGAGTACTACGAGGCTGTATCTGAGCCAACGCTCGATTATGAAGCATCGACAGGTCAGAAGACAGCAGAGCTTATAGTAGTGGTGGCAGCTGCAGCTGTGACAACAGGAGTCGTGCTCTACGCACGCTCAATCTGAATACCTGATGTGTTTGACACGCAGACGTTAGCATGCCACAGTAAAGTACCGTCACACCTAATGAGCGAGTCCCAGCTATGAGGTTTCCGATGTTGAAGCTGAGATGGTTGCCCTGATTAGGTGAGATGTTCCTGCCCCCGAGGTGGTGATGGCCCTCGAGTGCCGACTCGAGGTCATCGCATCCACTGGTTAGTCGCAGAAGTGCATATGACTTAGTTTTCTGTCTGTAGAATTGGCAGTCAGCCAGCTCACGTACCTCACCAAGAACATTGGTCCCAGCAACCACAAGCTTGAAATCGTCTAGCTTATCCACCTGCTGGATGGCTCCACCCTTCTGAACCAGGACTGCAACAGTGACACAGTCCGATGCACCACGATGCAATGTCAGCTCTACCTGTTGGTTAGCTGTGGCTTGGACCTGGTGGTGTTCTCGCTCCACATGCATGATCTACTGTTTGGAACCCGTTTGCTTCAGTTCATGGTCATTCTCGTCATGCCAGACATGAAGTCTTGGATTATTCATCATCGCATCTGCGAGCTGCTGAGTGTACACATAGAGGAACAGCCTATCCTGCATGACAGCCGGATTCACGTGTGTTCTCGAGGAGGGTTAAGAGTGGAACTGCCACAGGCTTCTCGACACCTGCCCATAGTTCGAATTCCATGAACACCTCATTGCACCCCACAGCATAGTACCCATTTCCCTTCGCATAGAAGGTTGGTCTATGAGCCAGCGGACCTAGGACTCAGTACTCATCATTCACATAGGTGGTGTCCACAGTGCTGTTGCTCCGCATGTCTGCTCTATTGTGCTCTGAAGCTTGAACTCGAGTGTCATGCTCTTGATCTCGTGGATCTGTGCCAAGATTGCAAAGTCGATGTGCTTCCCAGCAGCAGACAACGGGTTCTCATCATGTATACTCATCTCTCGAGGCCAGAGCAAGTGACCATTTTTCGTCTCAGAACTGGACACAACAGACTAAGCCAACACATGTACAGGCGGCTCCACCTTACGACATCGCCCGCTTGTCCTTGTGGAGAAGCAGAACAGACCACAGAGCACATATTTCAATGTTGCAGTACGTATCAGCTGCTGAGAGAAGAGATCTGGCCTTTGTCAACCTCTTTTCTTGAAAAGCTATATGGGGCAGTGGAAGAACTGAAGAAAACCACAGATTTCATCTTGAGAACGGCTCTCCAAGTGTGATACCAGCTATCGAAAAGAAGAAGAAGAAGAAGAAGAAGAAGAAGAAGATCATGTATACTGGGTTGAATGACCGTCAGGCAGTCCTTCCGAGGATCAGTGCGGTGCGATGTCGTGGGTTCAATGACCCCATCTGGATGTTGCACATACTGCAGCATGTTTAAGGTCTGGGTATATAGAGGTTTTAAACGGCTGCCATGTTTGGTAAAGTCTTCCAGCAGATTGTCTATAGGCAGCAGGACAAGTCAGCACAACAGTCAGCATGACAGCCATGGCGTGCACTGTCCCACTGTGACAGGGTCCGAGGACTGCTTCGTGACATCAACATTATCCACGATCGAGCCAAGGTTACACCCCCGTCTGATGCAGAGATACTGGCCACCATAGAGGAAGGAGCGCCAGCTCGTAGTACAAAAGAACTCCTTACTCGGATACTCTACCGGAAGTTTGACAGCACCCAGGGCAGGGCACTCAACCTACCTGTGGCCCAAACCAACAGTCCCGTTATTCTAGCTCTCCAAAGGGCGAGGCTCGATCCCAAAGATCTACTAATGGTCGGGAAGTGGGCTGCCGTATTTAGCCTCCATAGCCAGGAAGAGCGAGTAGCAAATGACTACTTCAGGGAGGAGCTCAGTGCCACTGTAGCAGAGAGCCACGACACTGGTCATGCAGAAGGTACTCAGGAGGGGTTCACTGTTGGCCGCAAGGAGGCTGTTGAGCACATCGTCAACGAAATAGGGTGCAGGAGATTGGCCAGTAATCTGCCAGCATTTCTGAAATACACAGATAACTACCAGGACTACCTCATCAAATCTGCTCGCAAGTCAGATGCTCGTCGCGCATGGACAAAGTGGATCATCTGTGAGAAGTTCCAGAAGAAGAGAGTCCTACCATCTGACCATCAGTGGATAGAGTTTCAGCGACAGGCTTCTGACGAAACTGACGAAGTTCCTCAAGCTTCTGACGAAGGTCCTCAAGCATCTGACAAAGTAGCGGAGACGGACGAATATCCTCAGCCTTCTGATGAATGAAAAAAAGTTGCGGCCGACAGTCTGTCAGCAATGACGCGTAGAGCAGCCTAGTGTCCTGGCTGGATTCAGCTTGTAGGTGAAGGTCTGCGCCTTTTCCAGAGAGGGATTGAAGTGTGACAGCTCACCTGTCTCCTTGTTGCCGAAGATGAAGCGGTACAGATCAGCTGCTCTCTGTACACCTGCGATAAAGTCCCCTTTGGTCACCTTGAGGGTTAGGCTGTCGTATATGGTCTCGAACAGGGCACGTCCACACTTGGAGCTGAAGTATAGCAACCGGGCATTGTGGCGGATGTCCGGGGAGATCTCGCGGGTGTACTTCTGAAAGAGGATGAAGACAGTTATCTGTGTATGCCAGATGCACCTGGTGATGTTGCTGAGGTAGGTGGCTGTCTTCTGGTCCATTGCAGGGTCATCGATAACTAGAACAAGTGGTTCTGTCAGTCAGGCTGCCAGCAGCTTCTCCATCAGTGCTTGCAGGTTCTGCGTCTTGGTGATTGGGCCATTGTACCATTGATCATTACTGTCAACCGCCTCAGCGGCGGAGTCAGACACCAGAAGGATGTATTGAGAGTGTAGATGTTCGGCCAGGAGAGCCTGCAGCAAGATGTTTTCCAGTGTCCTGATGGGGCAATGATCAGCACCACCTGGCCAGCATCGGCCAGCCTACTGTCGAATGGTACAGACATGCGCGTGGAGGATGGTTAGCACTTGGTTGGCGGTAGCCTCGTCTATATCTGGGAGTAAACGGCAGTACTTCCTGCACCAGCTCTTTCGCCTGCAGAGCGGAGAATCATGCACCTCCGGTGGCTACGAAGGATGCGATGGAGGCGTTAAGCATGAAATCCCAGCAGCAACTCAGAAGATAGCGTAGAGGGCCTGTGTCAGCACCCTCTGCGCCATCAACAGTGATCTTTCTCAGCCTGATGGTGCCTAGGTCTTAAACGGCAAACCAAAGAACCCTGACTTCTTCACCGCTGATAGCTGGAGGCTGGCGGTAGCACCCTCTGTGCCATCAACAGCGATCTTTCTCAGTCTGATGGTGCCTACCTTCAGATTCTCTCCATCCTGTTGGAATGAGCTCCGTGGTTGCAGGAGATCCTTAACCAGGTCTTGTGCACATGACTCAGCCATAACCTTGATGGCTCCAGCCTCATCAACTCTGACCATACCTCGCATCGTCGCCCTGTCCTTGATACACATCCCCGTGTATACAGTCTTGGCCTTGTTAATGGCTGATTGTCCTACCGTATCAGTGTTCCCGATGAGATCTCGGGCTAGGATGGTACCACGGATCTCCCGCAGGTCTCCCTTCTCATCGAAGTCTAGGAAGGAGATAGGGGCAACAGTGTCCTCTGAACCGAGGCATGCCTCACCCAAGTGAGCAAGATCGCCTAGCTCTTTGCTTTCCAGGTCTGTGAGTGACAGAGTCATAATCATATACAGACGGCTTAAACCTACTAGTCATACCCCCAGTGAAATAGTTGGGCATAGGAGGACCACGCAGTCGGCCAAGGGAATAGGTAGCAGTGCTCAGGGTACTGGCCCTCTCTGAAGAGGCATGCCTTGTGGGCGGTCCACCGTTCCCGGGCATTGGCGATCCTCAGTCCACGTGCTCGACTCTGGGCTACACACCACCCCCCAGCACGCCATGCCTCATATGCTGCAGGGGTCTCATGATCCATCTCTCACTATTCAGAGTGGTTAAACGTAGGTGACGATGATCCCAGCCATTGCACTCGTTGCTAGCCCTAGAACCGCGGCCTCCATTAGTGTAACACGTTCACCCATGATCTTGTCGGCGGCAGTGTAGGAGGCACCACTGATGGCGATCTTTGGGATGGGTGAGTTATTCCAAGACAGTGCTCAGCCACCCCACTCATGACTGTGGCGAGGACAGTCGCAGTGGCGGCAGGAATAACCTCATTTCCACCTGTCATCTTCACCACGGCCACATTCGCCATCACATTACTGGCGATATGGACTGCCGGGGGCTTAGTCTGTGTCAGTAGCTGCTGGGTCTTGGTTCGCAGCAGGTTCTCCACCTTCTGAAGACTCGCCTGGCTCTTGGGCAGTTGCTTCACGATCTGTACCATTGACGTCATTGTTTAAGCACTGAGTATACAATGCAGTTAAACGCCTGCATTCCCTGTCGAGTGAGCTAATAAGATCTTCCCAGTCTGCATCAGCCAGGTGTCCGGGTTGGTACTCAGGAATATTCATCTCTCTATTGAGACATCTTAAACATGTCTGGGCTCATGCTATGCGAGAAGTACTATGAGGTCTTCCGGAGGGAGTTGAAGGACTACAAGAAGAAGACACCAGATGAGCTCGCTCAGCTCTCCGGTGCTGAACTGACAGAGGAGCGGGACAGCTGTGAAGCTCTATCTAGGATTTCGTATGGGGCAGATCTGCTTCCTCAAATACCTTATCATGGGCAGGAGTATCGTCGAGCAGCTCCTGTGAGCTAAAGGTTTCTACAAGGATCGAGAGTATCTGTCGGATGTGTTCCAGCAGTTGCAGACCTCCATGGCCTCACCTGACTCAGAGCTGAACAAGGCTCTGCAATACTACAAACTTGAAAAATGATGTGCTGTGGAACCATCCAATGCATGTTGGCAGCGTGTATAGGGGCTGTAGGGCAGGCCAAGCTGGTCCAGTTGTCTCACCGTGGTCCCCACTGCTACTATAGAGAGTCAGGATAGAATTAGCTGATTTGCCAGCGGCGGAGTAGGCTGATCCCGAGCGCCATGATAGCTAGGCCTGACACCACTCATAGAGCCTTTATGTGGAACTGCCATGGGAAGCGTCGTGTCGACTGGCTGCAGTGTTGTGTCGGAATGACTGTATGTGCTGCCATGCCCGTACTACGCATAGGTGCCTCCAGATACCACCACCACCCGGCTTTCAACCACTTCATTCTTTCCGCGGTCTTGGCCGAGTCATCCTCCCTCCCGAGTTTAGTGGGGAGAATGACTGGACCAATTATAAAATAGAGTTCGAGATCATAAGTCGGACTAACCGATGGAACGATCAGCAAATGGGTGAATATCTCGCCGCAAAGCTTTCCGGAAAAGCCCTCCAAGTTCTTGCAGATCTGGGAACTGACTACACACCCATCTACACACAATTGGAATGAGCACTGACGGAGCGATTTGGCGACACAGCCCTCAGAGAAACCCGTCATCGTCAACTTAAAAAACTCTGACGATGTGCGGGAGAAACTCTTCCGGAGTTAGCTAGCCGAATCAGGAGGCTAGTCACCCACGCATATCCGAGCACCAATATGGAGGGCGTGATCCATTTGCATCTTGATACTTTTATCGATGCATTGAACGGTGAACCCGCCCTGAAAGAAAAATTATTTCTAGGCAACCACAGAAGTTTGGCCCAATTAGCAGCAACCGCGGTTCATATAGAGAACTTTCTGGAGCGGGAGAAGAGTAACCGACGCCAACTCCATCCTATCAACGAGATAGAGGGTGCAGCTATCGCCCTGCCCGCTAATGCTCCCTCCAGTTCATCAACACCAGCCACACAAACATCACCACCACCAGCTATGCAGAATTCCAGTCAGAATCAAGTGCCTGGAGGAAGGGGGCGTGCCTGTAGAGGAAGTTACAATGGGGCCCCTGGGTGCGGAAACCAGCGAAACAACAACAACAACGGCAACATGAGAGAACGCATAGACGAAATTAATAAGCAAATCTTCGCACTTACCAATTTAGTTACAACACTTAGCACCAACCTCGCCACCACACAGTTTAGAACAACAAGCACCACCAGGACCGCACCGCCACTTAACACCTGTTTTGGATGTGGTCAGCCAGGACATTGGAGGGAGCGGTGTCCTAGCTGACCTCCTTCCACTATGCCTGCTCCCGACCGCAGCACACCGCAACCAGAGAAGCAGTCAAACTCCTAAGGGAACCAAATTACACTGAGCCACTTCGGTGCCTGTATCCGCCTCCCAGCTCAACTGCGGCTTTCATACAACAATGTTCAGTGGCCAACCATCATCCACTGAAATCAGCTTTCACACCGACACCAAAATGCACGGCTTCACATATGCCACTCGCTACGTTGCCTCCCACATCCACAGCAATGACATCTCCCTCTTTCGCTGCACACAACAAGCCTTCTTTCCTATGTAAAACAGCAGTGGTAGGTTGTAGCACCTCTGCTGAAACAACGTTTTTGCAAGCACCACGTCCCGCCACCAAGACACTAGATTCTCAGTGTCCTCTGGTAGTATGCAGAACACCGCCCCATCCAGTATCATCTCCAGCATCACCAGACAGTAGCGACTCAGGAGAAACGATTCACTCCGCCTCATGGATTCGCAAGCGCCGACATAGACTGGGAAAAGCACATCCCTGGCAGCATCACTGTTTCTTCTGTGCTTCACCAAAACACCCCATGAAGCATTGCAAGAAATGGCTCACACAGGTGGAGCTTATCCATCATCCCATCCCATACATGCTACCGTCTACACAAATACAGGCTACACAGAGATGGCAACAACACCACTACCATTGCTACCCCCCCCCCCCCCCCCCGCATTCACTGCAGCCTTCACACCAGCAGCGACGGCGAAATGGCCCTTTCCTCACTCAGCCATCCACAACATTACAAGAAGCTATATGGAAACCGTCGGAATACATACAGAGTGATGCCGCTCAGACACCATTATCGCGGACAGCATCATTGGAAACTCTTCTGCAGGTACATCGTAAAGTAATATACAAATGTGCCTGTCTGTTTAGTGGTGTTTCCACCAGTGCCACCGTCGACACCGGTGCTTCGATCACGGTATTTAACAAGCGCTTATATGAGAGCATCCCACCTCATAAGAAGCCTCCCCTTAAACCTACAAAGATTGTTGGTGCACCCTGGGAGTGAGTGGCTATCGATGTGCTCGGACCCTTGAATACGACGGATGATGGAAATAAATACATCCTCGTAGTACAAGATTATTTTACGAAGTGGGTCGAAGCATTTGCTCTGCCGGACCAAGAGGCATCCACCGTAGTGGATGTCTTGGCCAGCAATGTGTTCTGCCGCTTTGGTATGCTTTATGAGTTGCACTCCGAGCAAGGAAGTAATTTTGAGAGCCGCTCATATCAGAGCTCTGCAAATTGTGGTCTCAAAATATATCTCAAGACAAGGACAACTCCATACCACCCCCGGAGTGACGGGATGGTAGAGAGGTTCAACAGAACTCTCACGGAGATGCTTACCAAGGAAACACGCCTTGATTGTAGAGATTGGGACCTACGGCTCCTGTATGTACTCATGGCTTACCGCACTTCAGTACATTCCAGCACGGGTTATACCCCTGCTCGGTTAATGTTAGGCCATGAATTAGCCTTACCCCTGGATCTGTCCACACCATGAATACCAAGAGAGAAAAATTCAATATCTCTCTATGTCGAACCTTTGTGGCAAAGGATAGAACAAGCCCATGAGTTAGTGGGAGAAACCTTATCCACTGCACACCGGCGGCAAAAGACATGGCACGACTGGAGAGTGCATGGAGATCCGTATGAAGCAGGAAGAATGGTTTGGGTACACGATTCACCATGGTCTGCAAACGTGCCACGTAAACTGAGTTACCAGTGGAAAGGCCCTTATGTGGTAGTAGGTAAGACATCGGACGTGACATACCATATCCGTGCTTCAGATGGCCTGACCTCAGTCATCCACTTCGATCGATTAAAACCTTGTGTCAGTGACGACCCAGTACTAGAGCTCGAACTTGGTATTTTTCGTGACACCAGTACCCAGACAGATATTTCTATGGAAAATAGTATTCCCATGGTTAGCACAGAGCACCACGGTGCCAGTTCAGCCCCAGTTCTACCAAGCCAGAACGTGAGTGAACAAGCAGCTGACGCTGACGCTGACGCTGACGATGATGACGAGATACGTACTCGACCTCTCCCTCCTCAGCGCAGGTCTACTCGATCTGGGAAGTTGTATCTGAAGAATTTTGTGTTTGTTTTGTCCAAGGGACCAGATGGAAAAGTTGTTCCTCCAATCTCTTCCCATTCCCACCCACTTCATGCTATGCCCACCATCCTAGAGTTGCCACAAGCGGAAGCTGAGGATGATCCAAGCTATGCTTCCTGTGGGGTGGAACATGTGGTGAATAGCATGGAAGTGAAGAGGCTGGATGAAGCCTTAGCGTGTCTAGAACCGCAGAACCATACAACAAGGTGTACCCGACCAACTCCCGAAATCGCGAAACCACGCCCCCCCCCCAAGGGACACCTTCTCCGCTAGTCCCACCCCCGTTATCACTCCAATTCACGTCCCTTATCTATACACCAAGTTCGGACACCACCGGCCCAGTCCATTTCACACTCCACTCGTCATCTGTTGACCGTCAATCTTCAGATCTCAGGCATGTATGGAAAGGCACCTAGCCTAGGCTGCATCTTGTGTGGGGAACTGGGCGTCCGTCCAGCATGGCGGGGAAAGCGAACCACACCGGGAAGGCCAAAGGGTGTAATGCAAAACCACACCGCTCCTAAGGGACACCCTCTCCAGTAGTCCCACCCTGACATCACTCCAATTCGCGTCCCTCATCTATACACCAAGTTCGGACATCACCGGGCCAGTCAATTTCACACTCCACTCGTCGTCTGTTGACCGTCAATCTTCAAACCCCCCCCCCCGCCCCCCCCCCCCCCCACCCCGACGGTGGGCAGGGAAGCAGCCTGTTCAGCAGACTCTCAGCTCGAATTTTCCCGGTGTTTAAAAACTATGACAGGACCACATCCCCCTGTCCAAAGGCCACCCCATCCAATTGACCTACCATACTCCCCCGTGAGCAGTCAGAACATCACACAACAGACAGAACGTCAACACCTACAGAACACACCTGCCTTCAAGACTGGATACGTCAATTCGTCATTGCGCGTACATCATATACTTTCTCTGTTATACTCAGCATAACAGAGACATTCAACATCAGGAACAACAGCATTTAGCAATACCTACCGGTATTAATTAATTCCCGATAGAGACATAAAAATTCCCGCAACAAATTCCTCCCGCACAAATTGCGGGAGAGATAATATCTCACGCAGACTACATCGCCTGCAAATAACAACAGACTTGGCGTTCATCAGCGTGGAAAACTGGAATGCACCCACTTCGCCTACAACATTGGCATCATACAACTGATCATGTGGATATAAGGAATGCACTACAGCCATCTACAGTACGCGTCACGGGAGGAACGTTTATCCAACGGTCCTCCCCTTTTCCTTTTCCCTACGTCGTATGGAAACAACTAAATCTACATACTTCATCTACACGTAAAAACAGTAGATATTATTAAGAGAGCAAGATACCCGTATTGTCGTCAGTCATGAGTAGGATTTTGCTACCGAAAAGTTGAATTCGACAATGGATTGATCAAAGTTATGACAGCATCCGACAGGTCATCTGTTCTCTAAAGTAACTCTGTCCCACCCACAGGCTCAGCCATTACAGAGTGAAATACCCTCAGGGTTCGATAAAGTTGACATTCACGCCGCCTCTCCCTCCCCACTCCCGCACCTGGTGGCCATAAACATGTCACCTCCACCACAGCACAAGTATCATCCACAGATAACCAGCCACGCGTATCAGATTCAATTCACCAACATGTCAGAAATACAGACACTCAGGTTGACTGTATTCACAATCTTAGAACGACGGCATTGTAAATTGTAATAACTGTGGCACACACTTTGCGCGTTGTACTGTAATTTAACCATTATTAAATGGTACTAATGTGTCTGGTCTAGGCCGGAATCGAGCTAGTTCTACCCATTGAGGAAAATGTTTGGCCAGCCCTCCCGCTTGGAAAACACAGCTATCTTGACGGGATTAGTAACGTTGATCTACCACCTGAATAGATCAGTTTAAACCACACATCAAATTACTTACAACTTTACTGTTAAATTTTTGATTAAGAACACAACTGATCTACCGTGCTACAAATCATTAGCGCATGGGCTGGTAAAGTGGCATCAAAAATATGACAGTAAAATTACAGAGAGAATTTCAAAAATTCTCTTGCTTGCGTTCCAGTCTATAATCAATACGGGCTGAGAACTACCTATTACAGACACTTACCAAGACACATGTTAAAGAACTCGCGCAAATACTGGACATTATGAAGATCTTGATGTAACATATATATTTCTATCTCTCGCATCTGCAACAGACTACGCCTCAGCAACAGCATTTTTGGCCATCGCCATAAACAGCATATATGTTTCCAATCAACCACGTGCTTTTTAGAGCCACGTAACATTTACTGCTATTTCCAGTAAATTGGATCAAACGCTTTAAACACAAGAGCCACCCAAAGATGTGACTACCACAGCGTGATGGAGGAGTGGCGAGGGTGAGTCCGGGAGATTACTGCTGCCGTCACCTGGCTCCCACACACCCCATCGAGCACTCCAGCCTAAAATTAGAATAGGCAAGTTTATAAGCATCCAATCTGGAAAACCACCTCACGCTAATTAAAAGGTGAGACACCGCCAAAAAAAGTAGTACCACGTTTCTATATTGATCGAAGGCTGTTAAATGCACGACATTAAGACAAGTTTAACGAGCCTTTCTTCCCATGATTAAAAGTACTCCCTTTATACAAGAGGAATTAATCCCTACACGTCTAGGCCAGAAAAAGAGGAAACTTTCACATAAGAATGACCGACTCACCTGTTAAAACTTTTAGGTGTGGTCATCCGCCGCCTGTGACGTCACCAAATAGTATAAAAGAAGGAAGCGTGCTCTGAAACTTTGTCTTCCCATCAAAACTCGACACCAGGGAAGAACAGATAGCATTAGGCTTCTTTCGTGTCGCAAACCAAATTCTGCTGTTTTATTATTATTATTTCATTATTATACTTGGCCTGGAAAGTTACAAACAATGAAGAGATAGGGCATTAGGTTTTGAATAAGGTTCCCGCAGCCAACCACCATGCGGGAACGAGATGTCACTCCTTGAAGATTTAGCATTATCGGATTCATCTGAAGAAGAATTGGTACCAGTTCCAAAACGGTTCCCGTGCAGCTCGTTATTAGCTAGCGGAGAGCCATGTACCAGAACTTTTACTAGAAAATCCGACCACACAATTCATGTTAATAAGGATCATCTCTTCCAGTCAGCCTTTTGTGTGACATGCCAGTATCTCTACACTGCTACTCACTACGGGGTGACCCACACACTCCGATATCATCACCGTGTGTTAGAAGTAACATTAGTTCATGGAGAAGAGAACGAGGATCATGCCGTTTTAGCCACCCGTTTCGAATCTCGGTTCCCGGTCAAAGTTCTTCCGACCGAGAAAATGGCCCGCATGAAAAACACTACTCCTAGATATCCCATTAGTCATCGTCTTCCCACGGCTCCCGTAAGCAACATATCGGCAGCCAGACGTGAAATCCTGCCCGCAGCCGCGTCTGGAAGCATTACGCCGGTACCAGTTACTTCATCCACACCAGTCCTGAAGCGGAGTAAGAAGCAAAAGTCTCCCGCAAAATCCAGTCCAGCAGCACCCGCATCAGTTATTAGCCATCCGGCTATGGTCACTACACCCGCCACCGTAGTGTCTAAGACAGTGTTAGCCAGTCAGCCGATTTCGGTAGTGATTATGACACCTGCGGAAATATACATTCCAAGTTACCCGCAGTCACCATCTCCGCCAGAACTTACCATAGACGAGGGACCAGGTCCGTCGCAGCCTGAGGCGATTAGTATAACTCCGACCCATGTTATTCAGCATCCGCCTCCTCGCCTTTCTGACCCAGCAATCAGAAAGGGAAGCACGCCGGAACGTCCATACGTGGGAAAGAGACGGCCCTCCCACACACAGGACATTCAGCCCATACCTAACGTCACTGCAAATCGTCTATTAAAATATGTTAAGTTTCAGAAGATGTCGTCTCCTGCCGTATCCGCTCCCACACCATGGCCTCAGCCTACGGTACAGCTCACCGCCATCACCACGACAGCTACAGCAGCCACCACGACGACTACAACCACTACAGCATCACGGACATTAGCAACCACTAGTACCGCCGCTGCCTTACGGACAGATATATTAGAACCGGCAGTAACTGTGACAGACATTATGGACGTGCATATTTCTGCCACCATCACTTCAGATATTTCCGACAGTGCCAGTAATAGTGAAAGCATCTCAGCAATAACAGTGCATCCACCGCGACCCACCACCATCAGTCGTGGGACCCAGACTCAATGGGGAAATTTCGCTGCAGTGGTGTGATCATGTGTGATACAGCAAAAACATCAATAGTGAGATTCGCGGAAATGTATTAATTATTACTTTATTTTTTAACTACTTTTCTTCTTATTATATATGTTAGATCAATTGAATCCCGTCCCTAGGATGACTATGGTTATCCGACACAGCCGCACACTTCAGTGCCCGGCTGTGTCTCACACGAAATGAGCACTGCGGACTCCGATGTTGTAAGAACATTGTGTGCGACGTAAAAAATACAACATCCCGCAGCGCAATAATGTCACAATCCCGACTGATAAACTAACTTTTAAGTTATTATTATTATATATCCTATTTTTCTTCTTATTTTTCTTCCTGTCTCAGACATCAGGACGGATATGGGGCCAGCGAGAGCTGCCCGTTGCGGACCCACGATAACGGGCCGCAAATATATATATTTATAAATAATAAGAGATATGTGTTGTGTACCCCTTTATTTACCCGGGGTGCGCAAGTGTGATTGAATAAATACCTCGTGAGGGTATGTTACATGGTTTATATATACCTTGTCTTTTTCTTATTATTATATTATTATATATTTAAACTTAAATTGGGGTACGTTGGTGCGTGGGTGTTCTCTGCGGAGATAATGATTATCCGCACTCGGAGAGAACACCCATGCGAGCCATTGTTTAGAATCATCTACTAAATAAGGTTACAGCACGCACCGTAATATTAATATAAAAAAAAAGAAAAAAAAAGAAAGGCCTGGAAAAATAATTCCAGGTCAAAATTGAAAACTAAAAGTATGGCCCCCCCCCCCCCCTCCTCTTGGCACCTCTATGTGCTCTGTCTCTGTCACTACTCCTCTCCGACCACGCGCCTACCCGGGAAGTGTATAATTCCTGCCTAGTGTACGTCCGTGTGTCAATCAGCCATGTGCGATCATTTGCCACGGATGTCAAACTAGGAGGGGGTGGTGTAGTTCAGATCGACCGGTCGGATGCCGGCCATACCAGCTAGGCTGGGTACGCGCCGCCGGTCCTAGATTCGTTTCCTGAACACCCGCTCCCACCCTGGGTAGAGCCATAAGCGTATATAGGCCTATGGGAGAGATCGCGTTGCGAAAACGACTAAGTTTGCCAGGATGCTGTTTTTGATGGAGCGGGTAGTTACGACCAAGATAGGATGGCGCTTTTAGTGTACCGAGATGGTGCCCTGTAATCCTTATTGATTGCTAGTTCTCATTAAATCTGGCATTGATCAAGACCAGAATTCAACGGGCTTTTTAAATCTGTAAACCATTTCAAAATCGGTTAAGAAATGGCTGAGCTATCCACGGAAAACCCTTCTTGATTATCTTCAAAATATTGCCGTGACGTCATAACTACGTGGACGCAGAACTTCTAGAATGTTCTAGAACATTCGGCTGCGCTATTATTAGCTACGTGCTGATTGGCTGTTGCTCGAACGATGATTGGTTGGAGCCTGTGCCTGTGATGTCACAAGGGGAGACGCGATCCAGTGATCGAGAGCATCCTCGGCCAGGGGCCGAACAGGTTGGATCTGTACTAGCTGCGATCAACAGCGAATGGATTTTCCCTAAACACCGCCACAGCTTTCGCCATCAATATCCTTTTGCTGCTATGTTTTGGTAATTTGTATCCAAACTGATTAATCGAGTAATCACAATTATTCTTAAATAATCGATCGCGATTATTCAGCTATTTCAGCTGCTAATCATCATACTTGAATAATTGTGAAAAACTTCAACTGTATAAAATAGGTAAATTCCAACCTCTTATTTACTTTTTAATAACATCGGTCACGAAAATTGTCATTTTGCTCTGTTAATGTATGTCCAATTAAAGGCCAATGGAAGACTGTTTTTGGGGGATGTATAACGGGAATGACTTGCCCGAGAATCGAGCCAGGCATTCCAGTGATACAATTCCAGGAGTAGTCTTCTATTGGCCTTCCAAATGCCCATCAGTGGGCTGAAATGGTCAATCCCAACTGCTTATTTACTTTTTTTTTAATAACATCGGTCACAAAAATTGTCAGTTTGCTCTGTTAATGTATGTCCAATTAAAGGCCAAGGGAAGACTGGGGTTGGTTTTTTTTGGATGTATCACTGGAATGACTTGCCCGGGAATCGAGCCAGGCATTCCAGTGTTACAATTCCGAAAATAGTCTTCTATTGGCCTCCCAAATGCCTTTCACTGGGCTGTAAATGGTAAACAATCTAAGCCAGCTATTAATAATAGGTTCATGGGTTCATGAAGGTTATTCCTGGTAATCCGCCGCTGGCTCGACTAGTTGATTCAGCTGTTTCAGTTGCTGATTTTCAGAGATGACCTCCACCGGACTACTAATGGATACTTTAAGATGACCATAGACCACTATTATTAGCATTCGTCATTATTATTAACCCTTTGACACCCATACCAGCAGCTTCTGTAGTAATTTGGATTCTCTTGAACAAATTCATGGCTTAAAGGGTTAATTATCATTACCCATCCCAACCAATGATCAGCCCTCATCATTTCAATTTTCAGTTGTGTACATGTAACAGCAACGTAGAATATCTTTGCCTGATTGAAACTAAGCCGTGTATAATCTTGCCAAGACAAGGAAAGTATCTCTGGCATCTTCCTCCCCTAAACTCTTTCCGACTATAGTTGTTTCGGCTTTTTTCTTCTTCTATCCTTACCATGCCAACCAAATTCCCCTGCTCATCCTGTAAGAGACCTGTTAGAACTAATCAAAAAGCCTTATTATGCGACTTGTGTTCGGAGTGGGTTCACTTAAGATGTTCTAACCTCACTGCTTCTGATTATCTCCATCTTGAGTTAGATGACCAACCATGGTGGTGTCTAAACTGCAACAAATCTTTATTCCCTTTCAATCACATTAATGATGATGCTGACTACACACTTGCAATCATGAATCCACATGTTGAATATAACTACATAGAGCACATACAAGACCTAATTCTAAATCCCTTCAAACTTAACACCCACACGTATAGAGACATCAACTCAAAAGATGCTAGAACTGACTTATCCATACCTCCACAAACTTGTAACTATACGCTTCTAAGCCAATTTAATGACTTTATAACAAACAGTAAAGAAAGCATTGCACTCTCACTCATGCACGCAAACACTCGATCGATACTGAAGAACAATGACAAGTTAAATAATTTCCTAGATATGAGTGCACACGAGTTTGGAATTATTGGAATTACAGAGACTTGGCTAAAAGTAAACTCACCTACTACTCTAGTTAACAAGAATAACTATACATTTATCGAAAAGCACAGATCTGACATAATTAACAAGGATGGTGGAGGTGGTGTAGGCATGTACATAAAAGACAATATTCAATTCATTTTGCGTGAAAATTTTTCCATAATGGAAGAATACATTGAAACAATATTTATCGAAATTCCGATTCAAAAGGGTAGAAATAAAATTGTTGGCACAATCTACAGGCCTCCTGACAGTGACAACAAACAATTCATTGAAGCTTTGAGCAGAATTCTGGATACAATACAAAAGGAAAATAAAACAGCCTACCTTATGGGTGATTTCAATATTTATCTGCAGCAACAGAAATGTTGTCATACCAAAGACTTCATTAACTTATTAAATACCTACTTTTACTATCTGACAATAACTAAACCAACTAGAATAACAGAATCTACGGCGACCGTCATTGACAACATATTCTGCAATAATATTAATCGCAATATCAGTAAAACTCATGTCGGAATTTTTGTAACTGATATCTCAGATCATTTACCTATATTTCTCCTAGAAAAACAACAAACATACCAGAAACAATTCGAACAGGAAAAATTTAAATGCAGAGATTACTGTCAGGTCAACATTGAAACATTCAAAAGATCTATGTCAGAGGTCGATTGGAGCATAGTAACAGACATTCAGTCTTGTGAGCATGCCTACAACAAATTTCATGACATCTGCACGACTATTTTTGAACAAAGCTTTCCAATGAAAGAAAGTAAAAAATATAAGCATAACCCAACTAAACCTTGGCTTACAAGTGGATTAATAGCTGCCTGTCATACAAAACATCAGCTCTAGTTAACATATATCAAGTGTCAAACTAATTACAATGAAATTCAGTTTAAAAAATATAGAAATAAATTAGATCAAATAATAAAAACAGCTAAGAAAACATATTATCACAAGAAATTTGAACAGTCCAAAAATGACATAAAAGAGACATGGAAAACCATTAAATCACTTTTAAACAAGACCAATACGGCACAACAGACACAATTTCTTCACAAGAATAAGGTCATTACCGATAAATTCGAAATTGCCAATGGATTCAATGATTATTTCGTAAATATAGGACCAGAACTTTCGAACAAAATTCAATCAACATCCGAGAAAAAATTTTCTGATTACCTTACAGGCAGCTATCAATCATCATTCTTCGTTAACCCTACTAGCACTGAAGAGATCTTTAACGTTCTAAACAAACTCAACCCAGCCAAAAGTGCCGGAATCGATGGTTTTAAGTGGCGCATTTATAAAACCTGTGTTATGGATATCCTTATCCCACTTAGTCACATTTGCAACTTATCCCTAGCACAAGGCATTTTCCCATCAAAACTAAAAATAGCACGGGTTACACCAATTTATAAAGCCAAGGATTCTACTAACTTCTCAAACTATAGACCAGTCTCCATACTTCCACTTTTCTCCAAGTTACTAGAGCGCCTTATGTACAATCGACTGACAAATTACCTGGACAAAAAGTCAATTTTATACAAATCGCAATATGGATTTCGTGAGAAACATTCAACAATGCATGCAATAGCCGAAATGACAGAAAAAATTATTGAATCACTGGAAAAAAACCAAAGTATAATAGGCATCTTCTTGGACCTTTCAAAAGCTTTCGACACTATCAACGACCAGATCTTACTAGAAAAACTTGCCTATTATGGTATAAGAGGCAGTGCACTCACCTGGTTCCAGAACTACCTAAGTAAAAGAACACAATGCGTACAATATAATGAAATATGCTCTGAAAACAGGCAATTAACTTGTGGTGTTCCTCAGGGATCTATTCTTGGCCCATTGCTGTTCCTTCTTTACATGAATGATCTACCTAACATATGCAAGCACATGTCACTAATACTGTTCGCTGATGACACAAATGCTTTTTGCTGCGATGACAACATAGACACCTTATACAGAAAAACAAATAAGGAAATGGAAGAAATTACTGACTGGTTTTCAATAAACAAATTATCGCTGAATGTTGACAAAACAAATTATATGTTATTTACAAACCTCAAACTAAAAAAAGATGAAATTCCAAAAATCTACATAAACAAAAAAGAAATTGAGGAGGCCCTATTTGCCAAATTCTTGGGAGTATATTTGGATAAACATTTGACCTGGGCTAAACAAATCGAGATGGTAACAGCAAAGGTGGCAAGAGGCATAGGTGTCATACAAAGACTAAAACCTTACATGACACCAGCTACAATTAAAACTCTATACTGCACCCTTGTTCTTCCGCATCTCACCTACTGTAACGCTATCTGGACGAATACACACAAAAGCAACCTAACAAAACTACAAAGTCTACAGAAAAAGGCACTAAAACTCTTTTCTAAACCAGCAAAGGGCCAGAATATATTCAAGTCAGAAAAGCTATTAAAACTAAAGGACATAGGCAAACTACAGATGTACACCATTGTAAAGGAGTTTCACCACAATACATTACCACAATCCATAGCCTCCAATTTCACACTAAGCACAGACATCCACAAACACAACACTAGGACAAAACACAATTTACACACTCAATTTACACGAACAGAAATAGGAAAACGACGAATTACAATAGCAGCCACAAAACTATGGAACAGCACCAGTACAAAAATACGCGATAGCATATTAAACCTGAAATCCTTTAAGAAGATTGCCAGGGAATCTATGATCGACAAATACTAAATTAATATATTTATACCTGATGGCCACAGATTCTCTGCTAATTAATAATAATACAAGCCTAATGACATTCCACCACCACCACAACCACTATAGATAAACTAACCTAACCTAATAATTGAAGTAAGAAGTCTAAACACAAACATACTTCACAGTTTACTTTCACTACTACTACACCTAAATAACCCACAAACGATCCACGCATCTATTGATTCTTAGCAAACTCTAACCATCTCAACTTTATATTACAGTGATGAGCTCTTCCCTGCCCCCACCCCCACCCTCAGTAGCATACAAAAGTCATATATAATAATAAACCACTCCAAACTAAATTTAAATAAATGAGATAATGATGTAATTAGGGAGTATATGTATAATTTATGTTTAATTAAGTCAAGTTAAGCAAATATGTATGAGTGTATTTAAATATTAATGCCATAAATATGTGTTTGAATGCCGTGTGTTTTATGTTTGTGCACATAGTGGCATATATCTATGTAAACATCAAAGAAGGGACAGCCCTACCCACCCACTGCCTAATGGAAGACATATATGTATTAAATACATGTATATATGACATATATATCAAAGTTTATGTCCGAACTCCTCAAAACAAACCAAAATAGTCCTGGACTTTCATATCAAGGTAGCTTTTCACCATTTTGTCACTGTGCCACTGTCTTGTGTGTCGTATATATATGTCAATGTATAAATGTTGTAATGTGTGTAAGGAGTCCATCACTCAATAGGCCATGCCTTTGATGGACTGCCTGTTTAGATTGTATTTATTGTATAGAAAAAACCATGAAATAAAGCAACTTTGAACTTGAACTTGAACTTGAACAGATATTACGCATATGACTTCAGTTTTCTGTTCTTCTCCCGTAGCTAGCAGTAGCCAACCCACCGCAGTAAGAACAATTTTGTAAACTCCCTACTTACGGGAGCAATTTGGAACCTTCTGATTATTGTTCACAAATATCAATATCTACTTCGGAACACGAATTTGCGGTGAGGCCTTTACGGCCTGAATATGTGAGTCTACAGATGTAGAAGCAGGATGTTCTTTGATGGATGACTCGCCGGATCTGCCGGCCATGCCTAAAAGTGGTATTTCAACCGTCCCTACACTAATATCGTGTAGGTTCTTCTGACTTTCGACCGCAACAAGTAAACTCTGCCTGGTGCATCTTCAGAGCTGGCTGACGTACCCAGCACCGTTAAGCTTTGTTTTGTATCTTCGTTTGCCTCTGACAACACCCGCTTATGATCGGGTTGTTTACACCTTCCATCCGTGCCATCGGTGTATGGGAACTTTCTTCACCACAGTAATACTATCGTATCTTTTGCTGATTGCTCATTAGACATCCTATCAGGTTTACAGTACTGAGCGATGTAGTTCCACCATGAGTGTTCTTGCGGGAATCTTGTTTGCGGAAAACAGCTTGTGGGAACCAACCTGCGGGAACTTTCCAGCTTCCTGAGAACACATCATCTCACATCGACTACGGAATGACGTATCAATTTCAGTAACACGGTAGCCTAACTTAAGAATGACTACCGAGTATTCAAGTAACTATACTTCACAGTTTAATTATTTCTCTATATGGGTTTCGTTAATTATATTATATCCATAAGAACGGCCCCGATGACTAAAAGGAACCGCAACGGTCTTAGGACCGCTAATTATAATTTTTGTATCTGTTTATAATTTTTCTAATTTTCCTCAATGTGTTGCTAACCGCACTATAGTAGGTTCGTTAACCTGTACTGATATATATATATATATATATATATATATATATATATATATATATATATATATATATATATATATATATATATATATATATATATATATACCTTGATCATTTGATACCGTATTGATTGTTCTGGTTAGATTATGTATATATATGGCCAGTGGCCATCCATTCATATGTTTTGCTTATTTATAGAAAATATAGGACTGTAGTGCACGTAGGAAACACTATACAGCAACACTTATATATTCAGCAATTTCTCCCACCACAAACAATTTTTCACTGAGGTCGCTGTCTGTGCTATAACTCTGTCTAGCCCGGATTGCTACCGACTAAACCTTTTCTATTCAGCTCGATAGGATAGGTTCAAAATGATTAGAGACACTTTCTTCATTACATACTCTGTAATATACTCTTCTCTTCCGGCAGTGCGATAATCTAGCCCCGCACTCCGGTAAGACTCATAACTCCAAGATTTTGTCTCTATTCATGTTCCACTCAGCCTAGTGGCTTCTTAATTGTTTGGATGTCCCCATCCGCACCATGGGCTGATCCGACTCTGGGAAACTGTTGGGGTTTCCGAGCGGTGATGGTCAGGGTGCGGTATCACACACATTCCCACGTATCTTTTGGATACTTAGTAGTTAGCACGTATGCCAATGTAGGAAATCACTGTGAAAACATATATTAATTATTATTTTATTTACTGAACCACCCTCCCGCACCGCAGTGCAAAACAGGGAAACTTGTATATAAACCTAACGACAGGTTAAACGGTTAGTTCCAAAGGACCCGGTGATGGGCGAGATACGTACCCCCCCCCCCCCCACCGAATTCCATCAGAATGTCTGGGCATGATATTTAGATCTGCCACGCCCTTGTGGGAAGGACATTTACGGTGGGTATTCGTCTCTCTCACCCCCACCACAACGATAGAGCAATGGTCTAATAATGCTTTCGTGAAAAGTAACCTATGTCTTGTAACATTTTATGTGGCTACAGAGCAGGATGTCGGGATTCTTATCCAGTTCGGAAATCTTGCTAAGTAACATGTATGAGCGCTGTCTTCAGTATTGATGTCTTAGGGCATCTGTTCTCAGTGACAGCCGTGTTTAATAGCTAGGTAGATACCAGCCATTTGCGGCCAAAAATAGTTCTTGTTTTGAAAACAACTAAAAGCTAATTAAGCAAAGCAGAAGGCCTGCATAAATAAAGCGGCAACTACTAATTCAGCATACTAAGAATCACATAAGATGGTGATGAGGGAATCCATCGGGAATCGCTCATCACATCTTCACGTAAAACAGCACACATCACTCTAGTCATAATCTCACTAGGTATGGTCTTTTCTTTCTCAAGCATTTTTGGTTGAAATATTAGAGTGGGCCCATTTTTGCTTTCTACTCTTCTCCCGCTTTAAGCAGTGGTGGCACCTTCCCGAGATGGAGGCCCCTGCGAGGCACTTGCCTCTCACAAGGATTCAGTGATGATGGTCCATGCGAGGATAATACTCCTCACCCAAACTAGCACTAGGAGTAGTACCCGCGTGAGGCACCTAACTTTTCGTCCGAGATAACCTTCTTCCTTTCAGCTTAGCGGTATAATAACTTATATTAAGTTAATTAATTACGTCTCGTGTATGGGAGCCTCCGTTGCGGGGATACCACTGCGGACCTACGAGTCTGTGTGGTACCTCCTGGAGCCCCCATGTTTAAAAGATCATCTACCTGTCTCTATGTCTCGTATTTTCGTATGCTCTTACTGTAGTGCTATCTAGCATATTTATAATTGTTTAGGTAAACTCATTGTATAGACGTATATTTTTAGGTCACCAAATCAAATCTTGTAAGTCCATAGATCACGAAATTGCTATGGCCAGGCATACTGGTGACACAAATTCTTGGGATGTTTAATTTTCGTGACGATGGTCGCACGCCCCACCGGAACGATTGAGTTCCACCGGCCTTAGGAGCTGGTTTTTGTTTCCCACAGGGCAGTCTCATACAAGGTCCGTCACCCCGAGACCCGATGCTAACCAGTGTCATCACTCGTCGTGCGCTTGCGGCGTGGGGAGTCAACATGATACACCGGAATGGCCCGACACTACCCGGCCAGCTACACATTTCAGAATTGTTTACCCTTTTAAAATCGGACAAGAAATGGCAGAGTTATCGTTAAATGGCTCACTTAAATTATTTTCAAAATATTGCTTTGACATTGTAATCGTGTGTATGTATTAAATGAATGGGGAATGCGCTGATAACGCCACGTCAACCTTTCTAGCTGCACGCTGTGTAGCGCGAATCAACCGGACGTATGTCGGCCGTCCCAGCCAAGCTGGGTACGGGCCGGCCATCCCAGATTCATTCCAGAGCGCACCCCCCTGAGCATAAGCATATGTAAGCCCTATACGAGAGGTACTTCGTCAAAAAACAAGTCCATTAAGATGCGTAGTGTGCATGCGCGTGCGTGTGAGCTTCCCTGGCGACGAGTGTCGACAGTGGGAGCGAGTGCATGCCTATAGTGTATCGAGTAGGTACTCGTAAATGCTTATAATTTATCCGTTCTCGTTGTTCTTGGTACTGATTAGGACCATAATTAAACGAGCTTTCGAAAACTGTAAACCATTTTAAAATCGGTTAAGAAATGTCTGAGTTATCGTCAAAGCTCCCCGCTATGTTATACTCAGAATATTGCCATAACGTCGTAATTGTGTATATATACATAGCTTAATACAGAGTGTTTTGTACACGTGGTCGCCACGACACTACTGTAACAGCACGCTGATTGGCTGGCGCATGACCGCTGATTGGTTGAGATGCCCAGCTCCGACGTCACATCAAGTATAAAAGGGGTGAAAAACTGAGAATCAGGAGCATCATCGGCATGGAAGCCAACCCGCCGAGAACTGACTGGAGGTGCGGACTAGACGAGTGGACCGGAACACCTGCGGAAAACACGATAAAGCACATCCCCCATGGTTCCTTGTGGCTTTCAACTAACCCGCACGTAAAAGCAATTCTCGGACTTTTCACCATTATATCAGTCATGCTACACATCATGACCGCCAGCCGACTGCACCACCGCCATATGAGGAATATCAGTCCTCACCGCGAGAAGAATGGCCGCGTAATCTTCATAATATTCCGCCTCCTGTCCATAGACCCATACTGGTTTATGGCTCTACAATGGGGTGGGCTTCACTAGATTGGAGTATGTGCATTCTAGCTCCTCAGAATCGGCAGGCAACACCAACACCACCGACACCACCACCTGCACAACGACCAACATCAGAATATTCGTCAGTCTCCCAGATACCACCATCACCCGGCTTTCAACCACTTCATTCTTCCCGTGGTCTTGGCCGAGTCATTCTACCTCCCGAATTTAGTGGGGAGAGTGACTGGACCAATTATAAAATGCAGTTCAAGATAATAAGTCGAACTAACCACTGGAACGATCAGCAGATGGATGAATATCTCCCTGCAAAACTTCCGGAAAAGCCCTTCAAGTTCTTACGGATCTCGGGACTGATTGTACACCCACTTACACCCAATTGGAACGAGCACTAACCGAATGATTTGGCAACACGGCTCTCGGAGAAACAAGCTGCTTACAACTTAAAAATCTCTGACGACGCGCGGGAGAAACTCTACCTGAGCTAGCTAGTCGAATCAGGAGACTAGTCACCCATGCATATCCTAGCACCAATTTAGAAGGCGTAACACATCTCCATCTTGATACTTTCATCGATGCGCTAAGTGGTGAACACAACCTGAAAGAAAAACTATATCTTGCCGACCACGGGAGTTTGGCCCAATTGACGGCCACCACGGTCCGCATAGAAAACTTTCTGGAACAGGAGAGGAACAACCGACGCCAACTTCACCCTATCATTGAGGTAGAGGGTGCAGCTATCGCCACGTCCACCAACGCTCCCTCCAGATCATCAACACCTACCGCACCAGCACCACAGCAAACAAATTCACAGAATTCCAATCAGAACCAAGCACCTGGAGGAAGGGGGCGTAGCTGCAGAGGAAGCTACAACGGAGCCCCCGGGGGCAGGAACCAGCACAACAATAACAATAATAGCAATATGAAGGCACGTATGGACGAGATCAATAAACAGATATCAGTATTAACAAATTTAGTAACCACACTCAGCACGAGCCTCGCCACCACTCACTATAGAACAGTGAACACCACCAACACCGCACCGCCACCAAACACCTGTTTCAGATGTGGTCAGCCAGGCCATTGCAGGGAACGGTGTCCTAACTGACATCCATCTGTAACGCCTGCCCCTGACTGCAGCACGCTGCAATCAGAGAAGCCATTAAACTTTTAAGGGCACCGAAAGTAGAGTCACCTCAGTGCCTGTATCTGCTTCCCGGATCAACTGCGGCCCCCGCACAACAACGTTCGATGGCCAACTATTACCAACGCAATTCAGCTTTTACACATACACCAAAACGCATGGCTTCGCATATGTCGATGCCTACGATGCCTCCCACAGCCGCAGCATCGCCATCGCCCTCTATCTCCACACATAACAAGCCTTCTTTCCTTTGTAAACTGGCAGTGGTAGGTTGTAGCACCCCCGCTGAAACAACGTTTTTACAAGCACCACGTCCCGCCACCAAGACACTGAATTCTCGGTGTCCCTTGGTGGTATGTAAAACACCGTCCCACACAACACCATCTCCCGCATCCACAGATAGCAGTGACTCAGGAGGGACGGTTCACTCTGCCTCGTGGATTCGCCAATGCCGACATAGACGGGGAGACACACATTCCTGGTGGCGTCACTGTTTCTTCTGTGCTTCACAAAAGCATCCAATGAAGCATTGCAAGAAAGGGCTTGCACAGGTGGAGCTTATCCATCATCCCGTACGCACTGATGTCTACACCAATACCGCATACCTAGAAACAGCAACATCTCCATCATCATTGCTACCCCCAGCTCCGTCTTCATCGCATCCCTCACAGCAGCGACGATGGCAGACTGGCCCCTTCCTCACTCAGCCATCCACCACATTAAAAGAAGCCATTCGGAAACAGACCGATTATATACAGAATGATTCCGCTCTGACACCATTGTCATGGGCGGCGTCATTGGAAACTCTTCCACAGGTACACTGCAAAGTGATATACAAATGTGCCTGTCTATTTAGTGGTGTTTCCACCAGTGCCACCATTGACACTGGTGCTTAAATCACTGTATTCAACAAACGCTTGTATGAGAGAATCCTACCCCATAAAAAGCCTCCCCTTAAACCTACAAACATTTACCTACAGACGGATACGGGAGCTGATGTGCCCGTAGCTGGTGTATTTAATCTAGTCATCCAAATAGAGGAGATGCAATTCATACAGCGAGTTGTCATCGCCTCTATTCATAAAGATGCCCTACTTGGCTCTGATTTCCTCAGTGCCAGCGAAGCCATCATACATTGCAAACAACAGGAACTCAACATATATGGCCAACGAATACCTCTTGGACCGGCATCATCATTATATCACACGTGTGCGGTCATATTATCAAGTGCCGCCACAGTTGAGCCAGGACAAGAGCAAATCTTGTGGGCTACCGCACCACAGTTAGGAAGCAACACATACCCGACCCTAATTACATGATCGCCTCACAATGCGCAAGTCCGAGCATGATCGTGGACACTATTAATAAGGAACATATACCTTTTAGAGTGTTCAATGGTACTGCAGACCCCATAAGTCTTGAAACAGGAGTATGTTGCGGTCACTTAGTAGACAAAATCTCATTGGAATCACCTACACTTACCGACACACAACAGCATATGACTGATGATTTACCTGTACATTTACATGATTTATATCTACGTGCCACAGTTGGATTATCGCAATCACAGAAAGATGAAATTCGGAAACTACTGTACACATATCATGATAGTTTTTCCTCAGGAGACATGGATCTTGGAGAAACTCATTTTGTGCGATACTCCATCGACACGGGCAATAATCTCCCCGTACTTCAACTGGTACGACGTCTTCCCATTCATAAAGAAGAGGAAGCACATCAACAAGTTAATGATATGTTGCGCACCGGAATTATCGAACCCTCAGCATCTCCATGGGCTAGCCCAATAGTACTAGCAGGCAAGAAGGACGAGACCTTGCGGTTTTGTATTGACTACCGCCACCTTAATGATCTTAGCATCAAGGACGCTTATCCGTTACCTCGGAGGGATCAGGCCTTGGATTCTTTGTCTGGAGGCAAGTGGCTTTGTACCCTTGACTTAGCTAGCGGTTACTGGCAAGTGGCCATGGATGAGGCTGACATGGAAAAGACTGCATTCGTTTGTAGGGATGGTCTTTTCCAGTTCCGCAAGATGCCCTATGGCTTGTGCAATGCTCCCGGAACTTTTGAACACCTCATTGAGCAGGTATTAACCACCCTGCAATGGGAAATCTGTCTCTGTTACATTGATGATGTAATCGTCTTCGGAGCCACGTTTGAGCAAACCCTTATCAATTTGTACACCGTGCTCTCACGTTTCCGCACGGGCAATTTGAAACTCAAACCCAAGAAATGGGATCTCTTTAGACAGAGCGTTGTGTTCCTGGGACACGTCATATCCAGTGATGGAGTAGCTACTCAGCCGTCATAAAACTAAGGCAGTAGCGGAATGGCTCACACCCTCTTCAGTCACAGAGATGCGGAGTTTTCTTGGCTTATGCCAGTACTATCGCCATTATATCCGACATTTCAGTGAGATTGCTTCACCCCTCTACAAGATCACTGAAAAAGATCGACCATTCGAGTGGGCGGGTGAGTGTGAAGGCTCCTTCATGGTGCTGAAGGAATGCTTGATGACTGCCCAATTCTTGCTCATCCTAATTCAAACCTCGATTTCATCTTAGACACTGATGCGTCGGCTTACACTATCGGCGTGGTTCTATCTCAAGTCACAGAAGACGGAATGGAGCAGGTATTGGGTTATGGTTCACGTACTCTGAATAAAACGGAGAGAAAATATGCAACCACCAAGCGAACTACTAGCGGCGGTGCATTTCATCAAGTACTACAAACACTTTCTTATGGGCACACCTTTACACTCCGTACAGACCACACCTCACCACGCCGGCTCAGGAGCCTAAAATATCCGGAAGGCCAGGTAGCAAGATGGCAGGAATCCCTGCAGGCCTATAATTTCAATGTTGTTCACCGTCCCGGCAAATTGCATGGGAATGCCGACGCCCTCAGTAGAGTTGGTGTGGAGGCTGAACACGAAGAGGCCGGTACCATGACACAATCAACACAGCCATCTCCGGAGTTCGTGGAATCTGGAGAAAATCACACACGACCAAACAACAGACATGCAGACACGAAATATATACGCATGGATCCAGGAGGGGGTACGTCCTCCCAAGGAATCGGTCAAAACACCATCACCATCATGTCAACTGATAAATAACGTTCTTTACATTAATAACCGTCTGGTAGTCTCAGAAAGTTATCATAACCTTATATTAAAACAACTCCATGATAACGCCGGGCATCTGGCCGTGGAAAGGACAGTTACCCGTATCAAATCAAGATTCCACTGGATCGGAATTAACATCCTACTGTGGTACCGTCTAGTCGGTGTATTGTTCGGGCTACTGAGATTTTTGTTTCATCCTCTCTCGGTAAGTGGACATGCATGGTACGTGGATGACAGTCCACACCCGGGGCTTGGCTCTGCAGTTGTTGAGGTCTGTTAGAGCGGGGGTCCTGCAGGCAAGGCCAGGGAAAACGGTCAAAGTTTGTATAATGTTGGCAGATAGATACAGATCAGACCGTCGGTTGCCACTGGGCATGAGCTCAGATGGTGATCGCTATCGACGTGCTCGGACCCTTGAATATGACGGATCATGGAAATAAATACATCCTCGTATTGCAAGACTATTTCACGAAGTGGGTAGAAGCATTTGCTTTGCCAGACCAGGAGCCATCCGCTGTAGTGGAGGTCTTGGCAAGCAATGTATTCTGCCGGTTTGGTATGCCTTATGAGTTGCACTCTGATCAAGGAAGCAATTTTGAGAGCCGGCTCATATCAGAGCTCTGCAAATTGTTTGATATCGTCAAAACAAGGACGACTCCATACCATCCCTGTAGTGATGGGATGATAGAGTGATTCAATAGAACTCTCGCGGAGATGCTTACAAAAGAAACATGCCTTGATTGTAGAGATTGGGATCTACGGCTCCCATATGTACTCATGTCTTACCGCACTTCAGTACATTCCAGCACGGGTTATACCCCTGCTCGGTTAATGTGAGGCAGTGAATTATCCTTACCCCTGGATCTGGCAATGCCCCGGATACCAGGAGAGAAAAGTTCACCATCTCTCTATGGTGAACACTTGCGGCAACGGATAGAACAAGCCCATGAGTTAGTAAGAGAAACACTATCCCCTGCACACCGGCGGCAAAAGACATGGCACGACCGGAGATCCATATGAAGCAGGAAGGATGGTCTGGGTACACGATTCACGATGGTCTACAAATGTGCCAAGTAAACTGAGTTACCAGTGGAAAGGCCCTTATGTGTTAGTCGGTAAGATGTCGGACGTGACCTACCATATCCGTGCTTCAGGTGGCTTGACCTCAGTCATCCACATCGATCGGCTTAGACCGTGTGTCAGTGATGACCCAGCACCAGAGCTCGGACTGGGCATTTCTCGTGACACTGGTACCCAGACAGATATTTCTATGGAAAATAGTATTCCCATGGTTAGCACAGAGCACCATGGTGCCAGTTCAACCCAACTTCTACCAAGCCAGAATGTGGGAGAACAAGCGGCTAATGCTGCCGACGATGACGAGATATGTACTCGCCCTCTCCCTCCTCAGCACGGGTCTACTCGATCTGGGAAGCCATATCTGAAGAACATTGTGTTTGTTTTGTCCAAGGGACCGGATGGAAAGACTGTTCCCCAGATCTCTTCCCATTCCCAACCACTTCATGCTATGCCCCACCCAGTCATAGAGTTACCACAAGTGGAAGCAGAGGCTGACCTGAGATATGCTTCCCATGGGGTGGAACATATGATGAATAGCGTGGAAGTGAAGAAGCTAGATGAAGCCTTGGCGTGTCTAGAACCGTGAAACCATATAACGAGGTGTACCCGACCAACTCCCAAAAACGCGGAGCGAGAGGGATAGGCTCCTCAAAGGTTCGCATTAACAGGTGACAGTGGGCCTGCGAGGGTCCGGGGACACGTAAAAAAGATCCCCGGGAGTTATAGTTCATGGGAGATACAGAAGGCCTCCGTGTCTAACGAAGGATGAATTAACATCCTACTGTGGTACCGTCTAGTCGGCGTCATGTTCGGGCTGCTGAGGCGTGGGTTCATCCTGTTTCAGTAAGTGGACATGCGTGGTACGTGGATGACAGTCTACACCCAGGACATCTCTAGCAGACTAGAGGTCCACTGTGTTTGCTAGGAATGCCCTGCAGGCAAGGCCAGGGAAAACAGTCAAAGTTCGTATTGTGTTGGCAGATAGGTACAGATCAGACCGTCGGTTGCCCCTGAGAGTGAGCTCAGATGGTGATCGCTATCGACTGGGTCGCCGGTCGGTCATCTTGATCATGTCAGTTCATCAACCCGTTACTGGTTATGAATGGTCAAGATGGCTCAATGTACAGTCAGGCCATGACAAGTGTTCCTATTGTGAGTCATGCCTCCGGTGATCAGAGGTCATGAAAAGTGATTCTTTGGGAAGCAGGAGGGTATGTGCGTGAGACGGTGTAACCTGTCACTTGCCAGATGGGTGGAGCAGTCTGGGGATCCAGGTACCCGTGGGGTGGATGACCTATCTTGTACGATCTGTGCAGGGCCTCTCAGCTAAAATGACATCAAAGAATGATCTACGCGGAGGCCTTAGCTGCGATGCATCTAGCAGGCATCGCCTCCATGGTACGGTCCAGCTGGGCTGCGACCCATGCCAAGACGACCTTAATTGGCGCCCAGTACTGTGTCCACTCGGCTCGGGAGTTGTCAGTGTGCATCTTGACTCTGTCCCGGATTATGTCCCCCTAACTTGGACAGGTCTTTATCTCAGGCATGTATGGAAAGTCACCTAGCCTAGGCTGCATCTTGTGTGGGGAACTGGGCATCTGTCCGGCGTGGTGGGGAAAGCGAACCACACCAGGAAGGCCAACGGGTGTAATGCAAAACCACACTGCTCCCAAGGGACACCCTCTCCAGAAGTCCCACCCTGACATCACTCCAATTCGCGTCCCTCATCTATACACCAAGTTCGGACATCACCGGCCCAGTCAATTTCACACTCCACTCGTCGTCTGTTGACCATCAATCTTCAGATATGAGAGAAACTGCTGCTACAGAGGAGGTGGCATCCCGCACCGCACCGACCAACACTTCCCCCTATGGTGGGCAGGGAAGCAGCCTGTTCGGCAGACTCTTGGCTCGAATTTTCCTGGTGTCTAAAAACTATGACAGGACACCAACCGCCGTGTAACGGGAGATGACCGCATCCCACCGTCCAAAGGCCACCCCATCCATTTGGCCTACCATACTCCCCTTTGAGCAGTCAGGACAACACACTACAGACAAAACGTCATTACATACAGAATACACTTGCCCTCAAGGCTGGATAAGTCAATTCATCATTGCGCGTACATCACATACCTACTCGGTTATGCTCAGCATAACAGAGACAGTCCACACCGGCAACAACATCATTTAGCAGCACCTATCGGTATTAATTAATTCCCAGTGGATACTCGCACCAGATGCGGGAGAAAAGATATCTTTGCTACCGAAAAGTTTAATTTGATAATGGATTGATCAAAGTTATGACAGCATCCGACAGGCCATCTGTGCTCTAAAATAACTCTGTCCCGCCCACGGGCTCGGCTATTACAGGGCCATAAAAAGTCACCTACACCACAGCGCAAGTATCATCCAGAGATAACCAGCCACGCGTATCAAACTCAAATCACCAACATATCAGGAACATAAACACACAGGTTGACTGTATTCACCATCTCCAAACGATGGTATTGTAAACTGTAACACTGTGTGCACCCACTTCCGAGTTGTACCGTAATTTAACCATTATTGAATGGTATTAATATGTCTGGTCGAGGCGGGGATGGAGATAATTCTACCCATCGAGGAGAATGCTTGGCAGCCCTCCCGCTCGGAAAACACAGCTATCTTGGCGGGATCAGTAACTTTGATCTACTGCCTGAAAGATCTGTTTAAACCACACGTCAAATTACCTACAGCTTTACTGTTATATTTTTGATTAAGAACACAACTGCTCTACCGTGCTACAAATCATTAGCACACGGGCCGGTAAAGCAGCATCAAAAATCTAACAGTATAATTACAGAGAGAATTTCAAAAATTCTCTTCTCTGCATTCTAGTCCATGAGGAACACGGGCTGAGAACTACCTTTACAGACAACTATAAGATGCATGTTTAAGAACCCGCGCAAATAGGGACATTATTTTTACAACGGAATCTTGATATAACATATATACATTTCCATATCTCGCATCTGCAAAAGACTACACCTCAGCAACAGTATCTCTGCCATCGCCGTAAACAGCACATATGTTTCCGATCAACCACGTGTTTCCAAGGGCCACGTGACTTTTACTGCTATTTCCAGTAAATTGGAGCAAACGCTTTAAACCAAAGAGCCGCCCAAATAAGCGACTACCACGGCGTGATGGAGGAGTGGCGAGGGTGAGTCGGGGTAATTACCGCTGACGTCACCAGGCTCCCAGACACCCCATCAGGCGCTCCAGCCTAAACTTAAAACAGGCAAGTTTATAAGCATCCAATCTGTAAAACCGCATCATGCTAATTAAAAAGTGATGCTCCTCGGGAATAAGTAGTACCCTGTTTGTATGTTGATCGGAAAAATTTAATTGCGCTAAAGTAAGACTAAGTTAGTGAGCCATTCCTCTTATAATTAGAAGTACTCCCTTTATATGGGAGGAATTGATCCTGTGACGATCAGAATGGGAAAAAGAAAAACTTTCCTTATAAGGCTGACCGAATAACATACCAAACTTCCAGGTGTGGTCGTCCGCCATCTATGACGTCACTAAATAGTATAAAAGGAGGAAGCATGCTCTGAAACTTCGTCTTCCCGTCAAAACTCGACACCAGGGAAGACCAAATAGCATTAGGCTTCTTTCGTGTCGAAAACTAAATTCTGCTGTTTGTTTATTATTATTAGTTCAGTATTACAATACTTGGCCTGGAAAGTTAAAAATGAAGAGACAGGGTTTTAGGTTTTAATAAGGTTCCCGCTGAAGAAGAATCAGCACCAGTTTCAAAAAGATTCCCGTGCAGCTCATTATTAGCTAGCGGAGAACCCTGTACCAGAACTTTTACGAGACATTCCGACCGCACACTTCATGTTAACAAGGATCATCTCCTCCAGACAGCCTTTTGCGTACCGTGTCAGTATCTCTATACCGCTACCCACTACGGAGTGACCCATGACCATAGACGAAGGACTGGGACCATCTCAGCCTACATCCATTAGCATCACTCCAACCTGTGTCATCCAGCATCCGCATCCCAGTCTTTCTGATCCAGCCATCAGGAAGGGGACTACGCCTGAACGACCATAGGCGGGAAAAAGACGTATCGCTCACACACAGGACAGCCAGCCCAAGCCCAATGTCACTGCAAATTGCCTCTTGAAGTACACCAAGTCTCGGAAGATGTCATCAGCTGCCGTATCCACTCCTGCATCATTGCCTCGAGCTACAATTCGACTCACCGCCATCACAACCACCACAGCCACCATGACCATCACGATGAGCGCAGCATCAACCGCCTCAACACCCACTAGCACTACCGCTGTCGTACGAACAGACATTCTAGCACCCGCAGTAACTGTGAGAGACATTATAGATGCTCATATTCCCACAAGTATCACTTCAGACATTTCCGAAAGTGCCAGTGATAATGAACGCATCTCAGCAATAATAATTCATCCACCGCGACCAACCACCGTCAGTCGTGGGACCCAGACTCAGTGGGGAAATTTTTCAGCAGAGGTGTGATCGTTTGTGATACAGCAGAACATCAGTGGTGCGACTCATGGAAAAATTACTAATTATTTATTTATTTTTGAAATATTTTACTTTTTATTATATATGTTAGATCAATTTAATCCCGTCCCTGGGATGACTATGGTTATCCGACACAGCTGCGCAACTTAGTTGCCCAGCTGTGTCTCACACAACATGAGCACTGCGGACTCCGGTGTTGTAAGAACATTGTGTGCGACGTAAAGAGTACAACACCCTGCAGTGCAATAATATCATAATCCCATCATGCAGTCTCAGCTATGCTGAGGCTGCCTGATAAACTAACTTTTGAGTTATTATTATGTTCTATTTTTCTTATAATTTTCTTCCTGTCTTAGATGTCAGGACGGCTATGGGGTCAGCGAGAGCTGCCCGTTGCGGACCCGCTATAACGGGCCGCAAATATTTTAAATTAAGATACGTGTTGCATACCCCTTTATTTACACAGGGTGAGCAAGTAATTCGGTAGTAATGTTTTAAAATACCCCTTAAGGGTATGTTACATGGAAAATTATGTACATGTATTTTATATATATATCATTATATATCTTAACCTAAATTGTGGTACATTGGAGCTTGGGTGTTCTCTGTGGAGATAATAATTATCCGCGCCAGAAGAGAACACCCATGCGAGCTATTGTTTAGGAATCATTAGCTAAATAAAGTTGAAAGCACGCACCAAAATATTAAAGCAAAAAAAAAGAAGAAAAAGACCTGGAAAAATAATTCCAGGTAAAAAATTAAAACTAAAAGTATGCCTCCCCTCTCCTCTTTGGCACCCCTATGTGCTCTGTCTCTTAAATACGCATCTATTGCGTCACTACTCCTCTCCGGCCACGTGCCTAACCGGGAAGTCTATGATTCCTGCCTAGCATATATCCATGCGTCGATCCACAATGCGCAATCGTTTGCCATGGATGTCAAACTAGGAGGGGGTGGTGTAGTTCGGATCGACCGGTCGGGTACTGGCTGTACCAGCTAAGCTGGGTACACGCCGTCCGTCCTGGATTCATTCCCTTAACACGCCCCCACCCCCACCCCCCGGGTAGAGCTATAAGCATTTATGAGCCTATGAGAGAGGTCACATTGTAAAAATGAGTATGTTCGTTAAAGCGCATAGCGTGCATGCGCGCGCTTAACACTATTTTTGACAGAGTGCGTATATTGCGACCAAGATAGGATGACGCTTTTAGTGTACCGACTAGGTACATAGTAATCGTTTTAACCTACCTGTTCCCGCCAAATTTGGCATTATTCAAAACCAGAATTCGACGGGCTTTCCAAAACTGTAGACCATTTCGAAATCGGTTAAGAAATGGCCGAGTTATCCACGGAAACCCCCATTTGATTAACTTCAAAATATTGCCGTGATGTCGTAACAACGTGTACGCAGAACTTCTAAAATGTTCTAGAACGTTCGACTGCGTTATTATCAGCTACGCGCTGATTGGCTATTGCTCAAAGAATGATTGGCTGGAGCCTGCGCCTATGACGTCATGAGTAGTACAAAAGGAGATGAAATTCA
Organism: Chaetoderma sp. LZ-2023a; assembly: GCA_034401795.1. Taxonomy (NCBI): domain Eukaryota; kingdom Metazoa; phylum Mollusca; class Caudofoveata; order Chaetodermatida; family Chaetodermatidae; genus Chaetoderma; species Chaetoderma sp. LZ-2023a. Next base: position 58,705,548 of record CM067369.1, on the reverse strand, counting down.
GAACTCGAGAGCATCCTCGTCCAGGGGCCGAATAGGTTGGATCTGTGTTCAGGCTACTACCAGCAATACAGTCACTAAGCAAATGACTTCAGTCTCGAAGGTTTCTCTTCCATAGCCACTGCAGTAATCCAACCCACCGCACTAAAACAATTTTGTATCTCCTGTTTGAGCGGGAGCATTTTTGGAACTTTCGAATATTGTTCACGAAAACATTAGGAACTAACTCGGAACATCAACTGACGGTGAGGCCTTTCCCGGCCTGAAAATGTGATCCTACAGATGTAGATGCAGCGATGTTCTTTGGTGGATGACTCGCCGGATCTGCAGGCCACGCCAAAAGGTGGTTATTCAACCGTCCCTGCAGGTTTACCTAAACTTTTCGACCGCAGCAAGTAAACTTTGCCCGGTGCGTCCTAAGAGCTAACTGATGTACCCCGCACCGTTAAGCTTAGTTATGTATCTTCATCTGTATTCAACAACCTCTGCTTATGATCGGGTTGTTGGCAACTTTCATCCGTACCATCGGTGTACGGGAACTTTCGTCTTAGCAGTAATGTTATTGTATCTCTTACTGACTACTCGTTAGACATTCTATATTGTGATTACAGTCCTGAGTTCGATCCGCTCCCATCATGGACTGCTTGCGGGAATCCTGTTTGTGGAAACCGGCATGCGGGAGCGTTCAAGCTTCCAGAGAACGCATCAACTCAAGTCAAACCAAGGATGACATATCAATTTCAGTAACACGATAGCCCATGCTTAAGAATGGCTACCGATTATTCAAGTAACTATACTTGACATTTTAATTATTCCGATAATTACATTTTTAATAATTATACCGTATATGTATAAACGGTCCCGATGACTAAAAGGCACCGTAACAGTCTTAGGACTGCTAGTTATAATTTCTGTGTCTGTTTATAGTTATTCTTATTTTCTGTAAGGTGTTTTTATTAACCGCACCGTAGTAGGTTCCTCAATCTGTACTTTATATATTATTCTGATCATTTTACATTGTATTGTTAAATTGGTTAGTTCTATATATGGCAAGTGGCCATTAGTTTATATGATTTGTTTAGTTATAGAAAAATATAGGACTGCAGTGCACGTAGGAAACACTATACAGCAACATTCGTATATGCAGCACATTCTCCTGCCAAAAAACAATTTTTCACTGAGGTCGCTGTCAGTGCTATAACTCTGTTTAGCCTGGCATGCTACTGACTAAAAACCTTTCTATTCAGCTCGATAGGATAGGTTTAATATTATGAGAGACAATCTCTTCGGCAGGAGACACATAGTGTATGCCTCTTTTCCGGTAGTTGCGATAATTTAGCCCCGCACTCCGGCAAGGTTGTGTAAGATTGGCCAACATACCTAATGGGCCTCATATTTCTAAGTTATTGTCTCTCTTCATGTTCCACCAAGCCTTATGGCTTCTTAATTGTTTGGATGTCCCTATCCGCACCATGGACTGATCCGACCCTGGGAAACTATTGAGATTTCCGAGCGGTGATGGCCAGGGTGTGGTGTCACACACATTCCCCACATATCTCTGGATACTTAGTAGTTAGTTACCCTTGCCAATGTAGGAAGCACTGCTAAAACATATCTTAATTATTATTTTTCTTTTATCTGCCGAACAATCCTCCCGCACCGCAGTGCATAACTGGGCAACATGCGTTTAAACCTAACGTCAGGTTAAAAAGTTAGCTCCATAGGACCTGGTGACGGGAGAGATGCGCATCCCCACCGAATTCCATAAGAATGACTGTGCATGATATTAAGATCTGCCACGCCCTCACAGGAAGGACATTCACGGTGGGTATTCGTCTCTCTTATCCCCACCATAGCGATAGATCAGTTGCCTAAAAATGCCTTTGTGAAAAGTAACCAATGTTCTGTGACGTTTTATGTGGTTACGGGGCGAGATGTCCGGATTCTTACCCAGTTTGGAGATCTGGGCAAGTAACATGTAAGCACGCTGTCATCAGTATTGGTGTCTTAGGGCATCCAATCTCAATGACAGCCGTATCTAAAAGCTAGGTAGACGCCAGTCGTTTGCGGCCTAAAATAGTTCTTGTCTCTAAAAACTAAACATTAGGTTAGGCATAGAAGAAGGCCCGCATAAATAAAAGCGGCAACTACTAATTCAGCAGGTTGAAACCTACGTAAGACGGTGATGTGGGAATCCTTCAGGAATTGCTTGTCCCGTCTTCACGTAAAACAGCACGCACCTTATCGTCATAATTTCAATAGTTATGATCTTTTCTTTACAGCATTTTGGTTGAATATTGGACCAAGCCTTTTTGGCCAGTACTCCTCTCTCACTTTAAGCGATGGCGACATTTTCCTGTGACGGAGACCCGCGCGAGGCACTTGCCTATCGCAAGGATTCAGTGACGACGGCCCACGCAAGGATAATACTCCTCACCTTTTAGGTAAAAATATTGCATAGACTTATGTTAATTAGGTCACCAAATCAAATCTTGTAAGTCCATAGATCACAAAATTGCTATGGACAGGCATACTGGTGACACAAACTCTTGGGATGAAACTAGTGTTTAATGTTCGCAACGATGGTCGCATGGCCCCACCGGAACGATTGAGTTCCACCGCCCTTAGGAGCTGGTCTTTGTTACCTGTAGGGCAGTATCGCATGGGATCCGTAACCCCCGAGATCGGAAGCTAACCAGCATCATCATTCATTGTGCACTTGCGGCGCGGCGAGTCGACACCAGACACTGGAACGGCCCGACACTACCCCGTGAGCTACAGAATTCTCCCGAAATCGCTCGTTCCATCTTCACATAAACCAGTACGCATCACGTTAATTATGGCTTCACTAGGATTGGTTGTCAGCACTTAGCATTTTCTGTTAAACAAAAGAGTGGCCCTTTTTACCAACTCTTTTCCTCCGCTTCGGCGTCGAAGGCATTTTCCTGTGATGGAGGTCCACATGAGGCACTTGCCTCTCGCAAGAGTGAGATTTCTGGATGGAGGCCCGCATCTACCTCTCAGACCATCACAGAAACATTCAGTGATTGAGGCCCGCGTGAGGCACCTTCCTCTCCCAGCAACAGGATTCTCTTCATGTGTGGGTTGGGGGGGGTATATTAGCTTATATTAAGTTACTCAGTAACCTCGTTGCGGATGCTTCTCTTGTGGGGATACCTCTGCAGATTCAAGGATCTGTGTGGTACCGCCGGCGACACCACGTGCAAAGAACACCAGCTATATTGTGTATTATTGTGCTCATTTACTGTCAAATGATTCACCTTGTTTGTATAGTGGTTATTTATATATTTAATATACTATTCTAAATTGTTCATTCTTTAAATTAGTATGAATAGACATACCAGTGATACAAACAGTTGGGACGACACTGTGTGGTTCGACCTCGGCAGCAATGGTTACATGGCCCCACTGGAACATCATTGTTCCACTGGCTCTAGAAGTCGGTCTCTGTACTCCGTGGAGAGATGACACATAGGAATCGCAACCCCGAGATCCACAGATAACCCGCCATCCCTGTCATCGTGCCCTTGCGGTGCTACAGCTGATTGGCTACTGCTCACCCTCTGATTGGCTGGAGCATCCTACCTCTGACGTCATGAGTAGTATAAAAGGAGCCAGAGATCGAGAATCGAGAGCACTTCAGCGAGGGAGCTGACACAGTCAGCAAGGTTGCTAGACCAGTGCAGTGCTAGACATGGGATAACTGCTGACTGACTGTGGTACCAACACCGCAGCAGTGCCCTTCAGAATTGAGATCTCCTGCGCTGGTGAGCAGCCTTGAACATCTGCGATACAATTTTGGAAGCTTTCGGACGGCCATCCGAGGGAAAATTAATTTACTAGAAGAACTCCCTTTTTGGAACACTCACAGAGGAGCTTCTTTGTGGATGGGCCTTGCAGGCCCAATGTAATTCTACAGAATGCAGAGCCGAGGTGATTCTTAGTGGATAACTCGCCGGATCTTCCGGACCATGCTGAAAAGTGGTATCAAACAGTGCAGCATGTCGTGTGTTAATTAACTTTTAGACCACAGTCTGGTGGGACTCTGTCCAGTGCGTTGCAAGAGCTATGCGACGTATCCCGCACGGTGTGCCCAGTTAATGTACATGCATAGTTAATTACCGCTGTAGCCCTCTATGTTATGGGCAACTTTCAAACTACCATCGCCGGATGGAAACTTTATAACATACTGTGTAAATTTATGTATCAGTTATTCTGATTATCTAATGGACATCTTTCTATTACTGTTCTTCTTCACTGTCTTGAGAGTCTACTTACGGAAATCTTCGCTGCAACTTCGGAATCAACCCATCTCACTCTACTCAACTGTAGCATATCCATTTCTGTGATTTATGAGCTCTTACTGTACCGATGACCAATAGGTACTCAAGTAACTATACTATTGTACTATTCGTTATTTCCGTAATAGGTACTGATGACCAATACATACCTACATGGTCTTAAAGATCGCATTTTTATATTTTCCATGTCATACTGTATATATTATCTTTATTTCCGTGTGCTTACAACTAACAAGCACTGTAAGGTCTTAAGACCTGATATACTGTCAGCACTGTCTTAATTAGTTATGTATATGGCAAGTAGCCATCCTAGTTATTCCGTTTTGTTTATATATAAAAAGTCTAGGATGCATTACGCTAGGCAATATTATACAGCAATATTATATGTGCATCACTACCACCGCCAGCATCAATTTTACACTGAGGTCACTGATCATGCTCACCATGTGAAGAGAAGCTCCTCTGTGAGTGTTCCGGAAAAGGGAGTTCTTCTATTAAATTAATTTGCCCTCGGATGGCCGTCCGAAAGCTTCCAAAATTGTATCGCAAAGAAACGAATAGCAACAATTGCGCACTACCCGTCATCAATTAGACGATATTGCTTGTGTGCATGATTGAGTGCATGCGCATGTGCGTTCGTGTGTGCACGCATCAGCGTGTGCATGCGTGACCATACGTGTGTAAATAAATAAATAATTAAATGGGTATTGTATGGAAGACACGGTTTGAATTACGCATCTAACATTCATTCTGGAGGGATTCTGCTTCTTGTAGACCGATAGACCATTTTTGAAAATTTTACCATGGAATGACTTTCTCGATAATTGGTAATTTTCAAAAATAGTCTATCGGTTTGAACTGACATGTCCTATGACACAATTAGAATTTTTTAAGTTTAATTATACAGGGACCAATCTACTCATTCGCCAATTATCCAAACGATAGTAATAGTCCAGGAGCTAAAGCTAGGTCAGAATCGTGACGTAGCACACCCAGTATTCGGAAGGTCTGACACTTGCTGTGGCTTGGGGGACATGTCCCACACATTTTAAGCCCTGTTGTACAAACAAATTGTGGTAGCACTAATTAGTTATCCTGATTTCTTTGCATAGGGGGTCTAGGCTTTGGCTGTATCCACAGTGCACAACGATATAAGCATGATCGTGTCATAACTCAAAGTAATATCGTATTAGATTCACCATATATGATATTTAGATGGATATCGACCTAACATATATCCAACATACATTTTGCATGCATATACCAAAGGCGAGGGTGAAATGTGAAGGTTATATTTTATGTATGTATACTAACTCCATCATAGAATCTGTATATCCAGCTGTACCACTGTTGACAAAGCACCCAGGTAATGGTGGTTGGAATGAGACAGATGGATGTGGTGGTAATCGGTGTGGAAAAACAAATTAAAATGAATACTACACCTCACATCGCTCTCATTGTCATTGTCTACATATAATTCAAATTATGCCTGTAACACTTGTTCCGGGGTAATTTTGTAATTTGACATCACAAGTAAACTACTTAGCTGTTATTGGAAAGATGTTTGATGACTCTGGCTTAGAAGATCTCCTCATAGAGGCCAACACATATGGTAGCAGCACGGCTGCTGCTCTACTTAAAGGGAAGTCATATAATCGAGGAGTGAGGGCTCACAAATTGGTTCTGGAAGTGCTGCTGCGATTACAATGGCAGTCTTTTTCCAAATGGGTTCAACAAAATGGACAACATGAAGACCACATTACTCCAACAGATTTGGAGAGTCTGGATGAGAAAATTAAGATGTGCCGAAGCAGCATTGACGACTTAGGCGCACTGCAAGAAAATTTCAAAGAGGTGTGTATGTACGTGAATAAATTGCAACAGTTGTTCAAATCCTTTAAAGTTGAGTCAAGCTCGAAATCACACCTGTTCGCATTTTGGAACTCATATGTTCATATGGTAGAGCTGCTGCTTGGATTTATAAGAGCTGAGAGAACTGGAGATTGGCAGGCACACCTATCTGCTACTGCTGCTATGGCCCCATATTTCTACAGCATGGACAGAACCAATTATGCAAGATGGCTGCCAATATATCTTGCGGACATGAAGATGCTTCCAAGTACACATCCCCATGTACATGAACAATTCTTGAATGGAAATCATTCCGTAAGTCGCTCACACCATCCATTCAATCAAGTGTGGACAGATATGGCCTTAGAGCAATCGATTAATTTGGATTCCAAAAAGCGAGGTGGTATTATTGGAATAACACAAAAGCCAGGAGCTCTGGAGAGGTGGTTTTTAACTAGCCACGAGAGGCCAGCCATAACAACGGTCACAAAGCAAATGTGTGGGTTACAAGATAGTCACATGTTTGGAGTACATAAGGAAATGGGGACTAATCGAATGAACAGGGATGAAACCGATGTGCAGAAGATACTTTCGATGTTCTCATCAGATATAATGACCAATCCCTTTAATATTGCGGAAAACGACGACAGCGAGTGTCTTCCGCTTGTAAACTTTGCAACTGGCGTGGTATTGCGTAGTGAAATCGCCAAGAGACTTGTTTCCGCCTGTGGCATTGGTAAGGCGATTATGGACAATTTTGTTCAAGAGCGGCTGGACACTAACATGAGAAGCTTTTGGGACACGTTGCCACACTTAAAACTTAAAACATTTGCCAGCCTAGCACAGAAGAAAAAACTTAAAACAAATGATGAAAAAATTCACAATGTGAGATCTGACCGCGAACTATTTGGTCAATTAATTATTGCCGCAAGGTCCAGAGATGTTGATTTAAAACTAGTGATGACGTATGAACTGTCTGCTGTTCCACTATCATTGTCACATACGGATGGTACTCTAAGAAAGAATGTGAAAAGTGTTTTGTTAAGTGAACTAGAAAAGGAAGTAAATGTTGATGGACGGCTTCCACCTGTTGACAAGACAGGCGCAACAGCTTATGTAGTAGATGGCATGGCAATTGTGCAAATGGTTAAAACTGGAGGTACGTCTACATTTGGAGAATTGGCTGATAAATACTGGCACATCTTTACAGTTCCACTGAATCAAGAAGACTGCAACAGAGTAGATATAGTTTTTGACAGATATGATAGACTGGAATCTCTCAAAGCGGAAGAGCGGCTAAAACGTGGGTCATCAACAGCATTGGAAGTAAAGATTGCTGGAGAAAATACTCCCGTTCCAAAGCAATGGGCCAAGTACATCAGCAATCCAAGCAACAAAAGTAACCTGGTTGCATTTCTCAGCAAGCGGTGGCGTGATACTGGTCCAAATATGCTATCTGCCGACAATTGCGTCATTCTTGCTGGTGGCTTTAATGATGGAATGGATGTTGTTGTCATTTCAGCGAACAATTTGTCGTATTTGGAAGAACTTCGATCAGATCATGAGGAAGCAGATACGCGTATGATGTTGCACGCGCTACACTCTTCAAAAGACCACATGCGTGTTGTTATACAGTCTCCTGATACAGACGTGGCAGTACTTAGTATATATACGTATCGTTCGCTTCACTGTTCTGAACTATGGTTCCGTGCGGGCACAAAGGACAAATTGCGATACATACCAATACATACAGTTGCTCAAGTACTGGGCCGAGCTATCTGTCTGTCTTTGTCTGGGTTTCATTCTCTTACAGGTTGTGATAGCACTAGTGCATTATTTGGAGTCTCTAAGAGAAAATCATTCAATCTCTTAAAGTCATCTGAATGTCATCAGCTTAGCTTAGCCCAACTCGGCGAACATGTTGACTTATCACCGAATACTGCAATTCTATGTGAGAAATTTGTCTGTGAGTTGTATACCACCAGGGATGTGGGAAAGACAGCTGATGAAACCCGTTATTGGCTCTTTTGTCAAAAGAGACAAAGAAATGAAAATCTTCCACCTACATCGAATAGTCTAAAGCATCACATCGAAAGGGCCAATTTTCAAGCTCTTGTTTGGAGACGTTCATTGCAAGCTGTTCAGAATCTTCCATCTCCAAATGGACATGGCTGGAGTATAGTGGATGGTCTACTCAAGCCTGTTCTAATGTCAAAGGATCCTGCTCCATTTGGATTAATTGAACTCACATCATGTAGATGTCAACTGTCTGCCTGCAAAAGAACAGATCTCTGTCAATGCAAGGCTAACAATCTACTCTGCACTGAAGCATGCCTTTGTATGGGAGGTGAAATGTGTGACAATGTTCAGCATACAATTGTCGAAGATGACTCTGACACGGATGAGTAACATTCTCTCATTTGCTCACGTGATAAATATGTCCTGCCAGCTTGTGTAGACATGCACTGCATGTCAGTTAAAAGTTTAATTATGAAAAATGTAGAAAACATGGGCATTGTTGTAGCTAAGGTATTGCTAGTCACAAGAAGACCTAAGTGCCCCAATATGTACAAAGCAACATACGGGTGTCTTAAACGAGGTTGATTATGTATAAATCTGCGATATACGATCACTCCTTTCCATTTTGGTTAAGATTGTATTGATATAACATGCGCTTAAGTTTGTGAAAAATTTACCATTGTGAAAATTGTCTGAAAACTACATTCAACACCTATTGTAAATGGGCTTCTCACGGGTTAGTGATACCACAATTTTCTTGTACAACACGGCTCAGAATATACCCAAGACATCGGTCTAGCATAATATAGAGACAAACCTTCTGAATACTGGGTGTGCTACGAAACCATTCTTCTAGACCCCTTTTGAAAATTGGCTCCCGGACTATAAGATTGAGATCTGGCGAATGGAACGCAGGATTTGACTAAATATTTGGCTAATGATTAAAATCACGTTTTACATATAGTTTCTAAGTAGGGAATTATTAAAATTAACTTTGAGGAACATTTTAAGATAAGTATTTTTGTATGGTTTTTTTCAAGCAAAATAAACCCCGAAATCCTAATATCTATAGGATTAAAAGCACATATATACGCCAGTTGTTGAATATTTTGAAACTAATTTGACTGGAAGCTGTTGCTGGCAGAAACAGCTTCCAGGCAAATTAGTTTCAAAATAATCAGCATAACTGTGTACCTGGTATGTAGCATCGAAAGCATTACGTGATGACGTTGGAATGATGCACGCAATTCTACTCACGCTTCTACTAAAGCTGTGTAACTTCCTTTGCTGTTTGAATTCTTCTCTCACTTATTAATCACTTTGATCATTGAGTAAATATTATGCGTAATTACAAAACAATGGACTGATCAGGACGGCGTGAATCAAACAGTTTATCAAATTTCCCCTACACTCTATGCACACGAGCCAATGTGTTAAATCATTTGAGTCACCACCATCGCCACCGCCACCACCACTACCACCACCATCACCAACAACACCTATTACAAATATGGAATATTTTATTTTTAAATATGATGTTATTACAATTTATTTTGTATTATGTGTTGTCATTGAATGTTGAGTGATGAAGCTAAATCGGGACGTTTAGATTTTTAGTATGCGTAACAAGGAAATAGAAGACAACTACCCAATAATGGAATCCAGTTTACAGATCAAATATATGACACAATAGGCAGCAACAGCACCCTGTCAAATTAGTTTCAAAATATCCAAAAGCTTACGTGATTAGTTTTGTGGAAATAGAGATTTAACGGTGGACCTTTACTAGAGATGGGCAGGGTATAGCTAAAACTGGATTCCTGCGTTGATTATGAGAACCCACACAATCTGAGTACCGGAAGTGGAAATCACATTCGCTCAATGAATAAACCACGCGAGAAAGGCGTACGGTTCTGAAAGCTTTGACAAAAAGATCATAGGGGTTTATATGTTACTGCATAATGTAGCAACAACATTCAGTCAAATCTGTGTCAACTATTTTCTCACAGCATCGGCCAGAAAACGGGCCCCTTAGCTGGCTTGAGCAATGTCCATTTGCAGGCTAAGGGGAAACTTTTTGGAAAATTTAACACTAGACTGACTGGTTCGATAACACAGCCAGTCATTCCAGTGGCAAGTTTTCAAAAATATACTTCTCTTCGTCTACAAATGAATATTCAATAAGCAAATATTTTTTACTTTCTTGAACAAATTTAGTCATTAAAGGGTTAATACTATTTATGAAATACAAACTTAAATTATCTCTTGCCACGTATTCAGTTTGGTGCAATCTCAAACAGAAAGGTAACAATCACTAACATTATTAATTAGATTGCGCTTTTAAGGCAACGCGGCCACTGTGCATGACACGCACAGCGGCAATTTTCAGGCAGATAATTTTAAAATCCATTGATTGAAAAAACATGAAACAGACAAGTGAAGCGGAGACAAGGGACACTCACTCGAACAATCATTAATGTTATTTATAATATAATATTTTTTAACTCGCATATGGTTTTCCTCCCCTAATCCCCGCACCCACCTCCTGTCCCGTATCTATAGGCGTGAAACAACCCATGGTGAATGGGAATATGGACGAAACAGCCCAGGGCGAACAGACAAAGGTGCGAAACGACTCGGGGTGCGAACGGGATTTGGGGCGAAACGACTCAGATTCATCTGTTGCTTGCTACTTCCAATAGGTCATCGGTTACATTTGGGTCATAGATGCCATGCTGTATCTTGTACACTTCGATCATGTATGGCTTTAGTCTTTGGATAACACCTACGCCCCTGGCCACTTTTGCCGTATCTATAATACATTCATTTTACTTTACAAAACGCTGGTAAGGCCAATATTGGAATATGGAAATTCAGTGTGGTCAACATACCTATTAAGATAGTCAAGAACCATCGAAAGAATACAACGTACATCAACTAAATTAGTTCCAAACCTGAAGCTTCTAGCTTACATGGATAGATTGAAATCACCCAACCTAATGCCACTCAAATACAGACAATTTAGAGGGGATTTAATTAAAACTTACACAATTTTACACATGAAATATAACTTAGATGCAGGTCAATTCTTTAAGGAAACATTCACTGCAACCATGACCACGCGTGGACATAATCTCAAAATTCAAACAAATTTCTGCAAGAAAAATCTCAGGTAAAAATTTTTTCCACAAAGAGTTATTCCTTACTCTTTACCTGATCAGCTAGCATCGACAGATTACATGCCCTACGTGCTTCACTCGACAAGGTTAGACAAACTTATCCATCATCCATAATATATCTCGGAGGAGACTTTAACCTGGGATTTATCGACTGGGACAACCACACCTCGGTACCAGGAGATCCTAGACGTGCACACTCAGAGCTACTGATTGATTCTATCCTTAGCACATCACTTGAACAAGTAAACAGACACCCAACAAGAGGCAACAGTCTCCTAGACCTATTAATCACCACACACCCAAGCCTAGTTACAAAGACATTTACCGCACCTCCATTTGCAGATCATGACATCCTAGTCATTGATGTAATGACAAGACCAAAAATCCTGAAGCAACCACCTAGAAAGATATTTCAGTATAGCAAGGCTAATTGGCAAGCCATCAATACAGACATTGAAGGACTGCAAATAAACTACTTCAACCGAATTCCATCAAACTACAGTGTTGAAGAGAACTGGCAGCTCTTTAAGAGTACAATAACCGAGACAATGTCTAAAAATATACCCCAAAAAGAACTAGGGAGATATCAGAACGTTCCCTGGATAACTCAGAAAATCAAAAAATTAATTAAGCAGAAACATCGAGCTTACAATACAGCACGAAGATCAAGTGAAGACAGGGACAAAGACAAATTTAAGAAACTACGCGTGAAAATACACCACATGCTACGGCAATCCTACCAAGACTACATACATAAAATACTGGATCCAGAGAATGACCAGAGTAGTAAGAAATTCTGGCATTACATCAAGAACAGACGGCAGGCTAATGTAGGAATCAGTACCATCAGACAAGACGGGCAAATCATCACCGACCCAGAAGGAAAGGCCAGAGCACTAAACGAACAATTCACATCGGTATTTACCGAAGAAAACATCAGTTCAATGCCTACCCTACCACCATCACCATATAGTGACATTCAGAACATAGAAATAACATCACTAGGAGTAGAGAAGGCTCTACAGTGCCTAAACCCATCAAAAGCATCAGATCCAGACAATCTACCATCAAGAATTTAAAAAGAAACATCAAGCCAAATTGCACCAATCCTTGCCTCCCTCTTCCAGCAGGCACTGGAAAAAAAATGACTCAACAATACCATCAGACTGGAAGACAGCCAATGTTACACCGATTTATAAGAAAGGTGACAGAACAGCAGCTTCAAACTATAGGCCTGTTTCCTTAACATCAGTCACATGCAAGGTGATGGAGCATATCATAGCCAACCAGCTAATGCAACATATGGACAAGAACAATATACTCCACCCAAACCAACATGGCTTCCGACGTAACAGATCCTGTGAAACCCAACTTATTCTGACAACTCATGATCTCACCCTAGCCTTGGACCAACGCAGACAGGTAGACATAGCCGTACTGGATTTCGCAAAAGCTTTTGATAAGGTACCGCATCAACGTCTATTACTCAAACTACACCACTACGGAATACAAGGCAACATTCTGGGATGGATAACATCATTTCTCAGTGGAAGAACACAAAAGGTCGTCATAGAAGGTGACTGCTCGGAGTCAACCAATGTCTTGTCAGGAGTACCACAAGGATCAGTTTTATGCCCAATCCTCTTTCTCGTCTATATCAATGACATAGCAAACGACCTCGACTCCATCATTCGACTATTTGCTGACGACTGCCTCCTTTATCATACCATAGACACACCTGATGATCAACAAGCTCTCCAAGTAGACCTAGACACCCTCATGGCCTGGACGGAACGATGGCAGATGAAATTTAATGTCTCGAAGTGCAACATCCTCAAACTCACCCAACGAAGAATACACTACACCATGAGCGGGGATCTGTTGGAGGAATACAAGGCAGCACCATACCTTGGCGTCCAGCTAACGCATAACTTGAAATGGCACAACCAGATATCCAAATCAACATCATCAGCCCATCGAGTACTCGGCTTTCTGACGAGAAATCTAAAATCATGCCCAACTTCCGTGAAAGAGCGTGCATACCAATCACTTGTCTGACCAAAAATCGAGTATGCTTCCACAGTCTGGGACCCACCAACACGTGATCTGGTAAACCAACTCGAAGCGGTACAACGGAAGGCAGCAAGATTTGTTCTAAGTCGACCAGTCTACATCTACCCAAGAGAGAGAGAGAGAGAGTGTCACAGCAATGACAAGTCGCCTAGGATGGGAAACCCTTGAACAGCGGCGCATGAAAGCCAATGCCATCTTCATGTACAAGATTCTACACGGGCAAGTAGCCATGCCATCAAAATACCATCCCCAGTGGGCCAACATAAACACCACCAGGCGCAGCCACCCACTGAAGTTACAGCCATACCAAACAACAATCAGCCAGTACCACAGCTCGTTCATACCCAGAACTGTGCCAATATGGAACAACCTGGCTGCAGACACAATTGCCGCCACAGATGTAGAACAATTCAAGATCTGCATCCGGGAGACAACCTTCTAAACCGAACGCGACGATGTAAATAGTTTACAGAAACCTTCAATTGAACAATGAACAATTCTTAATTTTTAATTTTTAATCGTGTGGACTGTGAAACCCAGCCATGTTTACGAGGCCCGCACCTAGGCGTGATGTCCTTTAGGATTTTGCCTAGTATCAGTACAGATACAGATACAGATACGTTGCACTTGCCATCAACTTAGACCAATTTAAATCAAAGCTAGACGTACATTACAAAGACATCTTATTTAACCACGACTAATATTATCAAACCTACGCTGGACTTATGTCCGTCACTGATGATGATGATGATGATGATGATTTCAATTTGCTTAGCCCAGGCCAGATGTTTATCCAAGTATACTCCAAGAAATTTAACGAATGGGGCTTCTTCGATCTCCTGATTGTTAATGTAGATTTTAGGAATTTAATTTTTTTTAGTTTCGTCATGTTTGTAAATAGCATATAATTTGTTTTGAAATGAATCTTGATAGGGATGTATTTGTATTTTTGCTTCTAATTCAAATTCAAAGTTATTTTACATCACGATTTGTTTTAGACTGGTTCTAGTTCCCTAATTAAACAATTCCGGATTTTGATATAAACCTTTCTTTTCCGCTTCACTCTTGTGGCTTTCTGCCACATTTTCGGTTTAATTACGTGCACGTGTTTGTGATCAATTATGGGCGTTGAAGTAGAAACTGTAACACCAGGAAATGGTAATACTCCTAGACATCTACACATGCACATTAATATACAATTTATGTATAGGCTATATCATTATTCTTACCCCTTACGAAAAATGGTAACTTTTAGTTTTATTTCTTTATTTATTTAGTTTTTTCCGCGTATGTCGAAAAAAAGCATCATAGAAATATAGTCTTACTTATTAATTTAAACTGTTGCCGACATTGAAAACATAGATAATTTTATTTAGTTTTTGTCCAGATTTCCTGGCAAACTGAAAGCCCATGGGATGGTGGTTACGGTAGTAAACCTATGGAGGAGGGTGGGGTGGTGGGTGGTTTGAGGATATTTCACAATGAAATTTCCAAGTAGAAATCGTTAACGTGAAAAGTTGGGTACCGATTAACAATTCCCGAACGGGTGTTTCTAAGGACTCGACTCGGAAAAAACTGTGACTCACAAGTACGCCCTTCACCGTGGCAAACATAGAATTTTAATATATGAGCAGAGTATCGGTTTCTAATGGTATTGACAGGTTTGCCGATTGCATAAGAATGTAAAGGTTTTGTCAAGAAATTAGTTCTATTTAATAATTAGCAAGTTCTACGTGAAATAATACATGAATTAAAAATGTTTAATTCCTCCAAATAGATTTACCGTGTGTAAATACATAATATCGGTTTTCAGAGAGCTTTTATGTACCAGTTTCTAACAGGAATGTAAATTTGATATGGCTATAGTGATAATATGGTGATATCACACCACTGTCTCTGATATGACAACAGGAGAATTTGTTAGCAAAATAACAATACTAACGCCGCTAAAAAGGGAACACAACTTAATTTATTGTAGTAAATCTAGACCTGGTCAAATTCCATTTTTAGTAATACTCTGTATACATAGACAGCAGGAGCACCATTTCCAAAATCAAAATCCTGTATCCTTGCTTTGTGAAATAGTAAATCTGGTGTTTAAAATGAAAATGAGGATTGTTTTACATAACATAAGACGTTAAAATTAATTTCGCTTTTACCATATATAGAAACTATGGCCGTGTTTAGATTGGGCATGTACGTGAAAAAATTTGATCTAGATAAAATGAAAACAAAATAAGCACCTCATGTCTCTTCTGTGCATCCGTAGAAAAGAATTATTATTATGTTGGGGAATTCAAAATGCCATGTTTGACAGCAACTGGCATATCTCGTCTGCTGCAAAAAACTGGACTAGTCCAATAAAAATGTCGGTAAATAATTATTTATTTCTGCTGCATTTTGATAAAATCTTCAAATGTGTAAAAATTATGTATCTATTGAAATAAACATGTATTGACGATGTCACAAAAACAGCGAGTGCAGGAGAACGCAAAAAGGACCAATTGTTAGAAATAGAACCATGTTAGAAACATGTACCATGACCATACAGGATGGGGTACTACGCTATGTATGATTACTGTATTCTGCAGCTATAGTAGTAGAAACATCCGACAGCTGCAATCAGTCCTTCGCTTTTGCCAAGTGTGTCTTGTCCTCAGCTGAAACCCTTAGCTTCCTCTGGTTCGTTCTTGACCTGAGTGTACAGAGTCCTGCTTTGTTGATGTCACCTCGTAGCACGCTATTGGGAGAATTTCGTCAAGGGGTTTCTTTTCCTCGTCTGAAGTCCACATAGTCGGCATATTCCATCTCTAGCGGCATGCCCAGTATTGACACTGGGATGGGTTTTGGTCTTGTTGAACTTTCCCACACAGATTTCAATGCAGCAGCAATGTAACAGGTGAAAAGCACCGGAGATAGACCATCTCCCTGTGGGGAGCTGATTGATGTCTCAAACTCTACACACTTCACTTACTTAACTCATACTCTCAGCTTGGTGTCTGCAAGCAGTAGTCTCACTAGTCGTAGCTCATCTTCATTGCAACTGTCCTGGCGTAGTACATCTAGGATCTTTGAGCGTTTAATTGTGTCGAAAGCCATTTTGTGGAAATCCCAATGTTTGAATATGACTACTGATACAGGCATTCGTTTAGCCCATACAATGTATGTGCAGCTGCGTCCATGTTTGAAGCCACTTTGACATGATCCGTTGAAGTCATCGATCTTGTGTCGGATGCGGCATAGAGTTACATTGGATAGGATTGTTACTATGCTACCGTGGTACTTATTACAATTTATAACCTCACATCAATTGCGTCACAAAATATCATCGCCAGGGTTGGGGTCAATTCTGATTGGAATTGATCAGTCAATTCCAATTCAATTCCGGAATTGGAATTGATAAATCTGATGACTTTGGAATTGGAATTGATAAATTTTAAGACACCGGAATTGGATTTGGAATTGATAATTTGAATTGACCGAAATTGATAAATTCCAATCAAATCCAGTCATATTTGTCATAGATTTACTGAACATTGTTAGCTATAAAATGTACATGTAATATCTTTAAATTATACACTGATCTTTATATGCCCATAATGCATTTCAACCTAAATGAGCTATATGATACCATTTACCACACATTTCATTCTATATGCAGGTTGATGATATTTATATGCCAGCTGTTATTAGAAGCTTTATTGAATACTTTTACAATTTATTTGACTGAATACTTTTGTCTCCTATGGCTGTAACAGTTTCTATTAAGAAAAATCTTAACAACTTGGTTATGTGTTTGGTTTGAAGACTTAGAATTTGAGATACTGATAATTCAGTGATGAGCAAGTTAGCCCTTAACCCTTTAACACCTAAGCTGGCCAAAACACCTTCAGCAATGAGTTTGAGAAATGTTAATTGGCAGGCCAATGGAAGACTATTTTTGAAAATTTGCCACTGTAATGGCTAGCTGGATAACTAAGCCAGTAATTCACTTTGTACATTTTTGAAAATAATCTCACTCTGAATTGACAAAATAAAGATCTGATAAATACAATGAACTTTAATACATGTACATTATTTAATTAACTCAATTCTCCCTGACCAGTGACCAATTAACCTTTTTATCCTATGTGAGCTTTGTACCTCTTTTCTTCAATCAAAGGCACTGATCTTGAACTTATTTCATTCTGCATTCCCTGGAAACAGGGTTTCATCTCTATGAAATCATGCCATCTTTAAAATCATACAAATTAGTTAAAATGATTTCAGATATATAAACTAGCACCAAGATAAACAAATTGTGTTAAAATTATTCATCAAGATGTTAGCA
The DNA here is from genome assembly GCA_034401795.1 of Chaetoderma sp. LZ-2023a. NCBI lineage: Eukaryota > Metazoa > Mollusca > Caudofoveata > Chaetodermatida > Chaetodermatidae > Chaetoderma > Chaetoderma sp. LZ-2023a. Next base: position 58,687,777 of record CM067369.1, on the reverse strand, counting down.
ATAGTGTTCAGTAAAGTAATAACTATCATTTGTATAGAATGAAATGGGTGAAGAAAGCAGAACATTACAAGATAATTGCCCTGTAATTATACCCTCCTACATAACAAAGGAATCATTGAACAACACCCTCTGTGATATGTCTCAGTTTTAAAACACTGACACTTGGACTAGAAGTGTTATTCAAACTCTACATACATGTGCTCAATACTCTCACTCATTACTGTACTATATACATTGTATTCTAATGCTATTTAATGCAAACATTTACATAGCAAGGTTTACATGTATCTATAATAATTAGATATGGCATAAACCTTTAGCCCTCTTCATCAGAGAAAAACTTGGCATTAAGCTATAATTAAGTCAAATCATGAACTAAAAATAAGATTTGCTGAATGTTGACTTTTTAGACAATAATTTGACTGAAAGATATAACTACCTATTGACAACAACAATTTGTATTCTAATTGTTTTAACTATTAACGGAGAAGCCAGCCAAAAATGCCTTCTGCACTGGTCTTGAGGAACAATCATATATATATATGTATATATATATATATATATATATGTGCTAAGAGACTATTTTAGAAAATTTACCAGTGGAATGTCTGATACTATAACTGAGCCAGTCATTGCATTGTTAAAATCTAAAAAAAATAGTCTGCCAATCTTGGGCATAAAAGGGTTAAAATATAACAATGTTGATCTCAAGTAAATATTGGTATGGAATTGGACTTGGAATTGATAAAGTGGAATTGGGATTGACCTTGTCTGGGTGGAATTGGAATTGATAAAATGAATTGATGTGGAAACGGAATTGGAATTGATAAAATGAATTGAGAAAATGGAATTGACCCCATTCTTGATCATCTCTAGAGCATAAGCCGTTTATCATGATTGATAGTGTGAAGAATTAACTTTTTATACATGCGCTTCCTAATCTGAAAGCATTAATTAACAGTTGCGCTACAATATTATTTTGAAGTCATAGGTATGTTGACATCTATTAGCATGACCCACGGGTTAACTGTACTGTGGTACTGGGTGTTGGAATCAATTTAAAAATCTGAAATGTTCTCAAGTTAAAATTATGTCGCAGTAATTATGAAATTCAATATATCAGCTGTCACATAGTTATATTATAGCTCAGAATCTCTAGTCTTATTGATTAAATATACCTTTAAAGATAGACCCTCTAAGCGTCAACAGAATTTAAGGTGGGCGCCCATTTTGAAACCCGAAAACCGCACTGTGAGAAAAGATATATATATTGTATAGGATAACCGCTGATCCAGTTTACAAAAAAAATACTGCCAGACATAAATAATTGTTGTATTTTTCATGCATAACATATTTAGTTCAAGCATTATTTATTTTTCCTATATCACCCTATCAAACACAGCTACCACGGTACCATAGTACCCACGGTACTGTAGTCAGGCGTGGGGTCAGTTACATTTAAATGTAACTAGTTACATTGCACTATGTCAGTTACAGTTATGTTTGTTGAGCAGTGTAACTAGTTACATTTCAGTTACTTTGCATAATGTAAATACAGTTACATTTCAGTTACTTTTTAAATACAGTTACATTAATATACTGACAGAACTGAATCCATTTCAGATATAAAATATAAAACCTGCTGAAAATTCTTTAATAAATTTGACTGAATCTTGTTACTGCCATATTCAATAACAAATTTCAATCAACTTGTTTCCAAAATAATAAGACACTAGTTTAATTCCACAGCCTTCATAGATGTACATATATATTTGCAGGGTATGAAATAACGGTCGGACATCGGTCATGTCCGATCAAATCTGGATGGGTAAAAAAAATTTACTGAACATGAATTTTGGAAAAAGAGAACAAGTGAACAATGTTGGTATCGCACTCAAATACGATAGATCGATCGAGCGCGCGTTTGTGCGTCATTTGCACATTTCTAAGTGAAAACGATATTCACCTTGATTACCAGTATTCGTGATCTGTCAAAACGCGTCATACCGGCAAATTCATCCTAGAGGGTGGTCTTACAATAGCTAATTGTCCCGGGAATAGTGTAAACCTTTTATACTGGCGAATTTTCTGATTTCTAATGAGGGATATAGACCGTGAGTGACTTGAAAATTAAGTCATACGGCGAATAAATGACAGATAAAATTGCATAGAACATCTGATAAATGATACCACTCAAAATCTTGTCATTTCGCTAGTCTGAAAATGATCAAGTCGATGCAAAATTAGCAATGGCGGATCTACAAAATCTGCCACTGCGCACAAGTTAGTGATGTGTTCTTACACACCTTCTGTCATGAGAAGAGTATTTGGTCTCGCAATTTCATTGGTTGTTGGACATAATTATATCTAGAAAGTCCAATGACATTACGTGAGAGATTTTCACAGAAGTTTGAGACGCGTTCTTTCACGCCTTCGATACTGAAGAAGCTACTTCTTTCTCGCGATTTCCTTGGTAGCTGTACATAGAAAACCAATGAAATAGCGGGCGAGTTTTCTCACAATAGAAGTGAAGAAAGCAAGTTCATAAATAATCGCACTGTAGAAGACACTTGACAACAAGCGCTTTACCATTATATTCGTGTTCTACAATTAACCATTTAATGGTCAAATTTGCCTAAAAATTTTAATTAAAAATAGTTAATGGCCATTTGCAGATTATTTTTGAAAATTTACCACGGGAATGACTGTCTCAGTTACTGAATAAGCCATTTCAATGGAAAATTTCAAAAATAATCTCTTGACCTGCAAGTGAACATTTATCAGGAAAACTATCACAAGCCTTCTTTGACTAATGTGTTCTAAAGTGAAATTTAAAAAAAATTTAATTGTACATGACTGTGACAGCAGTTGATGTGTTGCTAAAATGGCATCTGAGCGAAAAGTGCCCAAAGGGGCAACCCTTGCTAAATGGAGGACCGAGTATAAGTGGTTAAGTCCTCATTTTCTGGGTCCTACAGTTGACTATGAAATTGTTCTATCTTTATGCATTTTCTCCTGAAAATGTCTTAGTCTATTTGACTTTTTCAGGACAAAATGGGTAAAAATAGAACAATTTCACAGCCAACTGAAAACGGGGGCCCCCCGGACCCCCCGTCAGGTTAGTCAACTTCCGCTTTTTTGTCAGATCAAATTGACTCTCCTTATTTCAGACCCTGTATTTGTTCCTCTAATCCTTTCAACCCAGACATGCTAAATAAGAAACATTAATCTTATTGTAAGAAATAATTGGTTGAAGGTTTTGAAACTAATTTTACTGAAAGCCATAGGTATCAACATCTCATTTTTCATCGGCATTGTCCTTTGATCTTTATCACCACACCTATGTGAATTTAATTTAGCTTGAGTATAATTGCTGAGCATTGATGTCCTATGCTGGCTTTATCAATAGTATATAAAGAAAAGAACAGGACATGCTGTTAACACATACTGTTGCAGACTTTCTTTACAGTTCAACATTTGGTGTCTTAATCCTTTTAACCTTTTAACCCTACAGTTGGACAAAACAGCTTTTGCAGTGGTTTTGAGAAATATCAATTTTCAGACAAATATAAGATATTTTTGAAAATTTACCACTGGAATGACTGGCTCAATAACCAAGCCAGTCATTTCAGTGGCAAATTTTCTAAAATAATCTCATGGTCTGCAAATGGACACTTTTTTTGAGAAAGTTAAAGTTTTCTGCAACAAATTTAATGTTTAAATGGTAACAGTTAATTTTATAATGATTTAGTAAACAACCTGTCTAAGCTACATTGTAGATTAATGTAAAAGCTGTATAAGATTTTGATTAACGGTTGTTGTTAACATAGCAACACAACATTAGCAATAATATTCAGATTATCATTGCTAAAATATCACATTATATACAGATATAGTGTTGGTTAACCCTTGAATGGTCAATATTGGTCAAGAAATGTCTATTTTGTGGGCTACAAGATTTATATTTGAAAATTTACTACTGGAATGACTGCCCCAATAATCAAGCCAGTCATTCCAATGGAAAATTTCTAAAATAAATATTACTGACGGTTGGAAATAAAGTTGTTGCCGATGGCATCAACATCTTCCAGTTAAATTAGCATCAATATATTCAACATCTTAGCTGAATGATTACATTGAAATTAGGATATTGGAGTGTCGCGTGTAGCTATGCCGCAAATTAAGAAAATTTTAAAAAGTTGGTAAAAATTTTGAAACGTAACTGAAATTTCAGTTACTTTTGCAATGTAACTGGTTACATTTCAGTTAAGTACTGTAACTACACAAATTCTTGAGGTACAATTTACTTCAGTTAGATGAAAAATGTAACTAAGTTACAGTCAGTTACAAGTTACAGTTACCCCAGCCCTGACTGTAGTACTCAACCATATATATATATATATATATATATTAGTGTTGTGTATGCCAGGGACCTCGCGATACATTACGTATCATGATATACCTATCCTGATACAATACGTATCATGAAACAGATCATCTTATGACTAGAATGACACAACCTAGTGAGTAGTGATGACGTACATCTTGTCTGTCCTGGTAAAAATGATGTGGTGATAACTTGTATTAAATACAAAATATTTGCATAGTAAATGTTATAGCTGTAATCACATCCAGCAAAGGAAAATATGAAACAAAACATTTTGTCAATATTTTGGCACATTTAACAATGTGATAAAGCGCTGTCACGCAAAAATCTCAATATCCATATATATGGTTAAACTAAAATTTGTGCTAAAATACGATGAAAATAATGCAATAATGGATACTATGAAGTCAAGTCCGTATTTAATGTTAAAATCTAATGGCTAGCCATAGTGTACCCCGTATTGTGATACACAGGTGCCGATGCCATGTATTTAACAAGATATTAGCAATTAAATGGCCTTAATTAATTAGAAAATACATTAGAATGGCTGAACGTTTTCCTCATTTTCTCACAACTAACTGGTAGTTCTTTAAAATGACACTGCATTTCCATCCATTTTGAGTCTGGTTTGTGGCATAATGAATATTTGATATTGCTCTTCTCATGATACTCTTAATATTCCATTTCCTGTGTTCTTATCTCTGCATTTGCACTGTCCAAATATTACTTGGAAATTTCACCACTCATCTTTCCATCAAAAGACAAACATCTATTAACACTGATGCTCTCAAGTATCTGCGACATGTGGCTGACAGTCACATTCTATGCTGTGAATGAATGACAGAGCAAACTATTGACACTTTATGACAGTTTAAAGGGTGACTATTGCACTCATGATAACCTCATGATCTTGGTTTCTTAGAATGAAAGTATCATCATTATTTTCCATGAAATCTACACCAAGGCAACATACATTACACATCCAACTGGAATGATCACATTATCAGAATCCCTGGCTTTATAGAAGCAACATTTCCTGGTTGTTTTTACATACTCGTAATAGAAGTCCATCAAAATGTTTGTTCTCCTTCGATCAATACTCACCATTCTGTTACTTCTGATATACAGCTGGCCTTGACAGCTGGCTCTAGGACTATAGACTTAAAAAGCTTTACCGACTCCTTGGAACCGGGTACTCGGCTCCCAACTGCAGAGTACCCGTCTACCATAGAGCTCATTCTTGTTTGCATAGCAGCAAGTGCAATACATGCTTTTCGCAGTGGACAAAGATTTAATCTAAGTCTTGTTATAATCTGTGATTGTGATAGCTAGTGCTCTCTTGAAAGGATAATAATGGATACCGCCGAGGATAACCAGGTAGTATAATTCCTTATTATCCATAGTTAAAAGACTTAGGTCTCTAAATTTCGTTGTGTCGCATGTCCCAATTTCTGACCCCAGAGAATCGGGGACGTGTGTTAACAACGAGATATGCCGGATGATCGCCTTCTTTAAACCCCAACAGGCGATCGGCAGATATGAAAATAGGTGTTTGCTATGGTATTTCTAACACAAATATCAGCTGACGTCGTTCTCCGTAGGATCCGAGCGGGTGACGTCACACCCGTGCTGCTCGGATCTTTATGTGAAGAAAATTTTTCATTAATTCATGCATCTTGTTCTGGGTGCTGCGTACTAAAAATGGTACCGGAAACTTTGGAATGTTCAAGTTTACGTGTTGTCACGATCTGTTTGCAATGATCGGTGGTTTCAAAATTCTTGATTAAGATGCGTGGTCTGCGGTTTTACCGTGTGCTACAGCAGTTTGTTTACATTTTGTTGTTTCTTCACATATCGTTTTGGCTTTCGTTAGGAGTATAATTTATATTAATTGGTAAATATACCCCGAATGCTATGCGATATGATTCCTGGTTCCGTTATACATCCTGGAGGATCAATTATGGGTGTATTTATGCCCGCTTCGTTCTTGTCGTTATAGTCAATGCGATCTTTGCTGTAACGTTGCGGGGTGGGGTGCAGGAGGGGTTTCAGTTAATTTATGGTCAAATTATTTGAAAATTAATTGTCTGCCTTCCATCCGTGTGTCGTTCCGCTTGTTTATTGTAGGTTTGTGCTTATTTATAGGCCAAGCCAGCCCCGCCATCATGTGACGAGTGCAACAAATTCGTACGGGTCTTGTTCAAGGACCATGTGTGTTTTAGGTGTACGCCCTGTAACCTAGATGATAGGTGTAGTGTGTGTGCAGTGTGGTCTGCGGAGATGATGCTCAAGTTCCTTGCCTAGAAGGATGTGGCTGGGTCTGACGCGGGGTCAGGCGGTGCGAAAGTAAATCGTGGTTCGGCCGGTGGGGGCGCTCCACGTCCCCGGCTGGAGGTGGCGGAGATGGCACCGCCGGCGTGGTTCGGTCCAGCTATGCAGGGTTTTCTGCATAGCGTTCTGCCCACGCTGGTGTCGTCACTGCTACCGAAGGTTGGGGGGGGCAGTTTCTCTCCACGCCTGGTACGGACCCTGTCCTTGTACAGGGTTCTGGACTGGTTACCGAGGGAGCCATCTTGTACAGCCCCCTGGCGGTCCCGGCGGGCTCCGACTTGACGGGTTCCATCTCTCTGCGGCCACCTCCGGGTGGTCCAGTAGCGGTGGCCAGTCCGTCAGGCATGGGAGCCGTCTGCCAGGATGGCTCCATGGTTTCCTCGTCTAGCGACGACTCTTCGGAGTCTGAAGACGAGGAGGCCGAAGAGGAGAAGTTGCTGCGGCCTGTGATGCCACGGGTGGAGAATATGGAGGTCGATTCCGTCCCGGACGGAACCGTCCTCCATCTGTCTGGCTTGGCTCAAGCCAGGGCAGCGGCTCCGCCCGTGGTTGGGGCCAATCTGGTACCAGGCACCGGTCCCGTGACGGTTGGTTTGACGCCAGCCGACATGGTGACTGGTGTGCCGTGCCGGGCGTGGTACTCACCTATCTCGCCTGGTCCAGCGGTCGGACGTGGGGTGCCGTTGGCGCCCCTGTTTGGCCACGGTTCCGCGTCTGCTATGGGTCCGCACGTTTTTCCGTGCGGACCTACCCCATGGACTGGTGTTCATGGGGTGGCGGCGGAACCGGTTGGTGCCGGAGTGCCTGGCATGTCAACCACGGCTCCTTGCCGGGAGGCTGTGGCTGGCAGGTCCGTGAACGCGTCAACGGGTGTGTCCTCGGAAGTAGACTGGTCGGAGGCTCTGGCTTGGCTAGCCAGGGTTGCCCCGTCTGGTTTCGGCCACGGCCGAGGAGGATGCGCCCCGTCCGTCGGTTGCATTGATTCGGACGGGGATCTTGCCCGCAGCCCGGATCCAGTCTGTTGGACTGAATCCACGGTTCATAGAGTTGTTGGATGCTATTTATAGCAAGCAGCTCCTGACCAAGGGCCAGCTCCCTGCGGCCTCCAGGGAGGTGCGGGCGAGGTGTCGTATTCCACGGGGGGAATACGACACATATGGTGTCGTACCGTCGGTCACCGAGGATGACCGATGGGTTCTGGGCGTTCAGAGTGCTGTAGCGGGTGGCCCCGGTCTGGCACTTGTGGATAAGTCCCAGGCACACCACGAGGATGTCCTGTCCCTATGCGATGAGCGCGCGTGACAAAGTCCAGGAGGCAAATGGTTCTTGACCATATGCGTCCAGCTACGGCAGTCAGGGAGCGTCTTCTTGGGATGCCCCTGACAGGGCCTAGCATCTTTTGTGGCCAGGCGCGGGCCATCTTAGAGGACACTGCCAGCATCGCGCAGAATGCAGCATCGCGCAGAATCGGTTGGCGGTCAACCTACAGCTGGAGCTAGTGCGACAAGCGCACGCACTAGGGGCTGTAGGGAAACCGCTAGCTGGCCAACCTTCGAAGAAGCAGAAGAAACAGAAGGGCAAGGCGAAAGCCAAGCCTGCTGCGACTTCTGCCTCGTCTGCGTTTTCTCAGCCGCCGCCGGCTAAGAAAGCCAGGAAGGTTGTGGAGGCCCCTACCCTCCCCAGTGTTGCTCCTGATCGCCCTAGAGGCGGGAAGGGTAAGGGTAAGTCCTCCAAGAGCGGAAAGAAGGGAGCGGATCGTACCGCCTGGACCGCACCTGTGCGACAGGAACAGCGGTGCCAGTTATACCCGCCGAGCCAAGACGGTTTCTCTCTCGTTAAGAAAGGGGGGGAGCGGACCGCGAGCTGGACAACCCCGTTAGACGTCGAGGCATCTATGGTGGGTGGAAGGCTCATGCGTTTTGTCGAGGCGTGGCGAGGTGTGACGTCAGACAGTCTGGTCCTGGGATGGTTATCCCAGGGATACATGCCGGAGTGGTGGAGATTTTCCACCACAGAATCTGTCTTTGGCACCTGTCTGGACACCCGTACCAAGGGAGCTAGACAAGTTAGAAGCCATTCAAAACGAAGTGTCAGGTTTGCTTCTGAAGGGAGCAATAAAACCAGCAAACCGGACACTCCAGGCTTCTATTCAAACATGTTCCTTGTCCCCAAGAGCACAGGGGGATGGAGACCCGTACTCAATCTCAGGGCATTAAATTGGTTTATCAATACGCCTCGGTTTCAGATGGAAGCTCCGAGGTCGGTAATGGCAGGGTTGAGGAAGGGAATGTGGTGTGTATCGATCGATCTGAAAGATGCATATTTCCACATTCCAATGAACAGGAGTTGTCACAGGTTTCCGAGGTTTGCATTTCAGAATCCAGAATGGGAGTTTTTAGTCCTCTCATTCGGCCTGTTGACAGCTCCACGGGTTTTCACCAGAGTGGTCCTTCCGGTGACAGCGTTTCTCAGAAAAGAGAACGTGGCGCTTCACACCGACATAGACGATTGGCTGATCAAAGCAGACACATCAGCCAGGTTAGAGGTGGATACTGCTCTGAATCTGAAGTTGCTTTCAGATCTAGGCTGGATAATCAACAAGGAGCAATCTGAGTTGACACCCACTCAACATTTCGTTTATTTAGGGATGCGATTCGATCTCGAGGAGGGCAGGGTTTACCCGTCAGAGCCCAGAGTTGTGTCTCTGTTAGCCATCCTCAAGAGTTTTCGATTGGGAAACCACATTCAGGCGAGGCGGTTTCTTCAGATGCTGGGCATGATGGTCTCCATGGAGCAGGTAATCCTGTACGCTGCTCTAATGCGAAGACCTATCCAGTAGTATCTGATGTCTCTGGAAACAGAGAACAGAACCCCTGTCAAAACTGGTGCCAGTTTTGGAGCCAATAATGTCGCATCTTGTATGGTGGAAAAGGCGTCAGAATCTCCTAGGAGTTTCGCTGCACCTACCCCACCCGCAGCTGTCCGTGTATACGGATGCATCGCTGGAGGGATGGGGGGTGGGGGCCTGCCTGGGAGAACACCAGGTCTCGGGCACATGGACTCTCCAGGAGAGCCAGCTGCATATCAATCTGTTGGAAATGATGGCAGTGGAACTGGCATTGGAAAATTTTCTTCCAAAAGTCAGGGGCAAGGTGATATTGATACGGTCGGACAACTCGACAGTAGTATCATACAGAATTTGCCAAGGCGGGACCAAGTCACCCACACTATGTATCAAAGTGTGGCACTTGTTTCAATGGTGCAGGAATTACTCGGTTGTTTTGAAAGCAGCTCACATTCCTGGGCGATTGAACATTCTGGCGGATACTTTGTCTCGCAGACAGAGAATTCAGCCAACAGACTGGTCTCTCAACCCTCCAGTTCTTCACAGAATCTTTGAGCATTGGGGCAAACCCAACGTGGACTTGTTCGCCACAAAGGAAAATGCTCAAATCATGACATATGTCTCGCCGATTCCAGATCCAAATGCCGTCGATACAGACGCTCTGGCGATAAGCTGGAGAGGGATGCACGCTTACGCGTACCCACCAACCATTCTTCTACCGAAGATATTGGTGAAGATCAGGGTGGAACCGTGCCTGGTCCTGCTAATATCGCCATTTTGGCCCAGCAGTGCGTGGTTCACGGATCTTCTAGATCTGCTGGTGGAAAATCCAGTGCAGTTACCCGAGATTCCGAACATAATCTCCTAGGCCAAGGGACGCTTCCTACACGAGCGTCCCGAAATGTTCAAATTGACTGCGTGGATGTTATCAAACAACGTTCCATGTCAGAAGGCTTTTCTCGACAAGCTGCAGATTTCATCGGAGCTGCGAGAAGGAGGTCAACCTTCAAGTCGTATAACAACAAGGTTAACAGATTTGCAGACTGGTGTGAAGAAAAGGGTATTGATACCTTTCAATCCACTATTCAGCAAATAGCAGACTTTCTCTGTGAGCTGTTCTTTTCAGGACTAGCTCCTGTCACAATTGCTGGATACAAGTCAGTTTTGGCATCATTTATCCCTTGTCTAGCCAACAGGGATAGTCCAGAGGTGGCCCAGTTGAATGTGATGATGAAGGGAATGAGCAATTTCCGACCGAGACAACCGGTAGTCTTTCCAGCCTGGAGTCTATCTTTAGTGCTTAATGTACTGGCCAAGCACCCTTGCGAACAGTTGCGTTCGGCTGGTCTAAAGCATTTGACTCTAAAGGCGGTTTTTCTATTGGCAGCTTCCTCAGCTAGAAGGCGCAGTGAGATCCATGCACTTTCAGCAGAGAGGGACCGATTTATTGTCTCCGGAGAGGGTCTGCGTCTACTGCCAAGCGCAGAGTTTATGTCAAAGAATCAATCTTTGAGATATCCCGGCAAACCGATCATTATACTGAAACTAACTAGGTTTGATCGTGATGCCAGTGTCTGGTGCCCAGTCCGTGCTTTGACTAAGTACAAAAAATGGCAGACTCGTTACGGTCGAATGATAGACATCTGTAGATCTGCCATAAGAAGCCATATGGCGCTGCATCCATGGATTCTATCTCTCGTTGGGTAGTCGAATGCATTCAGACTACCCATGAGAGGGGGGGCGGTATTGGCATTGGGATGACGATAACGGTATCTGTGAAAAATACCGCGATAACTACTAATATCGCGGTATTTGGAATAATTTTGGATATGATAGGGTTAATATGGCCAATCTATGAATAGCCATCCTTTTTGGATGTATAAACAAACAAAGCCTACACTTTGTATTATATTTGTTTCAGCACCAAATAAAATATTATTTCTCGCCTTTTTGCGTTTTACTTTGTCATTGTGAAGAGGAGGATGCGCATAAGTGTCCTTAACTCCGTCATTGTTTGCGCAGGAATCTCCAAGGGAAATCCCAAGGGTCCAATCTGATTGGTTAAAAACATCAAGTATCTTTCATTGGTTTTAACCAGGTCATAATCGGGTGCAGTGTTTAGTGGAGCATTCACGATCAGCTGTTCTTATTACTATTGAAAGCTTATAATGAATGCTCCACGAGAAAGACCACGCGATTGGGCACATGATCAATTAATGGACAAACCAGGTCTGAAGACGCGATCAGCTGCGCGCGTGTATGTGTGTATAAAGATAACAAAATGACCTGAATTTTTTTTAGCAATAAAATAGAGAATGTAGAATTGTAGATAAGAATCGTCGATCACTGATTAAATTATTATACTTCACATGCAAAATTCTGGTACTGAATGGTTAATTATTGAAAATGGTCAAGTTTTATAAGGAATTAACTAATCAACCCCACCTGCCCGCCGAGCCCCCCCATTCCACCCCTTTAGAACATTGTCGACCTATTGACTGCGGCATGAAAGTCAATCACACACTTCATCCAACTTTTGGGTCATAAAGTTTTTAAACTAATCAGCTCTTTATTTATTATTTCCTTTAAATTATATTTCCATAAAGTCTGCATTCGTCTTGAAAGTGGTTAAATCATAGCCCTATAGATCGATGGCGCAATAGTCGCCTGAGCCGATGACCCAGAATGCGTGAAATTAGTGAATACAACACATTCCACGCTATAAGATCGGCTGTCTTCTAGAAAAGATGATCTAAGAGATTATTAGTTATTAATAACTTGTCCGATTTTAGCTAAATATTTTGGAGACAATTTTATTGGAAATAATTGTCATGGGGCAATAAGTTTTAATAAAATCATTTTCAATATAATCAGCCGGGCTTGTTTCATTCATATTGCGGCTGCCTTTAGCGCATTCAGCATATCAATGGTATTACTGGTAAAGACTGATCAATACTCACCCAAGCGTACATTTATACACACGTGTGGGGTGAATTATTCTTGAACAAGCGAAGAATAGAGGGATTACAGTTATGGCTTCACCGGTTTAGTTAGATCGCTTGAATTTATCGTCATAGTTAGCGAGTGAATTTATCCCGCTAGGATATTTGGATGGTCGTTGTTTTATTTATTCCCTTGTATGACGTCAATCGCGGCATCAGCTATGGAAAGCGAAGGTGGTATTCCGATAATATAATCAAAACGAGGCTGAGTTAAGTTTATTTGTGTTTTACAAATGGCTGCTATTTTGCGTATTCGACATTGTCAGCAACTACGCTTTTCAGATTTAACTTGTCTTCATTGGAACAACATTTAATTGAGTATGGAGGGATAACTATACTAAGAACAGTAGGACTATGTATATAACACATGGACATATATTTAATGCAATAATAGTGCCGAAAATGATTGCTTTTGACTACCATGAATACGGAAATGAAGAGACCAGACTCGTCAAATTCGCATGAAATGCTTTATTATCAAATTATTACAATATATAAATTGTCAATATCGTCACTGACAGTATTTGACGATATTGGCATTTTTTAGAAATGTGACAATAACAATAACAATAATATCGCGATTTTCCCGGTTTTATCGTGAAACCGGCCAGCTCTACTACCCATGAGATTGCGACTGGGCACCAGGTGCAATGCGCAAGGGCACACGATGTTAGAGGAATAGCCGCCTCGACCGCCCTTTACAATGGTGTTCCGTTAGAGGACATCATGGCTGTTGCACAATGACACTGAGAGTTCTCTTTCATGGATTACTATGAGGGATGTGTCAGACTCCGCCAATCCACTCGCTTTAGCTGTTTGAAACGATAGCTATATGACCACACTGCTCTTCTCCCTTTTTTGGCATTTGTAAGAAAGAGTTAAGAAGCAGACATGGTCGAGCGAGAGGATGACAACCAGATTGTGTCACTGATGGCCGGACAAGTGAATGGTTGGAGGCTCCACGTCTGAAATCCAAATATCATGAGGTAATTCAAGATTGAGAGTTTTTTGTATTATGTCTATATATCATGTTCATTCATCTTATATATTCAATCTCATTCCCAGGTTAATATATGCAAAGAGCAGTTAACCCTCTTGGCATATTTGTGTTTCAGGCGAGACGCATGTTCGTGAGTTCTCTCCCTTTTCTTAGGAGAAAAAAGGGGGGGAGGCAGTGATGCGAATGTGATTCGGTTCCGTTAACTTGATGGTCCTTTTAGGTCTCCATTAATCAAGTTTAAGTCTAGCTCTTTCTCCAAGGGGAAAAAGTAGCAATTGATGGCTTGCCCCCTTCCCACCAGGTTACTGTCTAAATCTGGTGTATATCAGAAGTAATAGAATGGTGAGTATTGATCGAAGGAGAAGGCAGGAACTTTCAATTTCCCTTTCTCCGAGATTTAAAAATACTCACCATTCTATTACGGACCCAGCCCCACGGAGGCAAGCCATGGGTATCTCTTGTTTGGTGGCTATGCAAACAATATGCGCTTCATGGCAAATGGGTACTCGGCAGTTGGGAGCCGAGTACCCGGTTCCAGGAGTCGGTAAAGCTTACTAAGTCTGTAGTCCTAGGGCCCAGCTATCCAGGCTAGCTGTATCAGAAGTAATAGAATGGTAAGTATTGTTAGATCTCGGAGAGAGGGAAATTGAAATTTCCTGCAATCTATTGCCATGGCTGAAATGGCTTGCATCAGGTTACACTATCACTATAGTTCAGAAATAACAAATTCCCAAACAATGCTGATGATGACTAAGATTATGATGGCGATGTTGATATAGATGACGTTGATGATGATGCTGCTGATAATAACGATGATGATATTCATGATGATCATAATGATTAAGCCATTTCGGTGTAATTGATTGTACTAATATAATTATGAATGTCACAGAAATGTAACTGATGATGATGATGATGAAAATGATCAGATGATGTAATAATGATATATCTTGATGATGATTATGTGGATGATGAAAAAAATGTTATGTACATGTAGCATTTAAATTTGTGGAGATCCATCTTTCAAATGTACCTATGCTTGAGCTCCGAAATGTACCCATACTCGAGCTCTGAAACTCATATGAATATGAATCTTCATATTCTGAATGCAATACAGTAGACTTGTACAGCCTTCCAAAATTCCAGTCACGCCGGTATATCAAAGTTCCAGCTTCTGGTTTGATACCTTAGAAAAAAGCTAACTGGTGCTCCTGCAGATGTGATCCTCGAAGATATGAATTTCATAAAAGCTACCACAGGATTTCTTCATTACACCAGCCACATGGATGCAGTGGAAAGAAGTCAAGCGCAGACTATCATGTACATGTATGAGCAGACGGGTAAAGGTACAAGTGAACTTTATGGATGCATTTGTTCTATTGCTCTTAAATTTCTCATACACTGCTTTGTGAAAAGAAAACACACTGAGAGATATGGAGAAGACTGAGAAGTACTGTAATCCAATTCCATGATGCCAGTTCTGGATTTGTTGAAAACCTATATGCCTATTTGCACACAAAATGAGGTATCATTAACCTACATGTACTGGAATCCGACCCAAGTTACAATCTTCACATAAGTCTGTTAAATTTGGTTTCACAGAAACATATCACTCTATGTACTTATCAGTAACAACATGCAGCATGAGAAAATGTCATCAATACTTTTTATTGGTGACATCTTGTCAGGGATGCCTTCAAGGGTAAAAGAACTTAGAACTTGGACAGGTCGACCAGTGAGACAATTCAAAATCAACTGTGTAATGTCTATCTCGCATTCAACCACAACAGAGGCATATAGTTGAAAATGAGCCCTTGGATGAAATCGGAAGTGAAGCTCTAAGTTTGCTTGGAATGTAAACTGTTTATTTCGAAAGAGGAGCAGTGTTGTGTTCACTTACTGGTAAACTTTCAAATACACATGTATGTTCACTAGTCTCTATTCATTTACTTACCTCCTGTTATTATGTTCAGGCATTTTTAGCCAAGTAGCTTAAGTTATTTTATGATTTTTTAGTTCACCTGGCCTGACCGTCCGTCCGTCCGTCGTCCGTCAACTTTTCCTTTAAAACAACTTCTCAAGAACCACTGGGCCGATTTCAATTATATTTGGCAGGAAGCATCCTTATGGGGTAGGGATCCAAGTTTGTTCAAATGAACCCGATCGGCCAATTTGGCCGGCAGCCATCTTGGATTTAGGCCGATTTTAGGAAACGTCTAAAAATCTCCAAAACCGCTTAGGGGATTAATGCAAATCTCATGAAATATGATCTAGAGCAAGAGCTGAACCAAGTTTGTTCAGGGGAACTTGATTGGTCAAATGGTTCGGTGGCCATCTTGGTTGACCTAGTTGTAGCAAAAATTTTCTTCTCCAGAACCGCTGATGGGATTGTGCCGAAATTTGGCAGATATGATTAGGGCCTAAGGGCCATTAAAGTTTGTTCAAGAGAAGTTGATCCTCAAAAAACATGGCCGCCGTGAGCCAATCAAAATATATCGTTTTTGGTGGCCATATTGGATTTTTTTTATTTGATGGATTTTGATGCCTAAATTGGTTTTGTATGTGTTTTGCGGTATTCTGATCACAAATTTGCAATTTTCGAAACTGTCGGATAAACGGTTTGGTGGCCATCTTGGATCATTTTCTCACCGAAAGGTCCCATACTAAAGCAATAGGAAATTTAAAATGTTTTCTCGAGAACTGCTGGACCGATTTCAATTATATTTCACAGGAAACATCCTTAGGGCATAGAGATTCTAGTTTGTTCAAATGAAGCTGATCGTCCAATTGGGCCGGCGGTCATCTTGGATTTTGGCTGATTTTTAGATACCTTTTGGGTGAACTTAGATTTTGTGAAAAATCTACCGGAAATTGTCAAAACGCTACTCATTATCTTCTTGGCGGATTTTAGGCTAATTTGGCTGGAAGGACATTATGGCTGTAGACTTCAGAATTTGTATGCACAATTTTGATTGATAATTTTTTGGTCGCAAGTCTAAAATTGTATGAAAAATTTATCGGAAATTGTTAAAACGCTACAAAAGAACCAACCCTATTGGGCTTGGCTTCAGAACTTCTTTACAGAATTATAATTGGTCAATTTTTTTGGTAGTCCTCTCGAATTTTGCACAAAATGTCGCAAAATCGGTTAAAACACTCCTCATTAATTGCTTGGGTGATTTCAACCAGAGTTAGCTGGAAGCACCCTAGCGTGGTAGGTTTCAAGGCTTGGATACAGAATTTTGATTGGACATTTTTTGGCGCCCATCTTGGATTTTCCATAAATTTTGGGAAATCAGTTGCGATCCCGATTTCAACCAAGCTCAGCTAGAAGGACCCTAGGCAGGTAGGCTTCGAACTTGTATACAGAATTTTGATTTGTCAATTTTTCTTGTGGCCATCTTGGACTTTCAAGAAATCCTTTAAAATGTTACTCTTCCTTAATCAATAGTCTGATTTCAATGAAACTTGTGTGGAATGATCCTAATGATCAGCCTCAAATGGTTCTAATGAGAATATTGATTGGTCAAATTTTTTTCTCAGCCATCTTGGATTTTGGAAATTTTTTAAAGCGCTACTCAGTAACCAATGTCCAGATTTCAATGAAGCCTGGAAGGATCTTGTGGTTATATGCTTCCGAATGTGTATATAGGAATGTGGTTAGTTAATCTTTTCGGCAGCTGTCTTGGGTTTTCCAAAACTGATCCCGAAAGCTTTAAATCGTTACTACTGCTTAATCAATGGTCAGATTTCTATCAAACTTAGGTGGAATGATCCTATGTCGATAGCCTTCAGAAATCAAATGAAATTTTTAACTATTTAAGTGCACATAGTTCAAATGCTAATGGTCCGGGTGAGCATCACTGGCCCTTGGGCCTCTTGTTACATATAACATGAGAATGCAGGTTTATGGCAGGGAGGTCACCATGTCAAAGGTCAAGGTCATTTGGTCCTCTACAAAACTTCAACATTAAGTTTTTACGTTTAGCAAAACTTCAGCTTATATTTGAGGATTGTTTAATCCTATTGGATTCAATTTGATTGTGTAGTCAGCGTCTATCATTAATTTCCTATTAAATATCATTCGTACAGAATTCTAATATTGTATTTTATGTCTTGTTGCTGCAGCTAAGTTTAGAGTATTATGTCTGTTCAAATACTAATGGTTCAAATGTTAATTATCCAGGTAATCGTTTAGGCCTTTGGGCTTCAGAACCATGTTAATTTATTTATGATCCTACTGTTTGGTAATTAGACACATGATTACGATAGGGAGTAATTATTCCAATATTGATCTTATGTTTTCAGGTCAAGTCTTTCCTAAGAATGGACAGACAGTTGTCGTACATTACACAGGTAACAGATTATTCACACTAAATTAAAATATTTAACCACTTAACACGTGGATGTCAAATTTCAAATTTTCAAATTAAATAAAAAGATGAACAGGTGTTCATTTTTCAACAAATTTTGTACGACCGCAACATTGTCCACCAATATTGTTGAAAACTGTACACCAGTTTCTTAGCTATTGACACAGTAAAAGGTAGAATATTAATGTCAGAGAGGTAAGGGGCAAACTTGGACAAGAATATCATTGTATTTGCTCCTTGAATGTCCATTAGTAGGGCAAGGGAAAAATGTTTTTGAACATTTAATACCACTGGACTGACTTGCTTGTTTATCTAGCCATGCATTCCCGTGATAAATCTTCATAAATGAACCTCACTTGGCCAGCAAATGGATGTTCTTGAAGACCACTTCAGGGGATTGATTTCAAAACAGCTATGCAGGAAAGCTGCTGAATATTGTGACGCTAATTTGACTGGAAACTACATGTAGGCAGCACCATCTGACCATCCCCCGGTATTATGAGTTAAAAAATATTCCAACTGCTGAATAGTCCTTAATCCTTTAATGGTCAAACCGGCCCCTGCTATGGTCTTGTGGAATGTCCATTTACAGGCCAGATGACAATTTTAGAAAATTCTCCACTCGAATAACTGAGGCAGTCATTCCAGTGGTAAAATTAAAGAAATTGTGTTCACTTTGTCTGTAAATGGACATTCAATAAGCAGATAATTAAATTTTCTTGAACAAATTTTACCATTAAAGGGTTAATTGATCATAACAAATTTGTAATTTCTGGTGCACGTGAGGATTAGAGGATTAAGTAATTGGAAAACATTCACTGAAGTGGCAACAGTCTGTGATCTGGAGGGTAAGTCAGTGAAATCATGTCACAATGACAACAATGCCCATTTAAGCAGAGCCATAAGGTATCTTCGAGAATGTCCACTAGCAGTGTCAGATAGGGTTGCACGATTTTTCGATTATTCGATTAATCGCGATTATATAATTCAAAATGATCATGGACGATTATAAAATAAAATAATCGTATAATCGCCATGTTGAAATTTTTGTCAAGACAGTGACGCTTGTGAAACTCTGCTCGCGTTACCATTATGGAAACAAACATCTGGCTTTCTGAAAGCCGAATGTGTGAATGATTAAATAAACTAAGTAAATAACTGATTTGTTTGTATTGACTCATGATTGGTTTTAGATGAATAAAGATTGTTCACTTGGTCGCTATTTGTCATTGTTGTTGTAATCACACACGCTTATCCCGCGTTCCCCATTCTGAATAGCTATGCTCTAACGGTTTCCCCCAAAAAGTTCTAAAACTGATACCACGGAAATTCAACGCATTTTTCACCGCCTACGCCTATGTTTAATGTATACCTCAAAACATCACCGGGGAAGTGAAATTTTGATTTGAGCGCCTAAATATTGCGTATCCTTTAAATAAAGGTAATTTATTACGTCAAAATTAATCCACAATTTGATATAAAATGGCGTCACGAAAAAAATACAAATCACGTGATTCGCCTCCAATTGAAGATTTTATTTTAGACCGAGTACTCGGATATAAATATTCTGGAATCGGGGACTCAGGAATTTCTATATATTATCATTGCGCGATAGGAACTGAGTATTATACTGATCTGAATAACGGGTACCCGTTTGATAAACTCCCGTTAGCGTATAATATCTCACGAGAACACGCTGCCTCCCATCGCAAAAGAGCCGCTGGCTCGCCAACTTAAGAAGCCGGCTATATTGTCATTCGTAATAATTCAATTTGGATCATTTAATGTTGATCGGCATTACAAAATTGATGCACATTTTCTCCCGTACTTGTTTGGTACATAAATTTGGAAGCTACTTAATCACCCCAAGACTGTTTAAAGCGCATTTTGACTGCAAAAGTGTGGAATAAACTTTATTATATCTTGAACATACGTGGCCTACTATTAGTATTAATCTAATAGGTGGTCGAGATTTACAAACCCGAGACCTGTATTGACTTCTCGAAGGGCTGGAAATGTATCAGGGCAGAGATCAGTCTGAAGTAGACACACTCTGTAACACAATTGTTATTTTTATACACGCTATTCTTACAAATTTTCCTATGCAATCTGCTGAGTTAGGGGGTGGGCTTCTAATACAGAGTTTTGCCATTTTGAAACTGCTAAGAAATCATTGAAGCTCATATGTCAAAGTTAGGGGGTGGGCTCCTATTAGAGCATAGGATACAATTACGCGAAATACGGTACCTTCCGTTTCCGTCTAGAAAAATCTTGATGCATTCCTTTGTTTGCAATCGGCAACTGACGTATTCTGTCCATGTATGTATACCCATGTGCCTAACCCATAATCTTACAATCTGCAGTAGCATAATAACGTCCTCTAAGCAGCATTGACGTAGTAAATATAGCTCATGATTAATCGTATGATCGCGATTATTTTTTTTAAATGATCGCGATTATGAAAAGTGAATAATCGTGCAACCCTAGTATCAGATTGAAATGGAAGTTCTTTTGTGTACAAGAGTGAAAACTGGTATGGCTGACATACATATGGTGATGTTGATCATTTAGACAGTTTTATAAAGTATTTTCTAATATTCCCACTGAACGTGTCTGGCCAAGGGTGTTCATTAATTCAAAATACGAAACCAATGTCTTTGATCCAAACGGAGTGACATCATCCCGATCAGGATTTCTTTTGAAAAACCATCACATCAAGCGAACTGGAATTAGACCAAATTTATGGATGAGCGGATGAGAACTCTTGGATATCGTCACATTTTGTGTTGAAAATCTCAATACAGTGTGCAATTCCTATGGAGCCCTTTTGGGCAAACAAGGTCTGCAGGTTTCTTGAAAACTATTGACAGATTACGAAGTTGGCTGTGGGTGGAGTAGGATCAAACTGGAGTCAAATACTGCTTATTGTACTTACTGTAGCTACCCAAAAGTCATGGCGATGTATAATCATTATCCGCAATAAAGACCCGATAAGAAAACAGCGATATGGAAGATTGGTAGCGCTACCGTTATTAAGATGAAATGTGTGATAATGTCCCATTTACAGCACTGATACAAAGATAAAGCGCTGTTCAATGTGTCCATGAGCCACACAAAGGAAGCAAATACAGAGAAAGGATCTAGTTAACCCGCTTCCTGATGTATACCGTACCAGTTAGTGATAATGTCAACTCTATAACCCTCGAAGTTGTTGAAGAAAATTTAAATTTTCACGTAGAAAATATCCATTTGTAGACCAAGAGAAGACAGTGAAAATTTACCACTGGAATGACTGGTTCTGTTATCTGATTGGCTCGTTTATCGAGTCAGTCAGTCTAGTGTTAAATTTTCAAAAATGGTCTTCTCTCGGCCTGCAAATGGCCATTTCTCTACACTACTGCAGAAGAGATTTCTGGCTAATGAATGTTAAATGGTTAATGGTATAGTTATTACTAGTACATATGCTAACCTTTTACTATTCTGTATTGGTCAAGAAAATAAACAATCTTAGTGAATGTCAGTTGCAAGTAAAAAAAAAAAGACGGTACCGCACCTAAAAAGTGGTAGGTTATTATGTAAACTCTTCAGAAATCTTGGGGGGAGGGCATACACTAAGTAAAGTGTATTCAAAATGAATCTTCTCTTGGCCTGCAAATGGACATACACTAATTAAAGCGTTTTATTTTCTTGACCAATCTTGACCATTACATGATGGAGGATTCCATTTTATCTATGCTCCAGCATTTTTAGGTAGGCTCCACCCACACTTCGCCCATGTTGGGATCGATTGATCCCTGAACTCTCTGACTAAATTTCCAGAAACTATACAGGTAAGCCATTGAATATTTTGAAACTAATCTGACAGCAACATCGCCCGGCCAAATTAGTTTCAAAATATTCAACAGCATGTTTATTAAATAGTAAAGACATGCAATTTGTACAACACCGCTTTAGTCAGTCATCAATTAAACATTTGTGATGAACGTAACTACGCCATTCATGACGTAATTGATTATGACATCCGACACATTGATTAAGACGTCGGGATTGATTGAGTAACTGGAATCCTCCATTGACATACACAATGTAGCATGTTCATTGCTTTGAATGTGTTTTAATAGGTACCTTGGCGAATGGTAAAGAATTTGACTCGTCTCGTTCAAGGGGGAAGCCGTTTAAATTCCGAATTGGTACTGGAGAGGTGATAAAAGGTTTGTGTAAATTAGAAATAGTCATTTATTGAAAACAAGCGCAATGATCACTTATACCCCACCAAAAAATTTGGCGGGGTATTATGTAATTGTGGGCGGGCGGACGGCAGAGTGGGTTCTGGATGATTGCTCTGTTACCATTGGTCGGATCGCATTGAACCTTCATAGGGTGGTTGGACTAGTCCTGGGGAAGAAACCTATCGAAATCGATTATGATCAGAAATCCAAGATGGCCGCCAGCCACTTGCGGCCATCTTGAAAAATGGTTTCCTGATGATAACTCCATTGCCGTTTATCGGATCACTTTGAAACTTCATAGAGTGGGTGGACTAGATCTGGGGTTGCCGTTTATCAGATCGCTTTGACACTGCATAGGGTGGTTGGACTAGCTCTGAGGAAGAAACCTATCGAAATCGACGATGATCCGAAATCCAAGATACTGGTGTCCATCTTGAAAATTGGTTTCCGTACGATACCTCCTTGACTGTTTAACGGATCGCTGCGACGCTCCATGATTGGTCTGGGTCTGAGGAAGAAATAAATATTTTCTGAAAGCTCACATTCATTGGTTGTTTATTACACCACAAAAACATACATTACCCTTCAATCACTACTTGCTAAATTAATTATCTGCATTTAGCTACCAGAATAAGATTTTTATGCTTGCATACACTCCTCCCCATGCCTATTACCCTCAACCAGGCTACTGGTTAGGTCCATCGCCAGTATATCAACTGTTACAGACTGGCACCAGTCTGTACTTACTCCATAGTGACACCTGTCACTAAGCGCGCTTGCGCATGCGCACTGGAGCCCAAATAGGAAACGGATTAACTTTTCAAGCAGAACAACTGCACAAATATTATCAGAAAGTTTTTATATCTTTGCGCTGTGTCAGCTTATATTTGAAGGACTTCCTTCCGCTAAGAAATGCCTACTATGAAGTCTATCCTCCCAAAATTGTTTTTGGCAGTATTTCGTGGTTATATTGAACTTTATAACTATGTATATAAATGTTACCGGTTTTCGTGGGGTTTCGTTTTCGTGGTAACAACTTTACTATCATATAAAAACACTCTATTACTCCAGTGAGCCCTTAATCACTTTCAGTTAAAAGAAAAAATAGTGCTTTACAAGGAATTATGGTTTTCACTTCAAGAGTATACTTACCTCCCTAATACTTTTGATATTGCTAAATATCGGCGTTCACTCAATAAACACTCAGAATAAAAACAGTTAGTACTGGGCAGGTGGACAGAGGGTAGTCCGGCGGATGCCAGCCCTACCACCGCGCATGCGCCGACTACTACTTCCTCTTTGCTAATTTATTGGCAGAGAGAACACATGTTTTTGTGCTTTTTTCAAAAGTTTCACTGTTTTCAACGAGTTTATAGTCTTAGAAGTGTGAATATATTAGAAGGATACTACCTGGATATGTCGGATAAAGTGGCTTCGCCGGAGGATGGCGCAGGATCTTTATATCAGGTGATTTCTAATATATTCTAGCGAGTTTTCCCCGGTGTAATGTGTTTCCGGGACTCGCGTTTACCGTGATAAGCGCGTGTTTTAGTTGTTTTATTTCAACATGGTGCTATATAAGACTAATCTCTCTCTGTGTTTATGTCCACAGGTCTCTGTGAGGATATGTAATGGACATCACAGCATCTGAGGGTTTGTTTCTCTCCACCAAGGTTCCATTTCCTACTAATACTGTTAGGTTATCTAACCAAGAATTCTATGTCCAGTGAGTCGGAGGCCTAGTATAAAGGTCTTCTCACTTTGCCCTCTTGCTCCAATTCCTTCCCCTAAGGTGGAGAGAGTTAAGAGGCGTACAGTTGGTGGAGTGCTCCAGTTCATCACGTTGGATGGTTTGTCTATACAAAGTGTCACGTATCTAAGTAATGATATGAGGTGAGGTTAATTATTTAAGAAAATTAACTGCTATTGCCATTGTTATCGTTGTGTATCTGATGGTTGTGTAGTCTGAATAACCGTTCTAAGATGTTCTGGTTATGTATACAATTCGTCCGCACGCCTGGTTGTTGGTTCGGATCGATTGATTTCTGTCATGGGATCATGACGTCATAATCAGCCTTGCGATTATTAACAATTAAAGTTTTGTCCAACGCTGGTTTTAGTCAATTATTGATCTTTACGATCGTTTCCCTCTCTTTTAGTTTGGTTTTGAGTTTCTAACCGTAACTAGTTTGCTCATTGTCCTCGTCCTTTGTCCTGTTTCAGAGACCTGGTTGTCCGTCCTGTGGACGCTTCTTGAAAGATCGATTTGTGCCTCACCTTTGCTTTGGTTGTAGTCCCTGTGGGCCATTGCTTAAGTGTGAGGTATGCAAGCATTGGGGGGGTGACTTCATGTCTGAGTTTCTGTGTTTGCAGGCGAAGGACAAGGTAGTGGAGGAGGAGAGGAAGCAGAAGAGAGAGGGTGTAGGTAAGAAGGGTAAGAGGAAGGCCTCGTCCGCGGTGGACATGGAGGCCTTCCGGACCGAGATGTTGGGAGAGATGAAGAGGACGATAAAGGATATGGTTCCAGAGTTGCTACGTGGCAAGCTTCCTGGTCCAAATCCTTTGTCGTCCTCGGCGTCTGCTTCCTAGCAGGTAATCCCCGCCTCTGAATCACCTTTCCGTAGGCCGGTTCCATTGTTCGACGATTCAGAGGTGGCCCCATTAGTGGGGGTGATCCACGACCCTGGCAGCAGGCTTGGTGCCGCGCCGAGGGGTCGTGGATGGCTGTCGCTGGAACTCGCGGGCTGCTTATCAGTCCAGGGGTATCTGCACGCCGCGGGTGCCAGTACCTCCTATGGCACCTTTCCTGGCCAGTCCGGGTTAGCTCTCTTTGCTGACCCGGAGTCTAATCTTTCTGGCCAGGAGGAAGAGGATTACCTGTTAGGGTCGCCGTCTGCGGACGTGACCATGGATTATGACGTCTGTGCACCCCTCGCGGGGAATACAGGCGACATATTCCATGGCTCTACTCACGCAGGAGTAGAGTTCACGGCGCAGAAGGTGGCCCTGGCCGATGCTGATGGCCAGCTATACCGCATACCTCGGCTTGCCGAGAGTATCGCTGGTGCTGGCCGGGGCTGTGGTGGGGCGGTATCTGCCCCGCGCTCTACCACGCCGCCTGCTCCTGGTCAGGCCAGTCAATTTAACATGCCTGTTCTTTCGGGCCCGTATGTTTTTTCTGGCCTGCCGGGGTTATCAGCTTATCCGCCGTCAAGCTCTGCTGCTTGCGCTCAGGAGGAAGACGAAGGCTTGTAGAGCGCTCGCAGCTAGCCACGGAAGAGGATTGGTCTGACGCTTGCCAATGGCTGGTAAGTGTTAGGCCAGATCTACCCGTGGAGCAGTCGGCTAGCCAGCGTGATCACAGGCCGTGGTTAGCTGGTAAGGCTACTGCTAGCGCAATGCCATCTCTGCCGCTGGCTGAGCATGTCGATGACATGTTCGAGGCGGCGGAGACGTCCATCAAGGCGAATGGGCGTCTCGCGAAGGCCCCTCGCGAGGTGGCCAGGCGTTGCCGCATCGTGCCCCTAGATTACCAGAGGTACAGTGTGGTACCAAAGCCAAGCGTGGATGACCGCGCGGCTTTGGGTGAAGATGCGCGGCCGGGCTCCCGTTCTGACACGGGAGTCTTGTGTTCGAACGCGTTGCGTTCGGCCAATGCCGCGTTGCGTGATGCGGAGGAGAGTGGGAGGGCTTCGATTGCCGCTCTGTCCCACGTCTCCCAGCTGTTACAAGGGGTGGTGACAGCATCCGCATCGCGCCAGGCGAGCCCGGTCACAGTCCAGAGAGCCATCCAGGATGGTATCAACCTGGCTCTGGACTGTATGACTCGGGCGGTGACCAGGAGTGTCCGGGCGCGGCGCACATTTGGCTTGGACAATCTGTGCCCGTCCCAGGACCTGTATAATAGGCTACTGCGTACGCCTATGACAGGGCCTGGTCTCTTTGGAGGTGAGGGATGTAGACACCTCCAGGAGACGGTTACTCTGGTCAACAACCAGAGGGCGCTGCGCGAGCAGTTTGAAGTGCTCCGTCGGGAGCGCGTTCGCGCCGCACCCCCTGCGTATTGTCCCCTGCAGGCTCGAGGTGGAGGTGGCCAAGTCAGAGGCCACCCACCAGCGCAGCGTCGGCCTAGGCCGCGTGCGATTCGGCCAACAGTGAGGGGGGGGGGCACAGACGCAGTCAGCCAGGCAGCCACCCACGCACCGAGGTGCGCGCGGTGCTGGGCGTGGTGCGCGAGGATCTGGTCGGGGTAATCGTGCCTGATGGCCCGGTTACCGCGGTGAGAACCACTCCGGTGTTTCTGGCGAAGGAGACAGTGCCACTCTTGCACTCCTTATGTCCACCTCTATCCCTAGGTGGACCGGTGGGAGGCCGGCTGGCCGACCACATGCAACAGTGGGAACGGTTAACTCAGGACCGTTTAGTCATGCAGTGGCTTTCAGTCGGGTATCGTCCCGATTGGATGACAGGCCCGCCGTCGCGACTCTCTAGTGCCAATCTGGACTCCGAATCCGAGAGATCCAGATCAAAGGTTGTGTATCGAGGAGGAGATAAGTTCCCTCATACAAAAAGGAGCTATTCAGCCGGCACAAAAGTGCCCGGGCTTCTATTCAACCGTGTTCTTAGTAACAAAAATCACCGGAGGGTGGAGACCGATTCTCAACCTCAAGCCATTGAACAAGTTCATAGAGACGCCCAGTTTCAAGATGGAGACTGTGCGCTCGGTGTTGGTGGGGTTAGAGAGGGGAATGTGGACAGCTTCAATAGATTTGAAGGATGCTTATTTCCACATTCCCATAGCGAGGAGTTTCCGTCGCTTCCTGAGATTTGCATTCCAGGGCAGACAGTGGGAATTCAGGGTGTTACCCTTCGGAATTTCCACCGCTCCTCGGGTTTTCACCCGTGTGGTTCTTGCGATCACAGCATACCTCCGCAGGAGAAGCATTGCAGTCCACACATACATAGACGACTGGCTGTTAAAAGCACACACCCAGGAATGTTTATCGACCAATCTAGAGATTGTTTTGAAAACTCTCACGGATTTGGGCTGGATGATAAATTTTCAAAAATCAGAGCTGACTCCATCCCAGAAGTTTGTTTACCTGGGGATGTTCTTCGATCTAGAGACAGGATATGTTTATCCTACTCAGGAGAGAGTTCAGAGACTCATCTCGGTAATTCAGTCAGTGTGCGACAGTCGTCATGTCCTGGCGCGGGTTTACTCGAGAATGCTGGGGTTGATGGTTTCGTTGGAACCGGTCATTCCTCAGGCCGCCTTACGCAGGCGGCCGATCCAGTTGTTTCTCATGACACAATGGACCCAGAGTACAGGTTCGCTGGACTCGAACGTGTCAGTGTTGGCGCCTCTAATTCACCACCTGCAATGGTGGTTGAGTACAGAGAATCTCTTGGTGATGGTTTTGCTAACCCCTCCCCACACTCAGGTGACTGTGTATACAGATGCATCGATGGAGGGGTGGGGAGCTTGCCTGGGAGAATCCACAATATCAGGGCTTTGGAATCTGGAACAGTCAAAGGAACATATCAATTTACTGGAACTAAGAGCAGTAGTCCTGGGCCTGGAACATTTCTTACAGAAAGTTCAGGGCAAGATTGTTCTTATTCGTTCAAACAACTCAACAGTTGTGACTTACATAAACCGCCAGGGCGGAACGAAGTCGCCCAGTCTCTGTATGATGACATGGAGACTGCTTTGTTGGTGCCTGGATCACAGGATTACCTTGAAAGCAGTTCATATTCCGGGAAGGTTAAATCTGCTAGCAGACTCATTGAGCCGAAGGATGAGTGTTTTACCGACGGAATGGCAACTAAATCAATGTGTGGCGGATCGTGTGTTTGACCATTGGGGGAAACCCAACATCGATTTGTTCGCTACAAAGAAGAATGCGAAGATGATGACGTACGTCTCTCCGATTCCAGATCCAAGCGCTTTCGCAACAGATGCATTAGCTATCAGGGGGGGGGGGGGGGGGGGGGGTGGGGGGGAGTGGAATGTATGCATACGCATTCCCTCCAGCAATCCTGATTCCAAAAGTTCTTCAGAAAATCAGACAGGAGGAGTGCCAAGTGCTTCTGATCGCCCCGGATTGGCCACATCGATCATGGTATACAGATCTGCTGGACCTTCTGGTCTGCAATCCGGTTCCTCTGCCTCTGATGGACGACATTATCTTCCAGGGCAACGCCCTTCACAACAATCCGTCAATGTTCCGATTGACTGCGTGGATGTTGTCAAGGAATCTAGAATTAAGGAGGGCTTTTCTGAGCATGCAGCCATGTTTATGGCCAAAGCCAGGAGGGGGTCAACCTCCAGAGCATATAATTATAAAATCAGATTTGCAGAGTGGTGCTCACAAAGATGTATTGATCCAATGGATTCATCTATTCAGGTAGTAGCTGATTTCCTCTGTCACCTGTATGATGCCTATAGCCTCAAGCCTAACTCTATTGCTGGTTATAAATCAGCTTTAATGACTGTTATCCCTTGCTTGGCTAATAGGGGGAGTGATGAAGTAAGTACATTAAATGTATTAATTAAAGGCATGGGCAATCTAAGACCAAGGAATCCCCCGGTGATTCCGTCTTGGAGTTTATCGCTAGTGCTTCAGGTGCTAGGTGATAAGCCTTTTGAACCACTTAGTTCCATTTCTATGAAACTGTTAACTCTTAAAACTGTATTTTTAATTGCTGCGGCCTCGGCTAGGCGTAGGAGTGAAATTCATGCCTTATCAGCCGAGGACGACCGTTTTGTGGTTACAGGGGAAGGCCTTAAGTTTAAGTTTATTTCAGGGCCCCGGTTCTCTATATCTTTGATCAGAGGATACTGGCCACACAGTAAATGGTGATAGAATGTTTGTAACCAGGGCAATAGTGAAATATTTGTTTTCTAAGGAATTATTAGTAAGTTCCAGTCATCAATGATTATTAGTAAATGTGCTGTTACTTGTAAGTTTTCAGTTACTCAATGACTAATTTAACCGAGAAAGTTATAGATTGTGTTAAGAGAGGAGCTGAACCAATAATATATAAATCAATTTCATTTACCTCTGGTCGCGAAATCACAATAAGGTTATAGATAAACAATCCGATAATCTCAATCATCGATGCGTGTCTTTGTTTACAATTTCCTAGATAACTTACTCTTCAAATTACTAGCATTAATTAGGCCGAGTTGAGATGCGAAAGTTGTCAAATATATCGGCATCCCACTTCCTGATTGGCAATATTGTTAATCTAGTCATCTGTCTACTTTTTAGTTTGTGGCGTACAAGAAATATGCATAGATTAACATATCTGAACACACAACTATTTTCAAAACAGCTGATCGTGTCGCCATATTGCCGGAAAAATTAATATTCATGTATTCCCGACCAATCAGACGCATCAATCTTATAGTACGCGAAACAGTGTTGCCAATAACGGGTAATGAGCTTGGTACTCGTATATTAGATACGGGTACAATTCTACAAATTCCTGTCGTTCTCTCGCGATCTTTCACGATAAACGATTCCTATTTGGGCCGCCGCTACGAAAAAATGTCTGATGCTATATAATCTTAGTGTAAAACATTCGCGTTCGCTTTTTAAACGGCTGAGTGCACCCAGCAATGCTACATAGCATAAAATTTGCCATTTATTCGCTGTCAACGCTGAGAAACCCTGGTATGTGTTCGATTATGTATAAAGGAATTATTCAACATTGAATGAGGCCTCCCCCAAAATCATGACCGGAATTTCTCGAAATTTTACGGTACCCTGACATAATATAATTGTCATTTTCACATCTTATCGGATGAAAACCGTCACAAAACTTTGGTATCTGTTAGTTTTAATACCATTGTGATTAAATTTATCAATGACATTTGTAAAATTTAAAAAAAATTCGATAAACTTTGCAAAAATAGACCAATGTATTTATCCTATAAGGTGTGGCCATTTTGAGAGGCACGTTGACTAACTAAAATATATTTTATTCATACAAATTTTATACGTACTTAAAGGTATTTTATTGCCTTTTCTAATGATATGTAGTTTTATATATAGGGATCTGTTACTTTGCCAAAAATAGTTAATATAGTTGGCACGGTAGCACTACGCCGCTATCACTCCACTACCGCTAACAGGCTAGGTTTCTAAGCAAGTTTCTAGGTTTTGGCTGTAGGGTTTCTAGCACTTTTTTGTAAATTCTTGGTAGGGCCCAGAGGGTTAGGGATCTTTCTCTCGATTGTTCTTTTGTTTTGGCTTGTTTTTAGATTCCCTCGAGTTTTTTCTGCCAGTTCTCTGGTTCATCCTTCCTTGTCTTCTAGCTGGATCATGGTTTGGATTCTTTTCCTTCTGATCAAGCTTCTTCCTTTCCTGAATCTTCTAGAAGACCCTGTTCTCCTATTTTCTCTAGAGCAGCTGAATCTTCTGTCTCAGGTGTTTCCTCTATTCTCATCTCTTCTTCTTCTCCTAATCTCTCTCGCTCAGTTCACTAGTCAGTCAGGGCCAGGGATCTGAAGAGGTTTTTGTCTGGTCAGAGCTTCTGGTCCATGGCTCTCAGGTGGATCTCCTCTATTTTTTCTCTTCTTAAGGAGGATTTTCTATTGACCCTTCTTCTTTCGGGTCTGTTTTTTCTACGTCTGATTCTTCTACTCAAGTTCTTCCTGTTGATAACGTAATGGTAGATATGCTGGCTTTTTTCGTACATGATGTTAACTGTAAGGAATTTTCTATTTCTTATTAATCGATGATCCTGTTCATGTCCCCGGAGTTTATTTGAAAGTTTCCTCTTTCTGGCCCCTCCTGAGGTTTTCTTTCGTCTAAAGGAGTCTTCCAGTATTGATCTTTCCTCTGTTCTTATTATTGGGATTCTGTTGGCAGATCCCTGCTTAAGTCGGCCTCTTTCCTTGCTCTGTTGTCTGTAGCTGTTATTAAGTCTAGAATGTGGTGTTCAGGTTCCGTTAACAGTCTTTCGTTCCTTGGCGGTTCTGTCTCGTGGTGCTCTCAGTTCAGTCTTCATATCTTTGGGTTTCATTACTTCCAAGAGAAGGTTTAGGTAGGTTTCTGAGGTCCTATTTCTTTTTCTTTGAAGGATAGTGTTATTCAGTTTCCCCCCCCCCCCCCCCCCCCCCCCCCACACACCTTTTGTTTTGGTCAGGATATATTCGGACAGTCGGCTTTCAGTCTTATTCGTGCAGAATCTGTGCCCCTGAAGGTTTCTAGGGAGCTTCAGGCTCAGATTTCCTTTACCAATTCTTCTCAAGAGAGGGTTCTTCAGCAAAGAGCCCATTTTCTTGTAGAAGAAAGAGCTTCTATCCAGACCTATTTGGGGTTTATCCATCTAAGTTTTTTAATAAGTAATCGATCATCTTCCTATCTTCAAGATTGATTGCGGAGGAGGATTGTTTTGATTCCGTATCCTCTCACCGTTCTAGATCCCAAGGGAGGCTGTTTTTCTCTCCTTGGGCGAGAGGGGGTTGGTCCCTTGCTAGTCGTCCTAGTTCCAGGTTTAGAGGGTGTTCTTCCTTTAGAGGTTATCAAGGAAAGAAGAGTTTGAAGGTGTGGACTATTCCCGGGTAAGTCCAACTTTCTCTCTTCCTTTAATCAACCCTCCCCCTCTTCTTGTGCCTTTGGATCAGTCGGTCCAGTGTCTTTTACCCAAAGTACCAGTTGGGGGGGTTTGCTCCTGTCTCTGTTTTGGGGGAATTGGCAGGCTCTTAATCAGGCAGGACTCCTGGCTAGTTCTTCCAGATACGTTGAAATTATTCACCGTTTTGGATCCATCATCCTCATCTTCTTTCTTTGCTTCCAATGGACACCAAATCCATCCAATCCAGGAAAATTGGTTGCCTTGGAAGAGGAGTTGGAATCCATGATTGTCAAGAGGGCAATAGATGATGTTCCCCATTGTTGAGTAGACCCGGTTTTCTATTCAATCATCTTTAGTTTCCAAGGAATCGGGAGGTTGGCGTCCTTTCATAAATTTGAAGATATTAAATTTAATGATTCATACTCCCAAGTCAAGAGGGAGACCATCTCCCAGATCATTTCCAGTCTAGATCAGGGTATGTGGTCGTTTCCATTGATCATAAAGACGCCTTCTTTCATGTTCTCATTCTCCCTTCCTTCTGAAAATTCCTGAGGTTTGCTTAGAAAGTTCGAGTTTGGCAGTTTCGCGCCATGCTTTTTGGGGCCTGACCATGGTTCCATTTCTTTTTACTCGCCTAGTCTCAGCCGTGTCAGGAATTTTACATCGCCATTCTATTCATCTTCACGGTTATATAGACGATTGGTTAGTAAAGGCAAAGTCTTCCTCATTTCTCTCAGGAATTCTTCTCTAGCATGCAACCTAGGGTGGTTTTAAAATCTAAAGAAATCAAGCTTAGGTCCCTCTCAAATCGTTACGCATCTAGGCGTTTCTTTCGATCTGGCCCAGGGTCTAGTTTTCCCCTCAGATCCAAGATTAGAGACTATCAGTGGCAATGGAAATCCTGTCTTTTTCTCCCATGGTCAGAGCGAGATTTCTGTTAAGAGTGATGGGTTTGATGGTCAGCGTAGAGAATGTTATTCCATGGGTGGCGCTGATGAGAAGATCCTTCCAAATGTATTTAAAGTCACTTTGGAAGCAGTCGCTTCACTCTATTTTCGATCAGATTCCCATCAGCGAACACTTGATGCCTCATCTAGATTTTTGGAAAGATCGTTCTCTTGTTTCTGATGGGTGTTACACTGGTAAAGTCCTCCCCTCAGGCGATTATCTTCACAGGCGCTTCTCAGGAGGGATGGGGAGCGGTCTGGGACTCACTGTCGGTTTCCGGTCTTTGGTCCCTGGAGGAGTCGACAGCTCATATCAACATTCTGGAGTTGTGTGGTGTCGAGAAGGATCTCCTTTCATGGTCAGATCTTGTGATAGGTCTCAAAATCTCGATTTGGTCAGACATTTCGACAGTGGTTTCTTATATCATCAGGCCGGATGGTACAAGGTCATCCCTCCTTTGTCTAGAAGTATGGTATCTTCTCTTATAGTGTCGCAAGAATCAGATTCTTCTAGTGTATTCTCATGTCTCAGGCAGTCTGATTTTTTCTTGCGGACCAATTGTCATGTCCCAGCAATTCAGCCATACAAGAGTGGCAATTAAAGAGGTCGGTTGTCAAAGCCATTTTCAGTCTCATGGATCATCCGCTGGTAGATCTGTTTGCGTCATCTCGGAATGGCCAGATCTCCTCTTACATGTCTCCTTTTCCGGATAGTCAAGCCATGGCGGTGGATGCCTTGTATCAGTCCTGGACAGGAATGTTCGCCTATGCGTTCCCTCCAACATTTTTGATTCCGTTATTGTTGAAGAAGGTCAAGGAGCAAATCTGTGAGATTCTTTTAATAGCTCTTTTTTGGCCAAAGAGGATTTGGTTTATAGACCTTGTAGATGTCCTGGTAGTTTTCCCTCGTCTTCTTTCATTCTCCCAGGATCTTGTCTCAAGTAAGAGGTTTTTGTCTTCATCCAAACCCAGAAATCTTCAGTCTGTGTGTTGGAGTATAACGAAACTAAAGTCTACGAGAATAAAGTTTCTTCAAGACCTCCGGTATTTATCGATTCTTCCAGTTGAGAGTCGACCCGCAGAGTTTACAAGTGTCGGCTTGAAATTTTTGGAGAAAGGTGTTCAGACCAAGGTCTCGTGCCCGATTCTTTTTCTATTCCCCAAGTATTAGACTTTTTAACATATCTTTTTGATTCCTTACACTTATCAGCTAATACGGTTAGGGGATATAGATTTTCTCTGGCATCTTCTCTTCCTTGCCTCTGTATGCCGATGTTAAGGACACTAAGACCTTTAATAGTTTTTATTAGAGGTCTAGGCAATATTCGTCCTACGATAGCTACGCCTTTACCTTCATGGAACTTGGCTTTGGTTCTTCAAGTGCCGGCAGACCGTCATGTTGAACATCTTTCATCTATTAGTATTAACAGCCTCTTCTAGAAGGCGTTCAGGAATTCATGCTTTTTCTGCTGAAAGGGAGAGATTTATAGTTTCAGGAGACGTTTTAGTTTTATATCCCAGAAGGGATTTTTTATCTAAAACTCAGGCTAACCGGTTTCCTGATAGTCCGATCATTTTAAAATCATTATCGTCTTTATCGCCATCCGCATATTCTGGTGTCCTGTTAGGGCATTGAGAATGTTCAACAGCGAACTGATTTCAAATGATTTGATCCGTCCCTTTTTATGGTTTTCTTATGCGGAAGAGTTAGCTAAGCCAGTCTCAAAGTGTTCAATATCCTGATGGATTTTGGAGATGGTTTAGTTTTGTTTCGAGATTGTTTCTCCGGAACAAATTTTTTTCTTCCATTTTAAAGCTCACGATGTTCGAGGAGTGGCTTCCTTTTTTGCGCTTTTTTCCGGTTCGGATTTAGATGAAGTCATGCAGGTTGCAGGATGGAAATCTGAATCCCCTTTTCAACCTTTTATCTGAAAGATTAGAGTGCAGCAGCCTCCTTCTTTCATAATATTACAATATTAACCAAAAAAGCCGAAGAACATTTACCAAGCACATCCCACCATTTTTGTTAAGACTGAGTCTGTAAGAAATGGTGTGAGTTTATTTTGGTTTTTATTTATCTCTAAGTTCTTTTCCTTGTTTGATAATCACGGTGTGATTGTCTTAAAGGCACTATTATGTTATGTTATTAACATTTGGATAAGATTGGTGTGATTTTTACCCTTGTTTGTTAATTCTCAAATCGCCTCCCACCTGATGTTTTAAGTGGGGCACTGACCAAATGTACAGGTTTAGCAAGTAGTGATTGAACGGTAATGGATGTTTTTGTGGTGTAATAACAACCCCCCCCCCCCCCCCCCCCACAGACCCCCCCCCCCCCTTGCGGGTTGGTCTGTTGTTTTATTAACCACTATAAAAACATACTTACCATTCAATCACTACGACCCGGCCTCAGCCACCCCGCGTGGAATTGATTTGAGAATTTGCCTATAATATTTGGCACTTAAATTCAGAAAAGTGAATCTGTTGCCTATTTGGGCTCCAGTACGCATGCACAAGCACGCTTGGTGACAGGCGTCACTATGGAGTGAGGTCAGACTGGTGCCAGTCTGTATTAGTTGATATACTGCGGATGGACCTAACCAGTAGCCTGGTTGAGGGTCCATATTAATAGGAATGGGCATGGGGAGGATTGTATGCAAGAATAAAAATCTTATTCTGGTAGCTAAATGCAGATAATTGATTTAGCAAGTAGTGATTGAATGGTAAGTATGTTTTTAAAGTGGTTAATAAAACAACAGACCAACCCGCAAGGGGGTCTGTGGGTGGTTTGTCATCATGGCGGGGTATTATACGCCGTTTGCGGAGCTCTTGTTTATAGTCTCAACATATACATGTAGGAATAGTGGCATGTTTCAACTTTTGTTGATTGATTAAAACAAATTGACAGGACAGATCTATACCTCTCAGTGTTTTATCAATATATCTGTTTGAGTATTAAAAGTAACTGGATGTATGGCTTTAAATATCAGTGTTAACCCTTTAACACTCATGTCATATCAGCGAAAAATGCCCTCTGCAGTGGTCTTGCGAAATGTCCATTTGCAGACCAAAGGAAGACTATTTTTGAAAATTTATCACTTGAATGACTGGCTCGATAACCGAGCCAGTCATTCCAGTGATAAATTTTCAAAATAATCTCTTGGTCTGCAAATGGACATTTTTAAAGAGAAAATTTAAATTTTCTTGAATAAATTTGAGGAATAAAGGGTTAATGAGTTATAATTTGCCAAAGCAGATTGTATAGGTAAATTGTTTTCAAAATTAGCATGAGCATTTTGTATTACGCACTCTTGAAAGTAAGGTGTGAAGATCTGTAATAAAGTTTGGTACTCTCTATAGTTTGTTCTATGTTTGTTCTTGTGTTTTACAGGATGGGATGAAGGAGTTTCCCAGGTAAGTTAAGCTATCATACACATGTATTAACCCTTTAACCATGGAATTTGTTCAAGAAAAATTAAATTTTCTCAGAAAATGCTAGTTTGTAGACCAAGACAAGACTATTTTTTTAAAATTTACCACTGGAATGACTGGCTCGGTTATCGAGCCAGTCATTCCAGTGATAAAATTTTCAAAAATAGTCTTCTTTTAGTCTGCAAATGGACATTTCTCAAGACCGCTGCAGGAGACGTTTTTGGCTGATATGGGTGTCAAAGGGTTACGGCTATATTACAATGTTATTATCAACATTTGAAACGACTCAAAGCTAATAGAGGAATCCAGTTTATGGATCAATCGTATGATGTCATAATCAACTACGTCACATGTAGGCTGACATAATCAGTTATGTCTTGAATGACTGCTGCCTATTGTCAAATTAGTTTCAAAAGTATTCAACAGCTTATTGATTCAGAGTGTGCAGAGATTGATTGATTCCAATACGGACAAAGTCTGGGTGAAGCTTAGCTAGAGATGGCCATAGCTAAAACTGGATTCCTTCATTTATGAACTCACTTGAATATTTCGCTCAGATCGCCCGAGTTTCATCAGCTACACTGATCCAGTCTGGTCTCGGTTCATCATGTTCATGGTGAGATTGCACTGTTTGATTGGTATCTACTCATGTACTTTTTGTTTGTCCCAGTGATCTGTTTGAGAGTGAAGCATTGGCAATAGCACCTCTAGCACCAACATGTTATCCAGGTGTGATCATGACACAATCACTTTGATACACCAAATGGAGGTGGATGGATTCACACATTGTCTAAATTCTATTAACCCACACATCCAATTGACATCAGAGGCAAAAGACAGGGTGACAGGAAGGCATTGCTGACGTAGGAAGCGGCGTCAGCTATAGCAGTGTCTAATTCTCACACACGCGCAGTGACCTGCGTAACCTATTTCAAGTATATATGAACAACTAGTATTTGAAATGCTTTTGACACAAACCTGTTTCATTTAACCTTTTCACCGATAAATCCCAGAAACAGTATATTCTTTACTATAAAAATCTGCTGACTTTTGAAATTAATTTGTCTAGAGTCCGTTGACGCACAGTGCAGCCCTCCGTGTTATACAGTTTTGTAATATAACTGTTCACCATTTCATTTCAGATGAGTGTAGGACAGCGTGCTAACCTAATCTGTACACCAGACTATGGTTATGGAGCTAAAGGCTACCCTGGTGTATATCCTTTATAATATAATAGTAATACAAACCTTTAACCCTCTAATTTGTTTTTAAAAATTTCAATTTTCTCATAGAAAATGTCCATTTGCAGACTATTTAAAAAAATCTACCACCGGCATGACTGGCTCGGTTATCGAACCAGTCATTCCTGTGGTAAATTTTCAAAAAGAGTTCTTGGTCGGCAAATCAACGTTTCTCAAGACTACGGCAGAAGCCGTTTTGAGCTGCTATGACTATTAAAAGGTTAATTAGCTCACTTGAAATGGGGAATCAGATAAATGGTTTGGTGGTCACCTTGGATCATTTTTCCGCCAAAAACTTCCATAGAACCACTAAGCCGATTTCAATTATAATTGGCAGGAAGCATCCTTAGGGCATAGAGAGGAGTGGGGATAATAAATATTTATAGGTGTAGCTACAATGTAGACGTGTGTGTGTGTGTGTGTGTGTGTGTGTGTGTGTGTGTGTGTGTGTGTGTGTGTGTGTGTGTGTGTGTGTGTGTGTGTGTGTGTGTTGGTTCGCATAGTTTATGAGCATTTGTGCGTGTGTATAATATATGCATGTATGTCTTGAGTGTGCGCATGCATGTGTGGGCATTCGTGTGCATGTGTGTGCCTGGATACAGTGTGTCAACTTTTATGAGGATAATCTTTATGTATATATTGTACTGATTGTATTCCTTAACTTTTGCCACTATTCCACCGAATGCCGTTTTGAAGTTTGATGTTGAGTTGCTGAAAGTCGAGTGATGTCTGTCAACTGTCGTGTCCCGCCTGGTGTTAATCACATCTACAGATGATATAATTAATTATCACGATTAATAATTTAATATCTACTACATATAATATTACATAAATCGCATATGAATGTATATATTGGCCCGCAAAACCTGCTTCGTGATAATGCTGTTTGGGTGCACCTGCTTATTGTTATCATGGCCTTCAAATGTTATAGATTGTCTAGGTTCACAGTATCTGCTAGTATTGACGGAGATTGATATTAACTGTCTGACTGGGCTTAGCCACCAACAACTTTCATTCAAATTGTTTTAAAAATATTCAGCATATCCAGAGTTAGACCCTATGGAAAATGTAGTCTGCATAGGCTGACAGACATTCCTTGTCACGAACAAGCCGTGGTGGTTTGCGACTCTAAATGCGTTAATTTCAAACCTTGTGATAGTTTTGAATAATACAGATCTCTAAAGTTTCATTCATTGAGTGCGAGATTCTTGCATTTGGACGCCGTGTCATGCTCTCTTGCAATGGTGCACATTGCTGATAAAAAAATTTGGTAGCAACGGATGTCAAGGAGAACATATGTTTGGTGCGAAAATCCTGAAATTGTGTGGGTTTTTCAAATTAAATGGCCTGTGTTTTTGTGATGGCTGGAAACACTCGCCCCATCACAAATTTGTCTCATGAAAATGCTTGCTTTTCTTAACACGAATAGTTTGTACCTCACAGCTGCTCAGGGCAGTCCGGAGAGGTTCTAAATTTCAAAATTACAGGTTTGGCTTCCCTACTTTCTGCATATCTTATTTTCTCAACTTCAGAGCACTGATATTAACCCTTTAATGGTCAAATTTGGTCCTGAAAATCAAAATATTGGCTTATTTAATGTTCATCTGTAGGCCAA
This sequence comes from Chaetoderma sp. LZ-2023a, assembly GCA_034401795.1. NCBI lineage: Eukaryota > Metazoa > Mollusca > Caudofoveata > Chaetodermatida > Chaetodermatidae > Chaetoderma > Chaetoderma sp. LZ-2023a. The sequence goes on along the minus strand of CM067369.1, from coordinate 58,648,784 downwards.
GAGACGACTGTTTTTGAAAATTTACCTCTGCAATGAGGCATTCCAGTGGTAAATTTTCAAAAATATCCCAAATTAACCTTCAAATGGACATTGCTCAAGAGAAGGGGCCGATTTTGGCAGGCTTGACTGTTTAAAACATGTCTTTTTAGCCACATAGTTTCATTATCCAGTTGACTTTTATTCATGTTGTTTTTGAAATAGGCAGCAATAAATATCGTTTATAATGTGGTGGGTTGAATGAGATGATTTAATCTAGTATCTCTTCAAGGTAATCGTATGAACATCCGTTTATCCTGTTAACCCTCTAGTTTGTGTTAAAAACTGTATATGTCCATTTACAGGCAAAGAGAATACGATTTTTTTAAATTTACCACAGGAATGAATGTTTCGATTATCGAGCCAGAGCTGCCAGGCATTTCAGTGATAACTTCAAAAATAGTATTCTTGGTCAGTAAATGGCCATTACTCAGGTTCACTGCAGAAGGCATTTTTAGGCAGCCGGGATGTTAAAGGGTTGATACTGTGAAAGAAATCTGACTGAAAACTCTAGCTGTCATGAGGTTACATGAAAATTTATTTAAGAAATTCTTTAATGGTCAAGCCGGTCTCTGCAGTGGTCTTGAGTAATGTCCATTTTTAGGCAAGACATTTTTGAAAATTTATCACTGGAATGACTGGCTCGATAACCGAGCCAGTCATTCCAGTGATAAATTTCCAAAAATATGTCTTGCCTAAAAATGGACATTCAATAAACAACTATTTCGGGTTAAGAAAATTCAACAGGTCACCTGTATGAATGCGGAAAAGTGAAGATCCCGGGATTTTCATGGTGTATCAGGATTTCTGTGGTGGATCGGATTCATCGTGTGATGTGCAATTACACTACAGCACAGATATAACGTCACCTGTTTCCAAAACAAAATAAAACGTACTGTTGATTATTTTGAACATAATTGGATTAGAAGACAGCAGCACTGTGTTCCAAACCAATTATGTTCAAAATATTCGACAGAACGTTTCTTACTAACCAACATGTTTCTATTTTTATTTTGGAAACAGGCTAAGTTATTTTTAAGCTGTACTGTATCTGATGAGGATGGTTCCATTTTAATGACGACATTAGCGAGGCTTTTAGGCAATGTGTAATTGTACGCCCGAAATGCTGCATGTTTTTATCTGGGAATAATTTCGTATGTTTATAGCATGTCATATGGCTAAGTGTAGCATCATTTGAGTAATGGTACCATTTGTTAATGTTTTATAAACTATCCTGTACCTCTCATTTAAATAGCTGTTCGGTGAATACAATCAAATAAAGCACCGTTTCTTTTGTACGTGAATTGTTATTTGTGTTATTGAGATGACCTTTAACTAACGTCTCTAACATTTCTAATTATAACTTGAGGGGGTACTGCGTACTTCATATTCATAGCTCGACTTAGATGTTGCTTAAAGGAACATACCTGCACACATTATACATGTATGGTATCCCATTAATCCTTAAAATTTCAATATTCCATTTTCACGGAGACTAAACAGGAAAGCTGTTGAATATTCTGAAACTAATTTGAGTGGAATCTGTTGCTGCCTGGGACGGCAGCGGCATCACCCAGTCAAATTAGCTTCAAAAGTTCAACAGAATATTCTGTATGTTATAAATAATTTGTCATTTTCAGGTGCGTAAGGCTTACATGGTTAACGCTTAACCGTCAGATTTATTCACGAAAATGTCAATCGAGCCAGTCATTCCAGTGGTAAATTTTCTAAAATAGTCCTCTTTGTCTGCAAATGAACATTTCTCAAGACCTTTGTAGAAGTAATTTTTGGCTGATGAGTGTTACATGGTTAACACATAAGTCTCAGGATGTCAAATTCATGCCTGCCATGACAGATATAACATACTCTGGTATTCAATACAATAAGACCTGTTTATAATGAACACTGCATTAATCACAGATTATCGAAAATAGAAAGACACTGACATGACTGCTTCTTTAGCATGACAGGAGTGTGGCCTCCTTATATTCAAAGTTCAATATTTAACTGAAGGAACAAGCTGCTGCCCATTGTGCTTCTCAACAGCATACAGAAAATCCTATTCAATGTTAGTCTATGCGGCATCCGAGACAAGATCGATTACTTCACTGGATCATGCCAAAGTGGCTTCAAACGTGGATGCATCTGCGCAGACATTGTATTGGCTCAACGCATGCTTATGTCGGTAGTCATGTCCAAACACTGGGACTTCCACAAAATGGGCATTGACATGTCACGAGCCTTCGACACAATTAAACGCTAAAAAATCCTAGATGTACTATGCCAGGCCAGTTGCAATGAAGAAGAGCTACGACTAGTGAGACTACTGATTGCAGATACCAAGCTGAGAGTACGAGTCAAGTCAGTGCTGTCACCTGTTACTTTGCTGTTGCATTGATATCAGTGCAGGAAAGTTCCACAAGACCAAATCCCCAGTGTCAATACTGATTGGATCTCTAAAAATCAGAACGACGCTTATAAACTTTTGGAGCTCTGACAGGACACCAAAATCTGTCAGCCGGAGAAAAGGAGGTTAAAGATTGTAAAATAATCAGCTTAGCTGGATAACGGATTGATTGAGTCTTTGACAAAAAATCCCTTCAAGGATATAAGACCAGACCGTCCCCAGATTCGATAAACCTATCCTTTTCAGCGGAGAAAACATGGATTTCGGATCGTCTTATAGCAGAAGCAGATGCAATTAGAAAAACGGTCTTAAAAGTTTAAAGATTCAAGCTAATCGTAGAGATAGGTTGGAAATGATGACCTACCCAAGAACCTGAAGAACCAGAGCCAAGTTCCAGGAAGGCAAAGGTTTAACACCTGGAGGACGAATATTACCTAACCCTCTGATCAAAAGATTAAGAACCATAGTATCTTCAACTTCCGCGTTCAACAAACAAGGAAGAGAAGATGCAAAAAAAAATCTATATCCTCTTACAGTGTTAGCAGACAGATGTAAAGAGTCGAACAGATAAGATAAAGAGTCTAACGTCTGGGAAATAGAAACAGAATCAGGCACGAGACCTTGATCTGAACACCATCTTAAGCCGACCCTTGTAAACTCTTCGAGACGACTCCCCTGGCAGAATCGAAGATTTCCTGAGATCTTGTAGAAACTTTATTCTCAAGGATCGAGCACTCGATATACTCCAAACGCACAGACTTAAGATTCCTGGGTTTGGATGATGGTAGGTACTAGAAGATCGAGAAGGTCTACAAACCAGATCCTTATTGGCCAAAAGGGAACTATACACCTGTGCAAAAGTTAAGCACCACCCTATTTTTACGCACATGCAAGGGTATATTCATGTGCTATGAAGAAAGCAATAGCATAAACATTTATGTACCCATCCATCTTAGTGCAAGAGGTAATAATGCAACTAGAGGAATGCTGAGTATGATGGTGGGGAAATACTATGTTTTTGTTTGAACTTGAAAACGAAGCCTGAATATGCTTACGTTGACACAACTGACAACTATTGCCCTACAGTTGACACACGTGGCTAGATTGTCATTAATGGTGTCCGAAAACGAAGTTTAACATCTGTGCACGAGTTTGAGACTGTCATTATTAATACCGGGTATATCCACCTTGTGCCTGGATGACGGCCTGGACACGACGTCTCATGCTGGTCACCAACCAACTGATACGCCATTGTGGTATTCGTTGCCATTCAAGATGGAGTGCGTCTGTTAATTCCTGTAGGTTCTGCACAGGAGGATCCCTCCTTCTCACCATGTTTCCCAGAATGTCCCAGATATGCTCAATAGGGTTCATCTCAGGGCTCCTTGCTGGCCATGGTAGGGTTTTGATGGCATTCTGGCGGAGGTATTCATGCACAGCTCTAGCACGATGTGGTCGGGCGTTGTCATCCATGAATATAGGGTGGGTTCCAGGTGCATGATTTACAAAATGAGGGACCACAACTCTATCCAGTATGGAATCTTGATATCTTTGTCCATTTAGTGTTCCAGGTACAGTCAACAGATCCAGCTTACAATCAAATGAGATGCACCCCCATATCATAACGGAACCTCCACCAAATGGAACTTCTTCCATGATGTTACGTTGGTCGTACGCCGTGCGTCTGGACCTCCATACACGAGTTCTACCATCTGTGGCATGAAGCAGGAACCGACTTTCATCGGACCAGTGTACCCGTCTCCAGGATCTCATGTTCCAGTGTCTTCTTTCGTTGCACCACCTCAGACGCTCCTCTTTGTGGTGTGCAGTGAGGAGAGGACGTCTGACAGGTCTCCTAGCTTTCATGCCAGCAGCATACAGTCTCCTTTTGACGGTAGACATTGACACTCTATTGCGCGTTTCCCATTGCTGGCTGAGCACTCTGCTGTTGGTAAATGGAGATCTCCTAACAAGGCGTACTAGGGCTCGATCATCACGGGCAGTAGTCTTCTTCGGTCTTCCAGATCTAGGCCTGTCCTTCACCTCGTTAGTTTGCCCATGTTTTGCAATCAAACGACTGATTACAGTATGGTTAATGTTCAGCTGTCTGCCAATCTCTCTGCATGACATACCAGTGGTATGCATGCCTATGATTTGCCATTTCACACGATCACTTAACCTTCGTCTTGCCATAGCGGTTCACAATCAAGAGCTAATTCTCTCTGTACAAATAAACCACGGTCATGAACACAAAATTCCTAATCTTGTCGCCTAAATCTGTATGTAATGTTCTACACCTCAAACTGGACTTTTACATAACTGAACACGTGTGCTGTTTCCCGCCACACACGGACATCAAGCGGCGTGAAGTCATGCATGCATGTGCATTTCGTACTTGGAATTATGTCAGCTAACGCGGGGACAAAAAGTATGGCAGCCTAGTTGTACCATCATGTTTCTACGTTCTATTGTTTTTGCTGGTGCTTAACTTTTGCACAGGTGTATATTAACAAAATCTCGCAGATCTGGTCCCTGACTTTCTTCAGAACCAAAAGAAATCAGGATTGTGGGAGGGAACGCATAAGCGAAGATTCCTGACCAGGACTGAGACAGGGCATCCACAGCCCACGCCCGAGACAATTGGTCCGCAAGAAAACTCAGATAGCCTGAGACATGAGTGGACACTAGAAATTTTTTATTCATGCGACACCACATGTCGCAAACAGATTGGATCTAGTGACATCCCAAGAAAAACTCGATCCTCCTAAAAATGAAAGAAAACCCATGGCAATGAATGAACGAATCGAGATTTAGATGCCTATCAGACAATCCAACACAGAACAGAAGCCTGGATTTACTTTCCAAAGAAGAGCCTCTTAGACTCCTTGACAAGCATAGAAGACAACAACCCCTCTAAAGCTAATAGCTTCTGATTAGAGGAACAGCAGACCATTTGGGAGGAGACTGCAGAGAAGGGTTCTAGATCCAAGAATATCTGGCCCTTTTGATAAGGGCCGCCCTTAAAGATGTGGCAAACTTACTATATGCTAAAGAGGACTGCTTATAGAAAACACATAGATTACATCTGCCATGATGCTCCAACCAAAATCCTGGGCTATATCCTCACTAAAGAGGTAACTCATGTTTATTATGGATATTTTAATAATAATACCGCTTACTCTGAATGGAGAAAAGTCTCATATCAGTATAGCCTAACTTATTAAAAAGCTAGAGTCTGCAAAAATTATAGATAATTTTATTTATAGAGATTTAACCAGATATCGTGGGAAATCAAAAAACCCATAGTACGCCTAAGGGAGTGCTTAGAGTCAAGATATAGCCAAATCCTGTACCTGAGATCTGCAATAATCCCGACTGGAATTCGAAAACCTCAAATCGTGACAGAATTTAGCAAGATAAAATGAAGAAAAGAAATTACGGTTTCCCAAACCATCACTCAAAAAGATGAAATACGGGAAACTTACTTGTGATGACATCATCACAATTCTACGAATAGAACGCATGACAAGGTCTTGTTAAGAGAACTATGGCAAACATTTGACTATCTAATTTAAAAATCGTATAATAATGGAGCAGATTTAATTAAGAAAATTGTTATTGAATACATCAACGGTTGCCTAGCCGCTCGGGCTTGACAGATCATCTTGTCAGCTTGTCAAATAATACTTGATCGACGCAAGTATTTCTTACAAATAGTGTTAATGTATGGAATCCTTTACCAACAGAAGCAATTAACGCGCCAACATAAAACACATTCAAAAATGACCTAGACTCATTCTTCAAGTCACAGGGTTTCATATATATATATATATATATATATATACCTAAGGTCGACTAACTCTAAAGATTGCACTCTTCTACACTGAAGTATTAGACTGCAATCACTGGAAAATCATCAGCCTGAACGTGACAGGATCCTATAATGATTGCAAAACTGTGTCCTATATTTAAATCAACGACATAGGAAAAACAAGCCAGCTTCAAGACTTGGCTTAGGTATACTGATCAATTAGATATCCTAAACCATTCGATATTTATGCCCGACCGAAAGTTGCCAGTGGCTTCACCGGTATCCAGTCAACTCGGCCCAAATACACCCCGGCCCACCCTCAACTCGGCCTAGTTCCAACTCGACCTATGTTTATGCCTAACATGTGCAAATATACCTTTGGGTCGAGTTGACCCTACAGTATCACCCATAACCACATACGAATGCACATATGCGCACAGATGTATATACCTATAGGTGCACTATTAGGCCGAACCGACACTGCGCATCTAACTGTACATATGAACATAGCTATAGCAATATTATTGGGCTAACCAGTACGCTTAAATAGGATAAGGTTTATCGAGTGTAGCAGGCCTACCTAGACTTCTATGGTAGCTACTACACACGATAATCTGTATACCATGCCAAACACGGAAATCTTGGTAATATCTTAAGATCGCCATCGTCTTAAAATGCAGGAAATTTCAATTTCCCTTTCTCCGAGATCTAACAATACTCACCATTCTGTTACTTTCTGATACACAGCTGGCCTTGACAGCTGGCTCTAGGACTATAGACTTAGAAAGCTTTACCGACTCCTTGGAACCGGGTACTCGGCTCCCAACTGCCGAGTACCCGTCTACCATAGAGCTCATATTGTTTGCATAGCCACCAAACAAGAGAAATCCATGGCTTGCCTCCGTGGGGCTGGGAGGCTGGGTCCGTAACAGAATGGTGAGTATTGTTAGATCTCGGAGAAAGGGAAATTGAAATTTCCTGCATTCTCCTTCGATCAATACTCACCATTCTGTTACTTTCTGATATACACCAGATTTGTTCAGTAACCTGGTGGGAAGGGGCAAGCCAGAAATGCTACTTTTGCCCCTTGGAGAAAGATTTAGACTTAACAACCTGACTAACGGAGACCTAAAAGGACCGTCAAGTTATCGGAACCGAATCACATTCGCGTCACTGCCCCCCCCCTTTTTTCTCCTAAGAAAAGGGAGAGAACTCACGAACATGTACCTTGCCTGAAACACAAATATGCCAAGAGGGTTAACTGCTCTTTGCATATATTAGCCTGGGAATGAGCATGAATATATAAGATGAATGATCATGATATATAGACATAATACAAAACACTCAATCGTGAATTACCTCATGATATTTGGAATTCAGACCTGGAGCCTCCAACCATTCACTTGTCCGGCCTCAGTGACACAACTGGTTGATATCCTCTCGCTCGACCATGCCTGCTTCTAAATTCTCTCTTACAAATGCCAAAAAAGGAAGAAGAGCAGTGCGGTCATATAGCTATCGTCTCCAACAGCTAAGCGAGTGGAATGGCGAAGTCTGACACATCCCTCATATAGTAATCCGTGAAAGAGGACTCACAGTGCCCTTGTGCGACAGCCATGATGTCCTTAAACGGAACACCATTGTCAAGGGCGGAAGAGGCGGCTAATCCTCTAACAACGTGCCCTTGCGCCTTGCACTTCGAGCCCAGTCGGAATCTCACGGGTAATCTGAATGCATTCGACTACCCAACGAGAGATAGAATCCATGGATGCGGCGCCATATGGCTGATCCACAGATGTCTATCATTCGACCGTAACGAGTCTGTCCGTTTTGTACTTAGTCAAAGCACGGACTGGGCACCAGACACTGGCATCACGATCCAACCTACTTAGTTTCGGTATAACGATCGGTTTGCCGGGATATCTCAAAGATCGAGATCTTTGACATAAACCCTGCTCTTGGCAGTAGACGCAGACCCTCTCTGGAGACAATAAATCGGTCCCTCTCTGCTGAAAGTGCATGGATCACACTGCGCCTTCTAGCTGAGGAAGCTGCCAATAGAAAGACCGCCTTTAGGGTCAAATGCTTTAGACTAGCCGAACGCAACGGTTCGAAAGGGTGCTTGGCCAGTAAATTAAGCATTAAAGATAGACTCCAGGCTGGAATGACTACCGGTTGTCTCGGTCTGAGATTGCTCATTCCCTTCACCATCACACTCAACTGGGCCACCTCTGGACTATCCCTGTTAGCTAGACAAGGGCTAACTGATGCCAAAGCTGGCTTGTATCCAGCAATTGTGACAGGAGCTAGTCCTGAAAAGAACAGCTCACAGAGAAAATCTTCTATTTGCTGAATAGTGGAATGAAAGGTAACAAGACCCTTTTTCTCACACCAGTCTGCAAATCCGTTAACCTTGAAATCAGCAGCCTGTCGAGAAAAGCCTTCCGACGTGGAACGTTGTTTGACAACAACCACGCAGTCAATAACATTTCGGGACGCTCGTGTAGGAAGCGTCCCTTGGCCTGGGAGATTATGTTCGGAATCTCGGGCAACTGCACTGGATTTTCCACCAGCAGATCTAGCAGATCCATGAACCACGCCCTGCTTGGCCAATACGGCGCTATTAGCAGGACCAGACACGGTTCCTCCCTGATCTTCACCAATACCTTCGACAGAAGGATGGTGGGTGGGTACGCGTAAGCGTGCATCCCTCTCCAGCTTATCGCCAGAGCGTCTGTATCGACGTCATTTGGATCTGGAATCGGCGAGACATAAGTCATGACTTGAGCATTTCCCCTTGTGGCGAACAAGTCCACGTTGGGTTTTCCCCAATGCTCGAAGATCCTTCGTAGAACTGGAGGGTTGAGGGACCATTCTGTTGGCAGAATTCTCTGTCTGCGAGACAAAGCATCCGCCAGAATGTTCAATCGGCCAGGAATGTGAGCTGCTTTCAAAACAACCGAATAATTCCTGCACCATTGAATCAAGTGCCACACTGATAACAGTGTGGGTGACCTGGTCCCGCCTTGGCGATTTATGTATATATTCTACCGTCGAATAATCCGACCGTATCAATATCACCTTGCCCATGATCATCGGAAGAAACTCTTCCAACGCCAGTTCCACTGCCATCATTTCCAACAGATTGATATGCAGCTGCCTCCAGGAGAGTCCATGCCCGAGACCTGGTGTTCTCCCAGGCAGGCCCCCACCCCTCCAGCGATGCATCCGTGTACACGGACAGCTGGGGGTGGGGTAGGTGCAGCGAAACCCCTACTAGGAGATTATGACGCTGTTTCCACCATACAAGATGCGATATTATCGGCTACAAAACTGGCACCAGTTTTGACAGGGGTTCTGTTCACTGTTTCCACAGAGACATCAGATACAACTGGATAGGTCTTCGCATTAGAGCAGCGTACAGGATCACTTGCTCCATGGAGACCATCACGCCCAGCATCCGAAGAAACCGCCTCGCCTGAATGTGGTTCCCCACTCGAAAACTCTTGAGGATGGCTAACAGACACCACTCCGGGCTCTGACGGGTAAACCCTGCCCTCCTCGAGATCGAATCGCATCCCCAAATAAACGAAATGTTGAGTGGGTGTCAACTCGGAATTCTCCTTGTTGACTATCCAGCCTAGATCTGAAAGTAAATTCAGAGTCAGAGCAGTATCCACGTTTAACCTGGCTGCAGAGTCTGCTTTAAGCAGCCAGTCGTCTATGTAGGTGTGTAGCGCCACATTCTCTTTTCTGAGAAACGCTGTCACTGCAAGGACCACTCTTGTGAAAACCCTCGGAGCTGTCGACAGGCCAAACGGGAGAACAGTAAACTCCCATATTTGATTCTGAAACGCAAATCTCAGAAACCTGTGCCAACTCCGGTTCATAGGAATGTGGAAATATGCATCTTTCAGATCGATCGACACACACCACATTCCCTTCCTCAATCCTGCCATTACCGACCTCGGCTTTTCCATCTGGAACCGAGGCGTATGGATAAACCAATTTAATGGCCTGAGATTGAGTATGGGTCTCCATCTCCCCGTGCTCTTTGGGACAAGGAACGTATTTGAATAGAAGCCCGGAGTGTTCTGGTTCGCTGGGTTTATTGCTCCCTTCAGAAGCAAACCCGACACTTCGTTTTGAACGGCTTCTAACTTGTCTGGGTCCCGTAGTACGAGTGTCCAGACAGGTGCCAAAGACAGATTCTGCGGTGGAAAATCCCACCACTCCGGCATGTACCCCTGGGATAACCATCCCGGGACCAGACTGTCTGACGTCACACCTCGCCAGGCCTTGACGAAACGCATGAGCCTTCCACCCACCATAGACGCCTCGACGTCTAACGGGGTTGTCCGGCTCGCGGTCCGCTCCCTCCCCCCCCCCCCCTTAACGAGAGAGAGAGAGAACCATTTCCGTCTTGGCTCGGCAGGTATAACCGGCACCGCTGTTCCCGTCGCACAGGTGCGGTCCAGGCGGATATGAAGGGAGACCTCGTACCCTCAGGTACGATCCGCTCCCTTCCTTCCACCCTTGGAGGACTTACCCTTACCCATCCCCCTGCCCTTCCCGCCTCTAGGGCGATCATGAGCAACAGTGGGGAGGGTAGGGGCCTCCACAACCTTCCTGGCTTTCTTAGCCGGCGGCGGCTGAGAAAATCCAGACGAAGCAGAAGTCGCAGTAGGCTTAGCTTTCGCCTTGCCTTTCTGCTTCTTCTGCGTCTTCGAAAGTTGGACAGCTAACGGTTTCCCTACAGCCCCTAGTGCGTGCGCTTGCCGCACTCGCTCCAGCTGTAGGCCTACCGCCAACCGATTCTGCGCAATGCTGGCAGTGTCCTCTAGGATGGCCGGCGCCTGGCCACCGAAGATGCTAGGCCCTGTCAGGGGTGTCCCAAGAAGACGCTCCCTGACTGCCGTAGCCGGATGCATATGGTCAAGAACCATTTGCCTCCTGGACTTTGTCACACGCGCCTGCACCCTTGCCAGTGCGTCCATAGACAGCACCAAGCCGTCATTGACGTACGAAAGCGCCACAGGTGGCACAGGGTGGCCTGCCCCCGCTTCAGCCCACACCGACTGAAGAAGACGATACGATTGGTTGACAGCACTCATAGCTGCCCTCACACCCACATCGCATAGGGACAGGACTTCATCCTGGTGTGCCTGGGACTTGTCCACAAGTGCCGGACCGGGGCCACCCGCTCCAGCACTCTGAACACCCAGTACCCAGCGGTCATTCTCGGTGACCGACGGGACAACACCATACCTGTCGTATTGCCCCCGTGGAATACGACCCCTCGCCCGCACCTCCATGGAGGCCGCAAGAAGCTGGCCCTTGTTCATGCCTAGTTTGCTATACATAGTATCAAGCAACACCATAAACCATGGATCCAGTCCAACAGACTGGATCAGGGCTGCGGGCAAGATCCCCATCCTAATCGATGCACCGATGGACGGGGTACATCCTCCCCGGCCGTGGTCGAAACCACAGACGGGTCCACCCTGGTGAGCCAAGCCAGAGCCTCAGACCAATCCATCTCCGAGGAGGACACTCCCGTGAACACGTCACCCGTTGACATGTTCACGGCCCTACCAGCAACGGCCTCCCGGCTAGGAGCCATTGCTGATATGCCAGGAACTCCGGTACCGTACGGTTCTGCCGCCACCCCATGGAACACACCAGTCCATGGAGTAGGCCTGCACGGAAACCGTGCGGACCCGTAGCGGTTAAGGAACCGTGGCCAAGCACGGGCGCCAACGGCACCCCATGTCTGACCGCCGGACCAGGCGAGATAGGTGAGTACCATGCCTGGCCGGCCACACCCGTCACCGTGGCGGTTGGCAGCAAACCAACCATCACGGGACCGGTGCCCGGTACCGGAGTGGCCTCAACCACGGGCGGAGCCGCTGCCCTGGCTTGCGCCCGACCTCCATCTGTCTGGCCTGGCGCAAGCCAGGGCAGCGGCTCCGCCCGTGGTTGAGGCCACTCCTGTGGCGCTTTCGTACGTCAATGACGGCTTGGTGCTGTCTATGGACGCACAGGCCAGACAGATGGAGGTCGGGTTCCATCAGGACGGAATCGACCTCCATGCTCTCCACCCGCGGCCTCACAGGCCGCAGCACACTCTCCTCCTCGGCCTCCTCATCTTCAGACCCCTAAGAGTCGTCACTAGACAAGGAAAACCGTGGAGCCGTCCTGGCGGACGGCTCCCATGCCTGACGGACTGGCCACCGCTACTGGACCACCCGGAGGTGGCCGCAGAGAGACACTTGGACAGGGTCCGAATCAAACATGGGGAGAGACTGCCCTACAACTTTTGGCAGCAGGGACAACACCAGCGTGGGCAGAACGCTATGCAAGACACCTTGCCTAGCCGGACCAAACCACGCCGGCAGTGCCATCTCCGCCACCTCCGGTTGCAGACGTGGAACGCCCCCACGGGCCGAAACGGACTCTCCACGATTTACTTTCGGACCGCCTGACCCCGTGTCAGACCCTGCCAAGTCCTTCTGGCAAGGAACTTAAGCATCATATCGACCGACCACACAGCGCAAACGTTACACCTACTGTCAAGACTACACTTAGTACAGTGGAAATAGACATGGTCCTTGTATAGAACCCGTACGATATGTGGCACTCGACACATGATGGCGGGGATGGCTTGGCCTATAAACCAAACCTACAATAAGCCAGCGGAACGAAATAAAAGTGGAAGGCAGACAATTAATTTTCAAATAATTTGACCATAAATTAACTGCAAACCCTCCCGCACCCCACCCCGCAACGTTACAGCAAAGATCGCATTGATTATGATGACAAGAACGAAGCGGGCATAAATACACCCATAAATTGATCCTCCAGGACGTATAACGGAACCAGGAATCATATCGCATAGCATTCGGGGTATATTTACCAATCAATATAAATTATACTCCTAACGAAAGCCGACACGATATGTGAAGAAACAACAAAATGTAAACAAACTGCTGTAACACGGTAAAACCGCAGACCACGCATCACTCAAGAATTTTGACACCACCGATCATTGCAAACCGATCGTGATCACACGTAAACTTGACCATTCCAAAGTTTTCTGGTACCATTTTTAGTACGCAGCACCCAGAACAAGATGCGCGAATTAATGAAAAAATTTTCTTCACATAAACATCCGAGCATCACGGGTGTGACGTCACCCGCTCGGACCCTACGGAGAACGACGTCAGCCGATATTCGTGTTAGAAATACCGTAGCAAACACCTATTTTCATATCTGCCGATCGCCTGTTGGGATTTAAAGAAGGCGATCGTCTGGCATATCACGTTGTTATCACACGTCCCAGATTCTATGGGGTCAGAAATTGGGACATGCGACACAACGAAATTTAGAGACCTACGTCTTTTAACTATGGATAATAAGGAATAATACAACCTGGTCATCATTGGCGGTATTCTCCATTTTATCCAGTTAGATCCTTTCAAGAATGCACAAACTATCAAATCACAGTATAAAAGACTTAGATTTCTTTTCAAAAACTTTAATCTTTCTCCTGCAAAAAACGTGGACAGCTCTTGTCGCTATGCAAACAAGAATGAGCTCTATGGTAGGCGGGTACTCGGCAGTTGGGAGCTGAGTACCCGGTTCCAAGGAGTCGGTAAAGCTTTCTAAGTCTATAGTCCTAGAGCCAGCTGTCAAGGCCAGCTGTGTATCAGAAAGTAACAGAATGGTGAGTATTGATCGAAGGAGAAAGATAGTGCTTTTAGGATAAAAATTGTCTACGTCTTATGTAAAATAGTTGCGCGTTAGTGAAAATAATAGACACTAATAATTCTGACCGTCTTTTAATAAAGAGACGTACACACCAGTAAATATTATTAGATCCACCAACAGACGACTAATGCTGGTATAATACGACTGGTATAAGAGGGATCTCATATTTCCATATCATCAATTTTTTAAGAAAAGTTCCGAAATCAAGGATATAGAAATATGAGATTCCCAATTATTCCATGCTTCCAGCCAGGTAAAAAGATTTCATCTTGAGAACGGCTCTCCAAGTGTGATACCAGCGATCGAAAAGAAGAAGAAAGAAGCCAGTTGAATGCATTCATAGGCCTATTTGACTATTAAATCGGGCCGACATAACTTTTTATCCTACTCCTAGGCCGAGCTGACTAATTTAAGTAGGCCGGGTTGGCAATTGGACCGACTCGACTGGAATTCGCTTCAACAACAACCCTCAGCCATACCGCCCCCAAACAAAACCAGCAAATCCCGAGTCCCCGCCCTCCAAAACCACCGTCCGGAGGCCTGCAGCAACCCAGTCAAAATAGAGCAAAAAAATATGCTAGAAAAGGGAAAACAACCAAAAATCTGGAAAAAATGAAAACAAAGCGAATTCACCGAAACTGTGTCAACGCAGAAGAATTCGGCTTATATTCCTTCTTCCTGCCCCCTTATCCGCTTGATTATCCTTTCTAAGCGACTATTGTTCTTGTAGACATTAATCTTTTAGTCATACTGATCCCTATGACACCTTTACTGAATCTAATTCTTTTCAGCGACTGACAAAACTAGACTACGATTTACGCCAGAATCGGGGTTTTCCCTATACAAATTCACTCCCTTGGGTTAAAATAAATATGTCAACCTGCCGACATAAGAGGTAAAAGGAGCGTGAAAAAAGGCTGACTGGCCCGAAGACTACTTCCGGTTACGCATTTCCGTTTTCCTTTTTTCCCACATCCGGATTTCGTACAGCCGGGGATACGGTCATTTCCGGTTTTCATGGATCTTTCTAGTGTTATAGGATTATCTTCCGTGGCCATCTAAAGTTGGATTTAAGTAAAAATCGTATCTCGAGATAATGCGTAGAATAGATTGACTTATCGGCTGATGATATGCGCATATAAAATAATCTGCAACAAAAAACCCATACGGCAACCAGTCAGAAGTCTTTAATTACGTTGAAAATTGTCACTGATAAACGAATAAATGTCTCAATAGACTACAATTCCAAAAGAGACTGGCAATGACTCAGTATGCATATTTCCAGCCATTCAACATTTCCAATATTAAACAAATACGGAAATATGACTAAATCTTAGGCAAGAAGATGACAAGATTCTAGGAAAGCGAACATGTAAACCGGACTTGAAGAACAAAAATGGAACCCCAGGAAGATCTTTATCACCTGAAATCCAAAACAGGAAGACAGACACGGAAGATAATCCTATAACACTAGAAAGATCCATGAAAACCGGAAATGACCGTATCCCCGGCTGTACGAAATCCGGATGTGGGAAAAAAGGAAAACGGAAATGCGTAACCGGAAGTAGACTACCGGAAACTGATCAAGATCCTACAACCCGGATGTACAGAATTACCGGAAGAGGAAGCTGAACCGGAAACGGATATAGATGAATGATGCAATGCCCGGTCCAACAGACCCCCCCCCCCCCACAGACCCCCCTTGCGGGTTGGTCTGTTGTTTTATTAACCACTATAAAAACATACTTACCGTTCAATCACTACTTGCTAAATCAATTAACTGCATTTTGCTATCAGAATAAGATCTATGCCTGCATACACACCTCCCCATGCCTAATCCTATTCCTATGGACCCTCAACCAGGCTACTGGTTGAGTCCCATCTCCAGCCTACCATCAGGTATGGACTGGCACCAGTCTATACTCACCTCATAGTGACGCTTGTCGCTAAGCGCGCTCGCGCATGCGCATTAGAGCCCGAAAAGGAAACAGATTCACTTTTCTAAATTTAAGTGCAAAATATTTAGTCTGATTCTCAAATCTTAGCACGCGGGGTGGTTGAGGCCGGGTCGTAGTGATTGAACGGTAAGTATGTTTTTATAGTGGTTAATAAAACAACAGACCAACCCGCAAGGGGGGGGGGGGGTCTGTGGGGGATTGTTATTACACCACAAAAACATCCATTACCGTTCAATCACTACTTGCTAAACCCGTAGATTTGGTCAGTGCCCCCTGTCCACATAAGGTGGGAGGAGATTAGAGAATCAATAAACCAGGATAAAAATCAAACCAATCTTATCCCAATGTTAATAACATAACATAATAGTGCATTTAGCAAATAAGAACAACTTGAACTTAAAGAAATAAATAAAACCCAAAAGAAGACTCACCATTTCTCACCGACTCAGAGTCTTAACGAAAATGGTGGGAAGTGCTTGGTAAATAGTCTTCGGCTTTTTTAGTTAACAAACAAGTATAAAATTAAACCAATCTTATCCAAATGCTAATAACATAACCTAATAGTGCATTTAGCTCAATCACACCATGATTAGCAAATAAGAACAACTTGAACTTAAAGAAATAAATAAAAACCAACAGAAGACTCTCACCATTTCTCACAGATGCAAAGTCCTAACGAAAATGGTGGGAAGTGCTTGGTAAATAGTCTTCGGCTTTTTTAGTTAAAAGTAGAAATGTTACGAAAGAAGGAAGCTGCTGCACTCTGGTCCTTGAGATAAAAGGATGTAAAGGTGTATTCACATTTCCCTCCTGCCACCTGCATGATCTCATCTAAAGACGAACCCTCAAAAAGAGCAAAAGAAGTAGCCATACCTCTAACGTCATCGGCTTTAATAAGGGAGAGATTAATTTGATCCGGTGAGGCTATCTCATAACAAAGCTTAATTATTCTCTCAAAAATCCATCTGACAATCGAAGAATTTGAGACCGGCTTAGATAACTTTTCCTCGTAGGAAAAACATAAATGAGATGGATCGACTCTAATAACATCTGATCGCTGATTGAAGGTTCCTAATGCCCTAATAGGACACCAACCTTTTTCGGATGGCGACAGACGAAAAAGATTTTAAAATGATCGGACTAGCAGGATAGCGGTTAGTTTGAGTTTTAGATAAAAGATTCCTTCAGGGATATAAAACCAAGCCGTCTCCTGAAACTATAAGTCTCCCCTTTTCAGCAGACCGAGCATGAATCTCTTGAACGCCTTCTAGCAGAGGCTGTAGCAACAAGAAAAAACAGCTTTGACAAATAAAAACAAAACCAAGCTTACTACTGGTAGAAGAAATAGGTTCAAAATGGCGACCTGCCAAAACAAAGCCAAACTCCAGGAAGGTAAAGGCTTAGCAATCGGAGGACGAATATTACTTAGAACTCTAATAAAGCTATTAAAAGTCTTAGTATCCTTGACATCGGCATGCAGAAGACAAGGAAGGGATGACACCAGAGAAAATCTATACTTCCTGAACGTAATAACTGACAAATGAAAATAACCAAACAGATAAGATAAAAAATCTAATAATTTGGGTATAGAAACAGAATCGGGCACGAAACCTTGGTCTGAACATCATTCACCTAAATTTTTAAGTCGACCCTTGTAAACTCGACGGGTCGAATCCCTTCTGGCAGAGTCAATCATTTCCTGAGATCAGAAGAAACCTTATTCTCGAGGACTTAAGACTCGAGATTCTCCAGACACACAGACTAAAATTTATTGGATTTGGATGCACACAAAGACCTCTTACTTGAGATAGAAGATCCTGGTATACTGGAAGAAGAAGAGGGAAATCTACCAGAAAATCTAGGTCTAAAAACCAAATCCTCTTTGGCCAAAAGGGAGCTATCAGAAGAATTTCGCAAACCTGATCCTTGACCCTCTTCAAAACTAACTGAATCAAAATCGTTCGAGAGAAGGCATAGGCGAACATTCCTGGCCACTACTGAGACAGAGCATCCACCCCCAGGGCTTGACTGTCCGGAAAAGGAGACATGTAAGAGAAGATCTGAGCATTCAGAGAGGCTGCGAACAGATCTACTAGAGGACAATCCATAAGACTAAACTTCATTTCTCCTTCTAAAAAGGAAAGAAAAACCCCATGGCAATGACTGAACGAATCGAGATTTAGAAGCCTAACAGACAATCCAACCAATGCACAGAAGCCTGGATCTACTTTCCAATGAATAGCCTCTTCTATAGACTCCTTGACAATCATAGACAAACAACAACCCCTCTAAAGCTAATAGCTTCTAATAATAATGAACAGAAGACCATTTTGGAAGAAGAGACTACATAGAAGGATTCTAGAGCCAATAATATCTAGCCCCTTTTAATAAGGGCCACCCTTAAAGAAGTGTCAAACTTACTATATGCTAAAGAGGACTGCTCATAGAAAACACATAGATTACATATGCCATGATGCTCCAACCAAAAATCCTGGGCTATATCATAATGCTTAGTCCTCACTAAATAGGTAACTCACGTTTATTATGGATATTTTAATAATACCGCTTACTCTGAATGGAGACCAAAAAGGGTCATATCAGTATAGCCTAACTTATTAATAATGCTAAAGACTCTGCAAAAATTATAGATAATTTTATTTACAGAGATTTAACCAGAGATTGTGGCAAACCAAAACCCCATAGTAAGTCTATGGGAGTGCTTAGAGTCAAGATATAGCCAAATCATGTGCCCGAGATCTACATGAACTACGGGGAAGTTACTAGTGATGACCTTCATCACAATTCTATGAATAGAATACATGACCAGGTCCTGATAAGAGAACTATGGCCAACATTAGACTATCTAATTTAAAAATCGTATAATAATGGAGATTTAATAAAAATTGTATTGAATACATCAACGGTTGCCTAGCCGCTCGAGCTTGCTGATAAATTAGATATCCTAAACAATTCGATATTTATGCCAAGAGGCAGAAAACTTAAAAGATTTTAATAAATTTATTGATTCTTATATTTATAGTCTTAGCATCAAAAAATTCATCTTTGTAGTAACAAATGACATTGTGTTAGAAATCCCAATAAAAGGAAAGATTGAACACTGATACTAGATATTAACTGATTGAATACTGAATTTTGCAGACGACATATTACAACTGTAATATCTCTGGACTTGCAAGGATTTAGAAAACATTTGACCGAAAATAGTTGGTGGATGCTTAAATCCAAAGATTCTCGGCCGCTCTTCCCCCCTCCAGCGCAACCCCAACTCCACTCCAACCGGCCCGCCGCCAGCCCCCAGACAACAACCTCAACGAGCAAAAACCCAAGACTCACCAAATAGTCCGGGAATATTCCGACCGAAAATTGCCGGTGGCATCACCAACAACCCTCAGCCAAACTGCCCCCAAAATACCCAGCAAATCCCGAGCCCCACCCCCCGAAACCACCGTCCGAAGGCCCGCAGCAACCCAGTCAAAAATAGAGCAAAAATTACGCTATAAAAGGGAAAACAAGCAAAAATCTGGAAAAAAAAGAAAAAAAGAAAACAAAACGAACTCACCGAAACTATGTCAATGCGGAAGAAGAATCAGACTCATAATCCTCCTTCCTGCCCCCTTATCCGATTGATTATCTTTTCTAAGCGAATAATGTACTTGTAGACATTAATCCTGTACTCATAATGATCCTATGAAACCTTTACTGAATCTAATTCTTTTCAGCGACTGACCAAATTATACTACGATTTACTTAAGAATCAGGGTTATCCCATCCACAAATAAACTCCCTTTGGTTAAATAAATATGTCAACCTGCCGACATAAGAGGTAAAAGGAGCGATAAAAAAGGCTGAATGGCCCGAAGACAACTGGCCATCTAAAGTTGGATGAAAGCAAAAATCGTATCTCTAAATATTGCATGGAATACAACCTGCCACAAAATCCCATATGGTAACCAGTCAGGAGTCTTTAATTACGTTGAAAATTGTCACTGATAAACGAATAAATGTCTGAATAGACTACAATTCCAAGAGAGACTACAAGACTGGCAATGACTTGGTATGAATATTTTCAGCCATTAAACATTCCCAATATTAAACAAATACGGAAATAAGACTAATTCTTAGGCAAGAAGATGACTAGATTCTAGGAAAGCGGATGTGGAAAAAGGGAAACGGAAATGCATAAACCGTAAGTATACTACCGGAAACTGATCAAAATCCTACAATCCGGATGTACAGAATTACCGGAAGAGGAAGCTGAAAAACAGGAAATGGATGAAAAATGTAATGCCGGGTAAAACCGGAAATGACCCTATCCCTGGCTGTACGAAATCCGGAAGTGGAAAAAAGGTAAAGGAAATGGATAAAACCGGAAGTAGACTACCGGAAACTGATCAAGATACTACAACCCAGATGTACAGAATAACCGGACGAGGAAACTGAAAAAACGGAACCGGAAATTGATGAACCCTGCAATGCCGGGTCCAACAGACCCGGATATGCATTCTTCCGGAAGCTCTCATGAAACCGGAAATGGAAATCGGAAGTCTATCCAGGTCTGGACGACCCAGAAGTACACCCCTAAGACCGGAAGCGGAAGTGTACTGACTAGCTTCCAAACCGGAAACGGAAAAGCCTCTACCGGAATTCAGCCGACACCAATGCTTGAGGGTTATGCCCGTCACCCTCAACTCTTATGGGGATTTTATCTGGTGCACTGCTCGAGCACACCTTCAAGGGCTTGGATCCTCTTGACTTCTGCTTTGGTGACACTAACCTGCATCGAGGTTAGAGGGGTCGGCTTTCCCCATTTGCGGGAACGCCCGCTAGCCTTCGGGTTATCCTCCGAACTTGAAGAACTTTCTTACTTTTTTTTGGCCTCCTTAATAGCAGAAGATATTTGCTCATCGAGAGATTTAGACAGCACCGAGGCAAAAGACTCGAACCTCGCAAAAAGCGCCATCACGGCATCAGAATTTCCCGACGAGTTTCCCCCCTCTGTTGCTACCGATAAAGTAACAGAAGATTGAGCAAAGGAAACAGCCTTTGCCTTGCTAGCAACGGAGGAAGGGGAAGGACGACCAGAGGGCAGCGATTGTGACAGACAAATCTTTAAAAATAAAATTAAAATGCTTTCGCTACCGAAACCGGCCACCCTTTACAAATTCCACACATAGGATTGGGTGTACAGGATGTACACTTCGCACAGATGTGCCCGGCGAACTCGATAGAGTGATGACGATCACATTTTGACGATGAACATTTTGCCTTATCTGACAATTCGTTACAGGCTCTAGAAATGGACTGGACATTATTAATGATGATGATGAAGTAAGGATAGGCATAATAATCAAGATACCACGAAGCAAAACGATCTTCGTGAAAACCGGTAATATATAAAATTCGTCTATAAGATACCATATAAACACAATTATACTTCCTAGACGTAACTTAGGGAGGATTGACTTCATATTGGGCATATTCTTCCGAGATATAAAGTCAAAAGGTATCACTGACACAGCGCAAAACACAAAAACTTATATAAATATTTTTAGACAACTATTCTGCATGCAGAATAATTGAAAAGTGAATCTGTTTCCTATTCGGGCTCTAATGCGCATGCGCGAGCGCGCTTAGCGACAAGCGTCACTATGAGGTGAGTATAGACTGGTGCCAGTCTATACCTGATGGTAGGCTGGAGATGGGACTCAACCAGTAGCCTGGTTGAGGGTCCATAGGAATAGGATTAGGCATGGGGAGGTGTGTATGCAGGCAGAAAAATCTTATTCTGATAGCAAAATGCAGATACGTGATTTAGCAAGTAGTGATTGAACGGTAATGGATGTTTTTGTGGTGTAATAACAACCAGATAAGCATTCTTCCTACCGGAAGTAGCAACACTACTACCGGAAGAGGAAGCTGAAAAACCGGAAACGGAAATAGATGAATGATGCAATGCCAGGTCCAACAGACCCAGATAAGCATTCTTCCTACCGGAAGTAGCAACACTACTACCCGAAGAGGAAGCTGAAAAACCCGGAAATGGAAGTCCGGAATCGGCGGCGGAAGTTGACGAAAAAGCCAGATTATCATGAGTCACCGGATGTTCAGTCAAGCCAGAAACAATCACGGTGCTCATTTCCGGATGCCCGGTAAAACCAGAAGACAATCCGGATGGCAAACCCGTTTGCCCGTACAAGCCAGGAGCAGAGACGGGAGCAGAGGCGATCGGCGATCCTAAAACATTCCTGGCAATCGGTATCACTGAGAAACGAACTTTTGCATGTGATGATAAATCGGAAGCTTCCGCCACCGATGCCATCTCGAGGATTATGTTGATCCTCAAGACTAACATGGTCTTTGGCCTGGCTCCTACCAGAGGATGACTTACCAGGCTTCTTTCTCGAGTCGCCGGATTTACCTCTTGGAGACTTGATCTGTTGCCTAGATGTCAAGGAAACTGGCTTAGCCCACTTGCGCAGGTTTAACGACAAAATCTTCGAAGAACGATTTAGATAAGACCAATGGCCAACCCTTACAAATCCCACACATTTTTTATTTTGAGGGGAGCAGGAGGTACACCTCAGGTAAACGTGGCCCGCATAGTCCTTAGCGTGAAAAACGATCACACTTGATTGACGTACATTTTACTTTCTCAGAAGTTAAGGACACTTAAGAATAAGAAATGATAAGAAATAAAGCAGCTAGCTTTGATGAGGATACGTCATAGGCGTACTTAAGAAAGTGACTGAAGAAAGGAATCATAATGATTCCTGAATGATGATGTTTGAGGGCACTAGGAACTACGTTAATAGGAGTGGTACTGGCTATTTTATAACATGGTACTCTTGATGGTATATAATAGGCCTGGTTACTCTAACCTCGAAAACGGGAGTAGTGACACGAAAACTGGTAACTCAAAAACTAGAGTTACAAACACCTCTAAAACACCATGATATAAAAGTTAAACATAACTTAGGAAGGATTGGTTTCATGGTAGGCATGATTCGTGTCAAATATAGTAATAACTGAAAACTTTCAGTAGCAAAGCTAAAACTTCTATATCAGATTGATAGCAGGCAAACTGTACTGCTAGCAGAATATTTGAAAAGTGAATCAGTTTTCACATTTGGGACCTACTGCGCGTGCTTAGTGACAGGCGTCACCAAGGAGTGTGTACAGACTGGTGCCAGTCTATTGTAAGGCTAATGCAGGGGGTCCCTCTACCAGAAGCCTGGTTGAGGGTCTACATGGTGATGGTATTGGCATTAGGGAGTATGTAAGCGAGTATAAAATTTTTATTCTGATAGCTAAATGCAGATATTTGATTTAGCAAGTAGTGATTGAACGGTAATGATGTTTTTATGGTGTAATAATAACTGCTAAGTGTGCTATGAGATGACCAAGAAAGCAGGGAACATAGCTGCTAAATTTGTTTTTAATCTATTAACAATTGACGAAACCCATGTATTTTCGCCATAGGTTTCACCACTTCATATTCATAGCTCGATTTAGATGTTGCCTAAAGGAACATACCTGCCAAATTTGGTTTTAGTCCATACATGTAGATAAATGAAACGTGCCACAAATGTATTTTTCCCATATGATTCCTTTCATATTCATGGCCCAAATAGATATTGCCTAAAGGAATATGTCTGCCAAATTTACCCAAATGGTGAAACGTGCCACATTTGTCTCACCAGCGAAGCAGAAAGCGAGACAGACATGTCACTTCTGAAGGCGCCGACAGCGTCAGCACTGTTAAGTTTTTGTGTTTAGCAAAACTCAGCTTATATTTCAGGATCAATTAATCCTATTGCAACTATGCTTGGCTATCTGGTTGCCTATACTGTTAGGAAGCAGCATGATGATACTGAGATCACAATGTCAAAGGTCAAGGTCACTGCCCTTGATACAAAACTGTTTTTGAATGTTAAGTTTTTGCGAGGTCAATGCCACTGTGACAAACGGGCGAGACATTTAATTCTGTGGAGTTGTTGCTTGATGTATCAACTTCCCTTGAACAAACTTTAATCACCCTTAGTCCCTAATCATATCTTCCAAATTTCGGCCCCAAAACTAGGTCATCCAACATGACCGCTTAAGTATTTGGCCAATCAAGTTCCCTTTGAACAAGCTTGGTTCAGCTCTTGCCCTAGATGCTATTTCATGAGTTTAGAATTGATCCTCCAAAGCCGTAAGCCGTTTTGGAGAATATTTTAAAACATTTCTAAATATCAGCCAAAATAAATTGGCCGATCGGCTTCCTTTGAACAAACTTATCTCTATGCCCTAAGGATACTTCCTGCCACATAATTTAAATCAGGCCAGTGCTTCTCGAGAAGACATTAAAAATTTTGCATTGCTTTTGAATGGGAGTTTGTGCCGGGAAAAAGATCCAAGATGTGTTCACCAAACCGTTTATCCGCCAGTTTCAAAAGTGGAGATTTGAAATCAGCGTACCCAAAAACCTATATATCGGTAAAACCAATTTTGGTTTCAAATTTCATCAAATAAAAAATCCAATATGGCCGCCAAACATGCTACTTTTGATTGGTCCATGGCAGTCATGTTTTTTGACGAATCAACTTGCCTTGAACAAACTTTAATGTCCCTTAGTTCCTAATGATATCGCACGTTTCTGCCCGTTTCAGGTGGTCGTTTTTGTGAAAACTATGTCATCCACGATGGTTGCCAAAGCATTTACCAATCAAGTACCCTTGAATAAACTCTCCCTAGATGATCTTTCATGAGTTTTGAATCGATCCACCAAGCAGTTTCTGATTAGATTTTTAGACGTTTAAAAAAATTGGCCAAAATCCAAGCCAGCCAAATTGGCTTCGTTTGAACAAATTTGGATTTCCATGCCCTAACGATGCTCCCTGCAAAATATAAATGAAATTGGCAAGTGGTTCTTGAATACTCATTTAAAGAAAGTTGATGGACGGATGGTCGCCACAGCGTAAGCTCACTTGAAAGGCCATCTGAGCTAAAACACCAGCCTACGGTAGTCTGGTGTATAAGGGGAATTTTGACGTCACAATTAGCTAAAGGATTACAGAGTACCAGCTATTAGCATCAGAACTCAGATTTTCTTATTTTAATGTGGTGGTCTATAATTTACTTACCGGTATACAAGTAGTCAAGATATTACAGTATTTTGGCATTGACAGTGATTCAAACCCACAACCGGTGAAAACACTGCATCATACCCCACAAACGCTTCCACCACAGCAACTCCGCAAGACTAATTATATTATAATGATTTACGATATCTTTAACACTCATCAGGCAAAAATGGCTTCGACAGTGTTGTTGAGAAATGTCCATTTGCAGACCAAGAGAAGTTTTTGAAAATTTACCATTGGAATGACTGGCTTGATAACCGAGCGAGTCATTCCAGTGGTAAATTTTCAAAAATAGTCTTAGTCTGCAATTGGACATTTTCTATGAGATAATTGAAGTTTCCATGAACAAATTTGAGGTTTACCGGGTTAAGGAACACATCAACAAGCATTCTGTAAGTATTGTTAAATCGAGATAGTCAAAAACTCCATTAAAAATTGACAGAAGCAGCTGAAACTCTAACTTTATCTGTAAGTTCTCATAACAAAGAAATAAACCAAGTTTCAGGAGAATGAAAAAGTCTTGAAAGCTGATATGTTTGTATTTCATGTCGAAAGGGGACATAACTCCATCAGAAACTGACGCAAACGCCTGAAACTCGAACTTGGTCTGTAATTTCTCATAACAAAGCAACGTACCAATTCTCAGTTGAATATCTAGACTGCGAGAAAGTGTGGAAAACTAATATTTTTCGTATTTCATAAGTCAATATGTAGGCATAACTACATAAACAAGAGCCATCAGAAGACGGCATAGCATATCCCCACCCCTCCCCCGTTCACCCCCAGATCCAAACATTTCAGATAAACATACATCAGGAGTGGGCATACATGTAACGTTAATTGTAAAGGACAATATTTTAGAAAAACTAATCAATGAAAAATGAAATCCTGACGTTGCATCTCGCCTTAAAGATAGATTTGTAAGTGCAAGTTCAATTCGGTTCAACTATTATGCCCGGACAAGAGAATTTCAGTGAATTTTAAGTTTTTCAAGGGAGATAACTTGGGAAAATATGAATGAATTTCTTCAAAATGGAATCATAGTATGGCTTCTTCAAGTAATATATTCAGTGACAAAGGAATTGAAAGCATAGGTTCAAAATTCTTCAAGATCTGGCACGAACAAGACAATTTTGAGTATTTCAGGGGAGATAACGACCACAGACCCCCTTAGGGTTTGTCTGTCTGTCGTTTTATTAACCACATAAACACTCATCGTTGAATCACTACTTGCTAAATAAATCTACTCACATTTAGCGCCAGAAAAAGATTTCTAATCAAGATGCATTTAATGCCTTCTACGGCAAGAACCACAACCTTACTCTAATCCAGGTTTCTGGATGGAGTAGACACCCTTAATGTCAATCAAACAGAGACATCTGGAATCGTAGCTAAACTGTAGTTGTGTTGACATCTTGAAATGATTGTCAGAGATGAATGGACTGAAAGACTGACATACATACATTCTACACAGACGCATGGATGTACAGGCATACGGATAGCACATGCACATCTTCAAGTGGTAATGAGAACCTTTAACAAGTTTCAAAATAATCACAGCTAAATTGTAGTTGTGTTGACAAGAAATGATTGGTACTGCAGTTCATATATAGGCTTAAAGGTATTTAAAGGGTATAACTCTGTAATGAATCATTTTCTGGCTGCAAAAAAAAAAGCACATGCACATCTTCAGATGGTACTGACTAGATTTATCACGTTTCAAAAGAACTGTAACTAAACTGTAGGAGTTGCGTTGATAAGGATGGACCAACAGACAAACATACATTTGGGACGGATGGATAGCACATGCAAATCTTTATGTCGTAATGATAACACGTACCAAGTTTCAAAAGAATCGCAGCTAAACTGTAGGAGTTGCGGTGTCAAGAAATGACTGCCAATGCAGTTTATGTATCAGCTTTAAGAGATTTAAAGGGTGATAACTCTATAATGAATAATTTTTTGGCCACGAAAAAAGCACATGCACATCTGCACATGATACTGATAATGTGGACAAAATTTTCAGTTAATCCATTGAGATAAAAATTGACGCATACGCCTGAAACTCGAACTTGGTCTGTAACTTCTCATAACAAAGCAATGTACAAATTCTCAGTTGAATACCTTGAAGCACTGCGAAAAAGTGCGGTAAGCCAACTGCAACGGACGGACAGATGGACACCCGGACAGATTGAGTGCAAACCGATAGTCCCCCGGTTTTACCGGTAGGGGACTAATAAATATCATAAATAGGTGTAGTACAAGCACACACAAGGCTGAATATAACTAACACAAAAATATGATTAATCTATCCAAGGATATTATCATTTATTGAAACTGTGCTCATATATATACTTCTTAAAACTTTCTATACAAAGCAGCTTAATTAAGTGTACCATTCTATTATTAAGTTACTTTTAATAACAACAACAACAACATCCCGATACAGGACAGAGAAAATACATTCAAAATCAATCAATCTCTTGTGAAATATTTGCAAACTATACATACTAGCTGTAATGGGTGTAAGATAATAAGTTTATTGCCAGTAACCTTTTCAACCCTACAGTCAAGTAGTTCTTTCCAGTGTATGAAATTATGATGAATATTCTAAAACCAAGGACTGGGAAAATGTTGCCTCTTAAGGCAGCAACAACTTCCAGTTAAATCAGTTTCAAAATATCCCACAGCATATTTGCTTTATAATTGATACTAGAATTATAGGGTTCAGGTTGGTTATGTTAACCATTTAATGGCCATGCCAGCCAAAACCGGCCTCTGTTATGGTCTGTGGAATGTTCCTTTACAGGCCAAGAGAATACAATTTTTGAAAATTTACCACTGGAATGTTAACCGAGGCAGTCATTCCAGTGAGAAATGGTCAAAAATTGTATTCTCTTGGCCTGAAAATGGACATTCAATAAGACCAACCTATAATTTCTCACACATTTGAATCACTATATCGCTGCGCTGCATAGCGTTTACCTGTTAAATGCACACGCAACACCTGGCTAACTGATAACTCACTGCACTGAGTGAATCATTTTATAGCGGCTGAGAACTGCTGTCTGGTTCTTGTTTAGCCCTTTAATCCTCAAATTTACTCAAGAAAATCTCTATTTTCTCATAGAAAATGTCCAATTGCAGACCAAGAGAAGACTATTTTTTTTAATTTACCACTGGAATGACTGGCTCGGTTATCGAGCCAGTCATTCCAGTGGTAAAATTAAAAAAATAGTCTTCTCTTGGTCTGCAAATGGATATTTCTCAAGATGACTAGCTGATATGAGTGTTAAAGGGTTGAATCAATGCCCGAACTCATAATCGAGTTATTGAAAATGGAAATTGATTGATAGCACTATGTTACTGTTAGACTTTACACACTGATTGCTTTAACATGCCAGATCAGCTTTAATGACCAGTGCATCTCTGACACCAGCATTAACCCTTTCACTGGCAAATCCATGAAAAAGTAAATTCTTATTGATCTATAGCATATTCTGTTGAATATTTTGAAATTAATATGACTGGAAGCCATTGCTGTTTAAGGCTACAACAATGGTTTTCAGTCATATTAATTTCATAATTCAACAGCTTTCCTGTATGGTTGCCTTGGAAATAAGATACAGGAATTCATCAGTGATAGGGTTAACCCTTTAATGCTCAAGATTTGTCAAGAAATGGAAATTCCTGCTAACTAAATGCCTAATTGCAGGACAAGAGAAGAAATACTTATGAAAATTTACAACTGAAATTGAACCAGGAATACACCTTTAGCAGATTGACATATTTTGGGAAAATACCTTCCCCACAATGCATCGCTTGCAGCACTTCTGGCTGGTAAACTCGACGGACGATGCTTGAACAGTATTATTTTACTATTAGGTTCTGATACAATGCACTTTAAGCCTTCACATTAATTATAGTTAATACACCCTATTGGCCGCTTGATTTAATAAATCTAGGGACAATGGTGTAATTTTTTAGAAAATTTTACAATAAAAACAATACATAAATGTTTAGGAAATTGGACGAGCTTTCCAATGGTGAATGACTTCAATAATATTTTGATTGTAGTTTATCATAGGAGCACTTTCAAATGCGGGTCAGCTACTGCCTGAGCAATTTACCAGCCAGCAAACAAACTGACCCTTGATTTCTGAGAATCCCTGGGTAATGACATCAATCGGGGAAAGGTGTATTCAAAGTAAATTTGTAAAAATTGTCTTCTCCCCAAATGCTAGTTACCATAGCAATTAAGCGACCATATGTCTAACTCTTTCATGGCGAAGCTGTCTCCTCCGGATCTTTAGCAATGCCCATTTGCAGACCAAGAGGGCAAATTTGTCAAAAATAGTCTTCCCTTGGCCACACATACAATAAACAAATATATTTACTTTTCTTGACCAAATTTAGCCACTAAAGGTTAATGACCACTATACAGGGCTCATTACAGATAAGATTTACTGTACTTTAAATATACGATGCTTAACTTTTAGGTTTCACAGAAAGAAAGTGCTGTGTTTATCATTGCGTAAACATAAATTCTTGACATAAATACAGTGTGTAACAATAGTGCTATTTCACAAATTATTGCACAGAAATTACATTTTATATATATGCCAGATTATAACATACATTCAACATGACAATTCATTTGTCACACATCTGTTTGAGTGTGTTTGTATTGTATTGATAGCTACATCATGCATGTGATCTCACATCCAATGAAGGGATCCATTTCTAGCTATGCCACGCCCAATTCTAACTAAGCTCTTCCCACTTTTTAATGTATGTTGGACTTGAATTAAAACTTTGAAACCTGAATTCCCACAATCTAAATTCATGGTAGGCATACACATAAGCTGTTGAATATTTTGAAACTAATTTGACTGGGTGTGTGACAGCAACGGTCCCCAGTCTAATTAGTTTCAAAATATTCAATAGAATGTTTATTAATTGTAAATTGACTTGTACACCTTGTGGCAGACTTTGATTTTCATAATGGAGGTATATCTCATCTTAATAGCGATGTCAGCTAAAATGTGACATATTTGATTATGACGTCAGATACATAAGTGACAGACCAGATATATATAATTATATAAAAACGCTATGACAAGATAATTACATAACCCTTTGATGATCACGATTGATTAAGAATATCAAACATTTTTCTTCATGAATGTTCATTTGCTGGCCAAGAGAAGACTATTTTTGAAAATTTACCACTGGAATGACTGCCTCGATTATCGAACCAGTCATTCCATTGATAAATTTTCAAAAATATTCCTCTTGGCCAGCAAATGAACATTCCTCGAGAGCACTTTAGAGGGTGGTTTTGGCTGGCTTGACCATTAAAGGGTTATTGAATATTGATAGCTTGGTTAGCGAGTCAGGTATGTCAATATTAAATTTTCAAAAGTAGGGTTCTCTTGGCCTGTGACTGGACATTTACCCTAGAAGATTGCAAAGCCATTTTTTGGCTGGCTTGATTGCATGATTACTGTATTCTGCAGCTGTAGTAGTAGAAATATTCTACAGCTGCAATCAGTCCTTCTTCGCTTTTGCCCACTGTGTCATGTGCTCAGCCAAAATCCCTAGCTTCCTCAGGTCCGTTTTTGACTTGATCATACCTAATCCTGCTTTCTTGAGGTCACCTCGTAGCATGCTTAGCAGATTTATGCAATGACGTCCTGTCCTGGCTCTGTATTTGCTGGCTCCGAGTAGGGCAAATTCTAAGGCTCTCTGAGCTGGTGTGTCTTCCTGCATCCTTAGCACATGGCTAAACATGGACCATCTTTGCTGGGCGACTTTTACAGACAGCATTACACATCTTGTATAGTGCATCATTGGAAATTATGCTCTCTGGACATCGGTATCCAGTGATGGGGCGTAGGTGTTTGCGGTGGCAGGCGACAAGTTTGTCTAGGTTTGTCTTGATTGTTATAGGCTTAATGAATAAATTAGCATGTCTGTTTGGAACTTGATGAAACTACAGCATTATAAAGTCCCGACTAGACATATGTCACGCCCTGGATGCCCCATTAGAATGATTTTATCAGTCTATGACCTTGAAAGGCTTAACCATTAGCACTCTGATGTCAATATTCTCTCTTTAACTGTGTAAATAGCAAAGCAAAGAAACTGGTGTACACTTTCAAACAATTTTGGTGGATGATGCTGCTGTCTACGACATCACCATCTTCCACCAAATTTGCTGAAAAATTAACACCAGTTCATCTTTTAATTTAATTTGAAAATTTTAAATTTTGACATCAGAGTGGTAAGGGTTAACCATTTAGCGCTTGAGACTGGTCAAGAATATCGAAATGTTTTATTAGTTAATGTGCATATGCAGCCCAGGAAATCGTTTTTGATAATTTATCACTGGAATGACTGGCTCGGTTAACTGGCCAGTCATTCCAATGGAAAATTTCCAAAAATATTCTTCTTGGTCTAGAAATGAACACGTCTCTATAACACTGCCGAGGCTGGTTATGACCGACTTGACCATTAGCCCTTTAACCATTTCACCGATTAATTTCCCATATCTGATTTTTCAACACTACCATACAGGAACATTCTTGAATATTTTGAAATTAATTTGACTGGAAGCCATTGCTGCCTATGCAACAGAATAAGTTTTATATCGTAAAGAATAAACTTTTTCATGAATTTGTCTGTGAAAGGGTTAAGAAACGAGATGGCCAAAACGGCTTCTGCTATTGTTTTGAGACAACTCCTTTTGCAGAATAAGAGACTATTTTTGAAAATTTACCATTGCAATTACTGGCTCGATATTTGAGACAGTCATTCCAATGATAAATTCACGTATTTCAATAGAAAGAAAATATGTGTTCAATATGTTCAAACCAATTTACTTTGGTAGAGATTGCGCTTGGCAGATTAATTTAAAAATATTGAACAGAATATGGCCTAGATCACATGGAGTCTGTAGTATTATGTCTGTAGTGTCTAACAGATGAACTCGGTCATGAAACTACACAAACATGTTTTATGACAATGATAAGCTTGTGTTGGCAAAGAAAATGAGTTTAATTTGGATTGCTTTGTGAATTCTTCAAACTGGCACTAAAAGTCGAGGTTGTGAAAATCAATGCACCTGGACACAGGCTCTCACAGATACACACACATATTTACATGCAAAATCAACAAGCTTCACTTTTGAAGAACCAACAATGGATCCAAGCACAATATATATATATAAACAAACAGCACGCAGGTAGAGATTTCTAGGTAATTATTCCCTACACATGGTTAAAAAAATAATTGTTATAAATCACAGATGGATAAATAAATTATTATAAAGCGAATATTCAGTAATCATATACATGTGAATTCAGATTGCTGGGCGCATGGCGTATCAGTGAATATACTTGGAGAACATTATCTTCAATGAAGTGCTACCATCAGACATTCAGATGATTAACCCTTTAACCCTCGAATTTGTTCAAAATAATTTAAATTTTCTCTCAAAAAATGTCCATTTGCAGACCAAGAGAAGAGTATTTTTGAAAATTTACCACTGAATGACTGGCTCAGTTATCGAGCCAGTCATTCCAGTGGTAACTTAAAAAAAATACTCTTCCCGTTGTCTGCAAATGGACATTTCTCAAGAGCACTGCATACACCATTTTTGGCTGATATGAGTGTCAAAGGGTTAATTAATTTACAAGAGGCCTAATGGTCTGTCGCTCACCTGGAACATTAGAATTTGAAATGTGTTGCGTGCTGGAAGCCATTGGTGCCTAAGGCATCAAAGTTTGTCAGACAAATTTTATGTCTTAAGATATTCAACATATTTTGAAAATGGTTGCCTTTAAATTGATATTCTAGGATTTTACCTGTACAAATTTTGAATAGAATTTCTGAAGCCTACCACCAGAGGATACGTCCAGCAAAATTTGATTAAAATCTGCCAATCAGTATAGGAGGATTAAAGGATTTTGGAAAATCTCAGATGGCCAACGAAACAAATTTAACAATCACAATTCTCGTTAGAAGTCCTGAAGCTTAAAATCATAGGTGGCCCCCACCTAAGTATCTTTGAAATTGGGCCATTGACTAAGGAGTAGCATCTTAACGAATCTCCGCAGTTTTCTGAAAATATAAGATGACCCGAGTAAAAATTGACCAGTCAAAACTCTGAATCAAAATTCTGAAGTACATCATGATAAGATCCCTCTAAACAAATGTGTTTAAGTGGTATAGGAGATTATGATGTCTTAAAGCAAAAGTTGATGGACGATAAATGGACAGACGACCAATGGTTGCCACAGCATCTAGAGCATACCACCTATGGTAGTTCCTTCTAGTCAAATTTGGTTTATATCTATGAAGCAGTTAAATTTTTTATAGAAAAAATTGACAACATCAACATTCTGAAAACATGTTCTGGAGCCTAGAATCTTCCAGCAAAGTATGCTTGAAATTCATCAAGCAGTTAAGATGTGTTTTAGCAATTTCTGGTAAATTAAAAATCTTCACCCCAAAAATGACCAATCAGAATTCTAAAGTTCTGGAGCCTAGAACCATAGTATCCTTCCAGCCCAATTTGGTTGAAATCCATCAAGCGGTTGAGGAGATGCATTTTGACAATTTCCGGTAAAATTGTTGATAAAATCCAAGATTTTCAAGAAACAAACTGACCCATCAAAATTGTAAATAGAAGTTCTGGAGCCTAGTATGAGAAAATGATGGCAGACAAATTTGTTTGAAATCCAGCAAGTGGTTATGGAGATGCGCTTTGACAATTTTCAGTAATTTTTGCATAAAATCCAAGATTTTACCCCAAAAAATTTACCAACCAAAATTCTGGATAGACGATTTGGAGCCAATTACCATAGAAAAATTCCAGTAAATTTTGCAGAAAATCTACTATATGTACCCAAAAAATTGACAAATCAAAATTCTGAACAGATTTTCTGAAGCCTGTATGGTCTTTTTTTAGCCATATTTGATTGAAATCCGTAAACCAGCTATGGAGGAGATGCGTTTTGACAATTTCTGGTAATTTTTCATAAAATCTAAGATTTTCACCCAAAAAATTGACCAACCAAAATTCTGAATATCTTAGTTCGAGCCTACCACCATAGGAGCGTTCCAGTGAAATTTGGGTCAAATTCGCAGTGGTTTAGGAGGAGATACATTTTAAAGCAAAAGTTGATGGGTGGATGGACAACAGACGATGGATGGTCACCATGGCATAAGCTCACCAGGATGGTCAGGTCAGCTAATAATACAATAGCTGTTCTATGTGAAAAATATGTTGCTTTAATATAGAAACAGCAATTGCCATGCGCGAGTATACATGTGTTCTAATTTAGCACTAAAATAAGAGTTTCATTCTCCTTACAAACAAGTGTGACACGTTTCAGTTGCGATGCAGGTAATTACCCGTACCCTGTAAGCAAATGAGGCTATTGCACCAGCGTCTGTTTCTCCCTTGGCCTGTTCATCCACAACGATATCCTGGAAACTATTAATCAAATTCTACTAGAATTTTAACAGAACAGGTGATCCGGTAGACTCGGAATCACAAACTTTGATTCTGATAAAAAAAACCAACATTTCAGGGCGATGATTTGCGGTCATATTACCTCGTGGTCAAACTGTATTTGACAAACTTTTTTTATGTACTGTGCTATCAATTAACCCGTACCACTCTGATGTCAATATTCTGTCTTTTACTGTGTCACTAGCACAGAATCTCTGACTCCTCTTTACTGTGTCACTAGCACAGAATCTCTGACTCCTCTTTACTGTGTCACTATCACAGAATCTCTGACTCCTCCATAACAGAGTTGTACAATGGAGAAATTCCTGACCTTTCCCCAACAGAGCTCTGTAAGGGAGATAATCTCTAGTATAGACAGATTGTACTTTATCTAATAGTGATCTGCAAGGGACTTTATCTAACTGAGCTCTGCAAGGGAGAGAAACCCTGGTACAGATTGCCATATTTGATGTAAGAGGGCTGGGCATATTCTAACATCATAGAAGCCAACTATCTTCATGCCAGAACAACCATATATAGTAAGGTTTAAATATTTAGAACATTAATTTAGGGCATAAACAGCTTCCAGTAAAATTAATTTCATGGAATATTTATTATATAAAATTTTTTCCTTTCATTACATCGACAGAGTTGAAATGATTCACAGTCATACATTTTGCATTATGATGACAGGTGTGTGCGAGTGTATTTTATAAAACATTGGCTAAGACAAGAAAATGTTTGCAGAGGAAGTGTGTAACATTGTGCATTTATAGCCTTGAAGAACATTTAAAAATGGAGCAGACGCCAGGTAGTAACTAAGATTTAGTGAAAACTGTCAAAAGCAGTACTTAATTACAATGATTACACTTTACAAGAATGACTGAAACCACGAATTTGTTTCATCTATTTTAATGTGCCCAATGCCGCATTATCATAAGACAGTTAGCTTGGATTAACTACTAAATGGCACTCAAATACAGCATGCAATGGCTGCGGGCATGACGAGTTAGGATAGGGGTGGGGTGGGTATGATATGAGAAACATGGGCATACCTATTCCCGTCTACAGAACAGGGAGAAACGATTATACAATATGGTGAAAAATTTAACCCTTTAATGGTCAATCGAGCCAAAACCAGCCTCTTGAGAAATGTCCATTTACAGGTCAAGAGGCCATTTTTGAAAATTTACCAATGGAATGACTGGGGCAGTAACCGAGGCAGTCATTCAAGTTTTAATTTTTTTTAAATAGTCCTCTGTTGGCCAGCAGATGGATATTTAATAAGCAAGTATTTAAATTTTCTTGATTAAAGTGTTAGTTTCTCAGACATAAACAAATCAAATTGAAAGACAACAATGCTGAAGCACAAACAAAGCAAAAACATAAATGCAACAATTTTAGTTACATTTAGGATTGTTCCATTTTTTGGGACATATTCGCAAAGGTGTTTTAAAGTTTTCCTGAAGCAATAAAATTAGGAAAATATTTGAAACTTTCGGTGACTCATCTCCTTCTGAGCTGCCATTTTAGTTTGATATTTGTAGCTGCTATTATTTGGGATTCTATTGTTCTCGCTGTCGCGCAAAGCCCTATAAAACCATTCTAGTATTTACTTCTGATAGTGTGTTGTTGGCCTCCGAGATGAGCGGACATACCTGTATAGTGTGTAGTGTTAAAGCGCATAGTAGGCTATTTTGACTGTGTATTTCCTCTGATAGACGTGAAAGGTGCTAGGCTAGATATTTTTTATAACAATTTGACTGATAATTGTTAATGCAGCAACAAATTTCCTTCAAATTAAGTACCGCTGTCTAAGGTTTTGAAAACGATTTGATTGAAAACCATTGCTTAACAGCTAACATATAAAGCATAGGCCTAACTAAATCGTTAAGGAAATTTTCAAATTTTTTCCTAATCTTATTCCTTCCAAACAACTATACGCATGAAAACATGGCTAAATACGGTGTAAGTAAGAAAACCACCTAAGTCTTATTTACTTACATTAAACATGTTAGATAGATATTTAGCCGCCTTTTCGTGAATATGGTATAGACAGGTCTTCTAATCATGAACACAGACCCTGTTTTGCTTTTGGCAAACTTTGTTTTTGTTTCTTCTATGTTTTGCTTTGCCTCATAATTCTGTAGCATAAGCTTAAAATAATCTGCAGTGAGTTTTTCAAGCATCATAAAGATCATTATCCCCGCTGGGTGAATAGCTTGCTTCAATCCAAGTTAATTTCAAGTCCCTGCCATCACAAATTAGATATCTAGTCATATTATATATATATAATTTTTTAAGCTGCTCTTCCTCATCAATATTGATGACTATACATGATTGTGTGACATCATAACAATACACCCGATTAACTGTCTGATTATTGAGTATTTGCAGATGACCTATTCCAGGGGTTATATCTCTCGACCGGCTAAACAAGTTTAAATCATTTTCAAAAGTCGAGTTTTTGCACATTGAAATTATTGTCAGGCACTTGCATCAGTGAAGCAGTTACTATCTTCAGACACGCTGCATGCTGACATTCTATATTAACTTTATAATTTATACAATCTATTAGTAAATTATTAATAAAATTATGATAAATATTTCTTAACCCGCCAAACCTCATTTTTTGTTTGAGAAACTTTATATGCCCATCTTGCAGACACACCAAACTACTATTTTTGAATATGTACCACTGGAATGACTGTGGCTCGATTATCAAGCCAGTCATTCCAGTGGTAAATTAAAAAAAAAAGATGTCTTGACCGGTAAATGAACATTTCTCAAGTCCATTTGCAAACGCCATCTTTGGCAAACTTTAGCATCTGCGTTAAACAATCTGACCAAAAGTTGTTTCTGACAAAGATAGCAAAAACTTTCACACAGATTGTTCACTAAATATTCAGCACATTTCAAACTACTACTCCCGTGAAACACTCTCCACACCTTCCATTTTTAGTTATGCCCGGCTCATCTCTAGCTAAGCTCCACCCACAACTCGCTCATGTTGGGATCAATCGATCTCTGAACTCGCCGACTATAAATTTCCAGAACACTATACAGGTAAGCTGTTGAGTATTTTGAAACTAATATGACTGGGCAGCAACAGCGGCCAGTCAAATCAGTTTCAAAATATTCAACAGCATGTTTATTAAACAGTAGACATACAATTCGTACGTGTCAGACTATTATGAGTTAAAGACGGGCCATATAGAACCATTTATAACATAATGATTATGATGTCATCCTACATGCCGCTTGTCTGATTATGATGTCATATAACGTCAGATAGATACTCTGGAAAGGTGAATTATTTAGTAGAGTAGAATCCTCTTTTCCACGGGTTTTCGGCAGATTGGGCATTCAGTCATTCTATCTCCGCACATCTGACATGTGCCGTGACCACATAGAAAGATCATATTCTTCAGCCGGTCCATGCACACGGGGCAGCATGTCTAAAAGAAGATAAACAGCATAATGATTACGTAGATACAGATTATAATCAATTAATTCAAATACAACAAGAGGCCCAAGGGCCTGTGGCGCTCACCTGGACCATTGGCATTTAAACCATTTGCATTTAAATAGACATAATGCATGCTTTTCAGAAAATCCAAGATGGCCACCAAATAATTGACCAATCAAGACTCTCGTTTAATATGTTGTGTTGAAGCGTACCATCATAGGATCGTTCCACCCAAGTTTGTTGAAATCTGGTTATTGATTGAAGAAGTACCCTTTTTAATGGTTCCGGAAAACTTTCAGAAAATCAGAGATTGCTGCCAAAACATTGACCTATCGAAAATCTGAATAGATTTTCTAGAGGCTACGACAATGGGATCCTTCTAGCCAAAATTGGTTGAAATTGCCCAAGCGATTAATGAGGAGTAGCATTTCCCATGAATTCCCATTTATCGGGAAAACCCAAGTGGCCCCCATCAAAATCAAGCCGTCAAAATTCTGTATACATGTTCTGAAGCGTATGGGCATAGGGTTCTTCCAGCTGAGTTTGAAATCGGCCAAGCGGTTAATGAGTAGTAGCCTTTTAACTGCTTTCCCAAAATATTCAGAAAATCCAAAATGGTCGCCAGAAAAATTGACCAATCAAAATTCTATATACAACTTCTAAAGCCTACTGCCCGAGAATCGTTCAAGGCAGTCTGGTTGAAATCGCATAAGTAGTTAATATGTAGATGATTTTCAGCCATTTTTCGGAAAATTCAAGATGGCCATCAAATAAATTGACCAATCAAAATTCTATATACAAGCGCTGAAGCATAGCATCTTAGCGTCCTTCCAGACGAGTTTGCTTGAACTCGTTCAAGCGGTTAATGAGGAGTAGCCTTTTAACTAATTTCCCAAAATTTTCAGAAAATCCAAGATGGTTGCCGTAAAAATTAACCAATCAAAATGTTCCGAAGCATACTAGGCTAGCGTTCTTCCATCCATGTTTGATTGAAATCGGCCCTGTGGTTATCGAGTAGGCTTTTAAGTGATTTCCAGAAATTTTCAGAAAATCCAAGATGGCCTCCAAAATTCTGTATACACGTTCTGAAACATACCAGCGTACTATCATCCCAGCTAAACCTGGTTGAAATTTCAAGATGGTCGGCGAAAAAAAATTGACCAATCAAAATTTTGTATAGAAGTTCTGAAGCCTATCCCCATAGGGACCTTCAAGCCAGATTAGTTTGAAACCCGCCAAGCGGTTTATGAGGAGTAGCGTTTTTAAGCAAAAGTTGACGGACGGACGATGGATGGTCGCCGATACCATAATCTCACTTGGCCATTCGGGTCAGGTGAGCTAATAACAATGACAATCAGAGATCTATGGCCCCATCATCCAAATAATTTAACTCTTTAATGGGCAAGCATGCTAAAACCAGCCACCTGAGTGGTCTTGATGAATACACATTTGCAGGCCAAGACAAGAGTATTTTTGATAATCGAGCCAGTGGGAAATTTTGCAAAATACTCATCTTTTGGTCTGCAAATGGAGATTTTCATGAACAATCTTGACAATTACATGGTTAATGAGCACAAACAGTGTCCATAATATAATTGCACCACCCTGACCTTTTAACACCCAAAACAACAGCCTTTTGGGCCCCAATGGTAACAAACTGGTCAATTTTGGGAAGATCCCATCGGTAGAACTTGAGTTCAATGATTCCCATAAGTCCTTTTGCGGGTATATACCACCAAAACATAGCTTGCGACACCCCCCCCCCCCCCTCCCCCCCTCCCATATAGTGGCAGTTGGGACCAATAGGACAGCTGAAAATTGTGTATGATTGTGTAATACTAAGTAGTTTTATAGGTTTTTACACAAAATATCTACATAATCTAGCATGGGACCGCCATAATTCATAGCTGCGAGCGAGTTCATGGTACACCCTAATTTTAGCATGGATCAACGATACTGCCTGGGAACAAGAGTTCAGCTGGGGACCCACCCCCCCCCCCCACCCGGTTTCAGGGTGTGGTGGCCCGGGGACCTCCAAAATTTAGATGTCATGAGAAACACTGCTCGAGTTATTATCCAGAAACACAACAGAATTTCGTTAATTGCATCACAATGACCGTGACCTTTTCCTTTACCATTATGTTTGATGAGGATCCATCCAGTAGCAATAAAATAGGGAGGACAACGTGGATACAAATGCTAGATATCCCCAATGTATGTTTTGCAGGCCATGAGATTATTTTTGAAAATATATGGTTATTGAGGCAGTCATTCCAATGGTAAATTTTCCAAAAACTCTACTGTCTTCTCTTAGTTTGCAAATGGACATTTTCTCAAGAGCACTGCAAAGGCCTGTTTTGGCCAGTTTGATCGTTAGAGGGTTAATATTTCTTGTCCAGTATGAGAAAGATGGTAATGCATTTGAGCTTAGTGTGTCTGTTTTTCTGTATTCATTTCTTCCAAACTACTTATTATTAATACAAATTTAACACAAAAATATGTAAACTAAATACGGAAAGAATGAATTTAGAAAAACAACTGGAAGGGGAAAACGTACAGCAATCTGTGATTGCTCATATATCATAAATTGATTAATTACCAAAATGTCTTACAATGATCATCATAGGGAGTGCTGAAAAGTTAAATGATAGATCATATCTGAAGCCCTTACCCCTTTAACACTTATATCAGCCAAAAATGGCTTCTGAAGTGGTCTTGAGAAATGTCCATTTGCAGACCAAGAGACCATTTTTGTAAATGGACATTTAATAAAAAAATATTTAGACTTTCTAGACCAAATTTGACCAGTAAATGGTCAAGACATCCAAAATAAAAATGGCTTCGGCGATGTGTCTTGAGAAATGTCCATTTATAGAGAAAGAAATTGTTGAGTGTTTTCAATCACAAAGCCGTCTAAAAAATTCTAGTGGTACATTTTTTTTTAAATCACTGGGTATACAAATGGACATGAGAACACTAAGATTTTCTGGCCCAAATTTTATCATTAAATGTATAATTAACAGAATTTAACTATTAACTGCATGAGATATATTTGCATCTATAACTACCTGGTCTTTGATGTCTTGTAATTGCTGTTGCAGTTTCTGTATATCTCTGCCGACGTCACGTGAGCCATTGTTCATATAACCAGCAGGCTGGGGTGCAGGAGGAGCTGTAAATAAAATAATTTATTTATTGTGTAAGAGAGCATATGAGACGTTTGTTAGTCAAACATGCAATAAGGTTCTGAAACAAAATTTCATAAATTACTTTTTGAGTGCTTAGTCTCGACTTTTGAGTGCTTAGTCTGTATATATACACAGAAAACATTTTATTTTAACCCAATGGTTTCTACAATTGTCTTGAAAAATATCATTTTGCAAACAATGAAAACTTGTCATCAAGATGACTGGGGCTATATATATTCTTTTCTTGGCCTGAAACTGGACAGTATGACAACACATGTATTTTTCTGACAAGTTTTGATCAGTAACCCTTTCATGACGAAGCTGGCCAGTTGCAGGCCAAGAGAAGACTATTTTTGAAAATTTACCACTGGAATGACTGGCTCGATAGCTGAGCCAGTCATTAAAATTCTTCTTCTCTTGGCCTGCAAATGGACAATTTCTATGAAAAATTTAAACAAGAGGCCCAAGGGGCCTGTGTCGCTCACCTGGAGCACCATCAATTTTTGTCAGAATTGTTGGTGGGTGGTTTAGCAGTCTTTTAATTGAGTTTGTGGAAATTTTTGCAAGTGCAATATGGCCACCAAACACACTACATTTTGATTCACCCACAGCGCCCACATTTTTTTGATTGATCAACTTCCCTTGAACAAATTTCAATGGCCCAAATTTTGGCCCGATCCCTTCAGCGGTTCTGGAGGAGTAATTTTCGTGAAAACCAGGTCATCTAAGATGGTCGCCGAACCATTTGGTCAATCAAGTCCTCTTGAACAAACTTGGCTTACCTCTTGGCCTAGATGAAGATTCCCCAAGTTGTTTCGGAGAAGATTTTTAAAGACATTTCTAAAAATTGGATGAAATCCAAGATGACCACCGGCCAAATTGGCCGATTGGCTTCGTTTGAACAAAATGAAATCTCTATGCCATAAGGATGGCTCCTGCCAAATATAATTCAAATCGGCCCAGTAGTTCTCGAGAAGACATTTTAAATTTCCCATTGCTTTGTATGGGAGCTTTTGGCGGGAAAATGATCCAAGATTGCCCCAAACCGCTTATCCGACAGTTTCGAAAACTGCAAATTTGAGATCAGAATACCCAAAAAACCTATATAAAACGAATTTCGGCCTCAACATCCATCAAATAAAAAAATCCAATATGGCTGCCAAACACACTATATTTTGATTGGTCCACCGCGGCCATGTTTTTTGACAAATCAACTTCTCTTGAACAAACATTAAATGCCCTTAGTTGCTAATTACATATCACAAATTTTGGCTTGATCGCTTCAGCGGTTCTGGGGAAGAAGTTGTTTTTGTGAAAACTAGGTCATCCAAGATGGCCGTTGAACCATTTGGTCAATCAAGTTCCCTTGAACACAGTTGATTCAGCGCTTACCATAGATCACATTTCGTAAGTTTTGAATCGATCCCTCAAATGGTTTGGGAGAAGAAGATTTTAAAAGACATTTCTAAAAATCGGCCAAAATCCAAGATGGTCGCCGGCCAAATTGGCCGATCGGGTTCATTTGAACAAACTTGAATCTCTATGCCTTAAAGATGCTTCATGCCAAATATAATTGAAATCGGCCCAGTAGTTCTCGAGAAGACAAAATTTTAAATTTCCCATTGCTTTAGTATGGGAACTTTTGGCGGGAAAATGATCCAAGATGGCCACCAACCCGTTTATCCGACAGTTTCGAAAATTGCAAATTTGAGATCAGAATACCCAAAAACCTAGATAAAACCAATTTCGGCCTCAAAATCCATCAAATAAAAAAATCCGATATGGCTGCCAAACATGCTATATTTTGATTGGCCCACGGCGGCCATGTTTTTTGACGAATTGACTTCTCTTGAACAAATTTTACTGGCCCTTAGTCCCTAATCATATCTGCCAAATTTCGGCCTGATCCCTTCAGCAGTTCTGGAGAAGTTATTTTCGCTAAAACTAGGTCAACCAAGATGGCCACCAAACTATTTGACCAATTAAGTTCCCTTGAACAAATTTGGTTGAGCTCTTGCCCTAGATCGTATTTCATGAGGTTTCCTTCAATCCCTCAAGCGGTTTCGGAGATTTTTAGACGTTTCTAAAAATCGGCCAAAATCCAAGCTGGCCACCGGCCTAATTGGCCGATTGGCTTCATTTGAACACACTTGAATCCCTATGGTCTAAGGATGCTTCCTGCCAAATATAATTGAAATTGGCCCAGCGGTTCTTGAGAAGAAGTCGTTTAAAGGAAAAATTGACGGATGGACGAATGACGGACGGTTGCCCCGACATAAGCTCACTTGGCCTTTAAGGCCAGGTGAGCTAATAATACTATTTAACAAATTTGAGAGTTGAAGGGTTAAGAGATCTGCGTTCAACTCAAACCTCAGCTCTTTTAACGGTAATTAGTTTCTGTATCGTAATTCCCAAACATGGACATCAGGTTCCATTGGCTTTATTCACCAAATTACACCAGTAGTGCGAATGGACATCTTCTATGAGAAAATATAAATTTCTTCCAACAAATTCGAGGATTATAGGTTTTAAATGAGGTCTAGTACTCACGAGTTCCACCGCAGCATACAATGAATGGTACCATCTTTTCAATAGAGCCTCTGCATTGGACACATTTCTTCATCAGAGCAGCACAACCTTAAGTAGAAACACAGATGCTGGGAGGTGTAAAAGTACAAAATTCTTTGTAATATAGTATGAAAATATACACACACAAAATGGAAATTATATATACTCATTCATTGTAAACATAAATTCTGTAAAATATGATATTCATACACCACTTATCCTCAAGTCTGTATGATGGACAGCTTTTGGTGTGGACTTCGAAAGTCA
Organism: Chaetoderma sp. LZ-2023a; assembly: GCA_034401795.1. NCBI lineage: Eukaryota > Metazoa > Mollusca > Caudofoveata > Chaetodermatida > Chaetodermatidae > Chaetoderma > Chaetoderma sp. LZ-2023a. The sequence goes on along the minus strand of CM067369.1, from coordinate 58,604,644 downwards.
TGTTACAAGATGTAGTAATTGTTTGTGATACCATTCCATTCAAGATAAATGTTCAACAGATAATAATTAAGATAGAAATAAATAGTCTTTCACAAAAATAATTGATAATGCTACACTCAACACAAATAATAATAATAATATAACATTCTACTACGGTTGATGACAACGTGACTAACTTCTTCTTTCTTCTTTTCGTTCGCTGATCATACCGCCAGTCCTGTAAGTGACTATCGACATGATCATAAGCGTGACTAACCATTGAAGCTACAGTGTGAACAAAATCAGTGAACGATGGAAGCAGGCACATGCATGCGGATGAACAAGAAGAAGGCAATTCACCTTTCCAGAGTACCCACCCATCATTATGACGTCATAATGAACTGCGTGATGCGCACAATGACATCATAATGAATGACGTCGATAAGTACGTCACGAACGCATATTTGAAGACGCTCTATGCGTTGTTGTACAAATTGTTTGCTTTTACTATTTAATAAATATTCTGTTGAATATTTTGAAACTAATTTGACTGGGTGCTGTTGCTGCCATAGGCAGCAACAGCACCCAGTCAAATTAGTTACAAAATATTCAACAGCTTCCCTGTATAGTTTTCAGGAAATTGATAGCTACGGCATTCGGGGATCGATCAATCCCAACGCGGCGAGGTGTGGGTGGAGCTTAGCTAGTGATGGGCGGGGCATAGCTAAAAATGGAAAGGTCCATTACTATATATGCATCAAGATTCATGGTGGCAGAACAAAGGAAACTTTGTTCAGCTTTAAAACATGCACTTAATGGAGGAATCCAGTTAATAGGTCAATCATATGATGCCATAATCAACTACGTCACATACAGGTTGATGTCACAATCCAGAGTCATAATTGACAGAAATAGTCTGTCATAAACCTGGAACAGCCCGTCAAGTTGTACACATTTTATGTCATTACTACTTAATAACTATTCAGTTGTATATTTTGAAACTAATTTGACTGGGTGCTGTTGCCAACAGCACCCAGTCATATTTGTTTCAAAATATTCAACAGCTGCTAGAGATGGGCGGGGCATAATTAAAGCTTGCATCCTCCATTGAGTAACAACCTGCCCCCAAAGCTCAGAATACCGAGGTCTCTCCCTTTGTTTTGAATGGCCCACCCAATCCCTGTAACCTACATGCAAGTGATTATAATCTCGTTTATGTTCACCGTACACCTGTCTAAGATGAGCAGTTCCGATTGTGCATGTCAATGTACTCACCATCACACGCACACATATGTCCACAGGGCTTAAACAAGATGGATGCTCGTTTGTCTGAACACACTACGCACTCCTCAATCTGAAATAGATTTTAAAAAGTCTTCATCAAGATAAGTTGTTTGGATTAAGTTAGGGGAAAGTGGGGTGGGGGTGTGTGGGTAGGGGGGTGGGGGGTGGAAAGGGGGGGGGGGGGAAGAGGCCTACCACACTAACAATCACATATTGTTATGACAGATTAGAGATGGTTGTACAAAGAGACTTATTGTATCCCAAAGAGGATGAGCAGTTTTGGTTAAATTCACAACCAGAGATTACAGCATTAGACATAAATTTCGATGAAGAAGTATAATTAAGCATAATAAACAAATATTAGTTACCTCTCTCAGTTCTTGTGGCGTCACTAGGAACCGAGACGAGGGCTACCGTATACCAGCAGTTTACCAGTCTATGCTGCCACATGACTCCACAAGAACTGACCAGAGTGATGTTGCCCGCGACTGTCAGTTAGTGTTGCAGAAGTGACTGAGATGGTCACGAAACCTACACTCAAACAATTTCTACATCCCGGAGAGGTAACTAATATTCCTTTATTATGGATCATCCTGGGATTGGGACCAACATTTTCGGAAATATAATATTAAGCAGATCTGCATTCGTTAGCCAACCCTCTATCACTTAAGTGGCCTAAAACAGTTTCTGCACAGGTCTTGAGTAATGTCTATTTGCAGAGGACTATTTTTTTTAATTTACCACTGGAATGACTGGCTCGATAGCCGAGCCAGTAATTTGTGGTAAATTTTCAAAAATACCTTTCTCTTGGCTTGCAAAATGGTCATTTTCGATGAGAAAGTAACAATTTTCTTGAACAAATTTGAGGGTTATAAGGTGCTTAATTGTAAGTGAGTGATAAAAGGAACCTGTTCAGATTTAAATGAATGATAAGGAGCACATCGCTGAGACAATCTGAGAATAATTCTAGATAGTTCAACCAACCTTTGATCTTGACTGGACGTGGTCTTTACAGATGAGGCACTTCTTGACCCGTGGTGAGCAGAGAGAACACGTGGCAATGTGACCGCAGAGTCCAAACAATGTGTCCCGTTTCATGTCAGAACAAACCATACATTCCTCCAGTGACTCCTGGTCATTGCGGATAATCGCCATGTTTGACGGGGTAGAACATGGACTACTGGAAATGATGATGAGAAAGCTTTATACACTCGACATAGGTATATCATTGGCTAAGAGAAACTAAACAGGTTAAGGAGGCAATAGACCTTTCCAGTTTATCCATCCACCATCTGATGTCATAATCAACTAAGTGACAGATCATAATTAATTATGGTTATGAATGACTCGATTTAGTCCATCTTTAACGCTGGCGGTCTACCAGCTTAGATTTAATCATACACATCAGCTCACACATTGTTAAGATGTTATGACATAATATTTAATATTTTGATTTACTGGTAAGTCTGCAAAATATTACCTTTGCAACAGTCTTGAAAAAGGTCAAATTACGGTCCAAGATGACTATTTTAGAAAATTTACCACTGAAATGATGGGCACGATATTAGATTCAGCTATTCTGGTGGGAAATTTTCAAAAATTGTCATCTCTTTGTCTGCAAAATATAACTTTTCTTGTCCAGATTTGACCATTAAAAGGTTCAAAAGCATCATTTTGTGGGAAACCAGTGTGTAATACATTATACACACATAAATACTCAAATCACAAACTGAGCAAGCTTTAGAAAGATAAACTTAACTCGTTAATGACGTCATAATCAACTATGTGACATGTAGGATGAAATCATAATCAATTACATCATGAATGATGTAGCTAAGTTCAACACAAACGCTGAATTGATGACAGACTAAGCATTGTTGTATGAACTATATGTCTTTAATATTTAATAAACATGCCGTTTAATATTTTGAAACTAATGTGACTAGGTGCTGTTGCTGCCTACACATACCCAGTTATATTAGTTTTAAAAATATTCAACAACTTAGCCGTACGGGCAGAACTAAGCCAAAGATGGGCGCAGAATAACCAAAACTGGATTTCTCCATTGTCAGGCCCACCAAAACTGGCCTTTGCAGTGCTCTTGAGAAATGGTTATTTGCAGACCAAGAATAATGCTACGAATTGTTTGCAGGCTTAACAAAGAGAATTTTCAAAGTAAGACAGTCATACCAGTCATAAATTTTCAAAAAAATAGTTTTCACTTGGTCTGCGCATGGAAATTATTATTTTTTTAATAAGCGCAATGGATATCTATGTGGATAATAAACAGCAAGTATTCAATAAATTACAATATTTAGCCTCCCAACCCTTCTAACCTATTTCTTTCTTTGTAGCATTTTGTGAGAGCCTTGCAGAGGTTCGGGTCAGGACATAGATCAAGTGGTGACTGTCCTTTTTTATTCTTCAAATTCAAGTCTGCGCCATTGGCAGCGAGGAAACAAGCAATTGATGCGCTTGACTTCTTATCTGCTCCTGGTGTACCGAGTCCCATCAGCAACTGTCAGAATAAACAATGAATTGATAGACTTATAGAGCAATGGTAGAATGCATGGCTGTTAGTTAACTCTCAGTGATTGTCATGGATAGGACTATTTTAACCCTTACCATACTGATGTTAAAATAAATAATTTTCAAATTAAATTAAAAAGATAAACTGGTGTTCATCTTGCAACAAATTTGGTGGGAGATGGTGCTGTCGTAGACAGCAACATCTTCCAGCAAAATTGTTGAAACATGTTCACCAGTTTCTTTGATATTGACACAGTAAAAGATAGAATATTGACATCAGAGTGCTAAGGGTTAATATGAACATATTTGGTCTAATGACTGACACCTGTGATATATTTCATAGAACACAAGGAACACATAATATGAGCAACTTATACATGGCTTCGAACTCATACTCCACTGAAAACGTGTCCAAATCATTTCAGTAATATCTTAATTAAATAGCAAGTTTCATTTTTGGCCATTTATGCACCCCCCCCCCCCCCCCCCTGCACTCTTACAGTCATTCAGTTTATTTTAAGTGAAACTTTGCATTCCGAGACCTGTGATATATTGTACCTCAGACACGTCATGCTATTAAAATTCATGACAGTATGATGTGTGTGAGAAATGGAAACATGACAATACAGGTCTTTCTCATACAATAAAACACCAGTGCTGGTCACATATCCCTTGACATAGGCATGTTGAAGCTATATATATTTTTAGCTGCAACGCAAACAATAGCGTGTCACACTTGTTAATGCTTAAGGAACATAACTCTGACAAATAGATTGATTTCACAGAAACACAAGCTTAATAGAAAAGGTTTCAAGAAGTATTCACCTACTAAATTTGTTATAAATTTATGCAGGTTTCTAGCAATTTAGGGATCCCTTACTAGCTACTGAGTATGCCCACATATTTCTAGCGAAGCTCCGCCCACTTTTTATGTGTTGGAATTGATTTGAAACATTCATACCTGAATTCACAGAATCTAAATTTTGGGATAACTAGACAGTTAAGCAGTTGTAAATTTTGAAATTAATTTGATTGGAATCTGTTTCTTCTGCCTATTACAGCAAAAGCACCAGTTAAATTACTTTCAAATTATTCAACAGAATGTTTATTAAATTGCAAATTCATCAAAGACAATAAAATTCATACACCTCGTGAAAGACTTTTCAATTTTCATGACAGAGCTCCAAGTCATTTTGACATGTGACATATTTGATTATGACATGAAATAAAAGTGAGAAAGTAGATCCCTCATTTGTGCTACATACACATGAATACTGCTGAATTCAAGCTTTTCAGCGAAGATTTATTTCTGGCAAAAATGGAAACATTTTGTTGAAATGCAATGGCAAGCAAGTTGTTGCAAAATGGTACTGATATGCCAAAATTGACATGAATCACTATGGGCATTCTAAAATTAAGTTGCAAAAACAATGGATAGATATGTCGGAACGGTTTAATTCTTCTGTTCCAAACACACAATTAAGGATGGTTGGTATTGGCAAAGAGTATATTCAATACCCACAATACACGTCAGGCCATGTCAGAAAACATACCTTGCCAACATCCTGCATGTCTTGTAGTTGTCGCAGTTGAGAGAGTGTATGGTGACGCAATGCCTCATGAAGTGGTGTGTCTCCATCTTTGTCAGGCACATTCAAGTTACATCCATCTCTCACAAGCAGCTGTTGAAAAATTACCATTATATTAACTATTGAACACTCTAGCTTGCCAAAATTGGCATCTGTAGTGGTCTTGAGAAATGTGCATTTGCAGACCAACAGAAAACTTTTGAAAATTTACCAATAGAATGATCGGTGAAATAAACAAACCAGTCATTCAAGTGATAAATTTTCAAAAATAATCTTCTCTTGGTCTGAAAATGGGCATTTTCTGTGACAAAAATTGAAATTTTCTTTAACAAATTAAAAAATTAATATCATGGCTGGAATTACAGAGTCTAGATCTCAAGCAAAGCATGCACGTAAAATGTTGACAGTTTTAAAGTGAATTTGCCTGAGGCAGCAGCAGTTTCAGCGTTATATTCAAAGTGGTTTTACAGAGAATATTTCTTAAATCGCAACAGATTTGTCACATGGTCTGTAGGTTTTCAGGGAATATATGTATCATAATTTTCATACTGGTGATGCCTGCTATCTCCGTCGCCATCTTCATCATTATTCTCGGCATCATCATCATCATCAGTCATCGCTAGCGTGAATTATTTTCATAGGAAAGGGCACATTTCTGTTGCATTTGGTGTATGCATTTAAAGACTAAGCAAACAAGCCCATGACATTAGTTTTACCATTAGATGGACCGACTGTTTCTTTATACCAATATCCATATGGTGAAAAATAATAATTTTTTTACTTGAATTGAGAAATAAAATCAAGTTTCTTTTAACACGTTTTGATAAAAAATTCCCGAAAGAGCAAGAACGATACTAAAATACAATATAGTTTCCACTTCACATCTAATTTCATTACGAGTAAATGTGATTTTTGACAATAAATAACTGGCCGTCATCAAGCACACATTGTGAAAATACAGATAGCATTGTAGATTACGGAAGCTGAATTATGCTGAATAGTTTTGAAGTTATATTGCAGACAGAGGGTTTTCACCATATGTATTTATAATTCAATGCACTTTAGTCAACCTCGCTCATGTGCAGGCTTTGCCAAATTTCAAACATTATATTCTTCATGATACTTAACCCTTTAACACTCGGATTTATTCATGAAAATTTAAATTTTCTCATAGAAAATGTCCATTTGCAGACCAAGAGAAAACTATTTTTGAAAATTTACCACTGGAATGACTGGCTCGGTTATCGAGCCAGTCATTCCAGTGGTAAATTTTCAAAAATAGTCTTCTCTTGGTCTGCAAATGGGCATTTATCAAACCCACTGCAGAAGACGTTTTTTGGCTGATATGAGTGCTAAAGGGTTAAAGCAATCCGGAGAGATATTTAGCCTGCCACGGTGACACTCACTCGGACAATCTGTGTGTGTTGCCTTTCTACAGCCAAATGAAGCGCTGTCTGTTGATTCACATTTTGTATGTCCATGTTTGACTTGCCCTGTGTAAGTTTAAAATAGAATATAAAGCAATCAATAGATGTTTCATTTCTAGCTATGCCATGCCCATTTCTAGCTATGCCCCCACCCAATCCCCCATCCACTTTGTATGCATCTTACTATACAGGTATAAGCTGTTGAGTATTTTGAAACTAATTTGACTGGGTGCTGTTTCTGATACACTTTCGTGACAGACTTTTCAACTTTGTGACAGACTTTGATTATTGTGACATCAGCTAACAAGTGACATATTCTGATTCCAATGACAGATACTTGCGCGGATCCCTCTATTACCAGTCATGAAAGCCGAATTCTTGCATAATGTAGGAATCCAGTTTTAGCTATGCCCCACCCATCTCTAGCTAAGCTCCATCCCATGCTTTGCCCATGTTGGGATCACTTGATGCCTGCTGTCTATGAATCTCAATTTCCAGAAAACGTAATACAGGTAGGCTGTTGCATATTTTGGAACTAATTTGACTGTGTTGTTGCTTCCTATGGCTTGGTTTCAAAAATTCTCTTTGTTAGGCTTGCAAACAATTATTAGCATTATTCTGGGTCTGCATATGACAATTTCTCAAGAGCACTGCAAAGGCCAGTTTTGGTGGGCCTGATAATGAAGGAATCCCGTTTTAGCTATGCCGCGCCCATTTTTAGCTAAGCTCCACCCACACTTCGCCCGTACAGACAATCTGTTGAATATTTTGAAACTAATATGACTGGGTGGGTGCTGTTGCTGCCTATGGCAGCAAGTTCCCAGCAACAGTGCCTAGACACATTAGTTTCAAAATATTCAACAGCATATTTATTAAATAGTAAAGACATACAATTCATATACAACAACAGTTAGTCCGTCATCAATTATGCATTCGTGACGACCGTATCTACGTCATTCATGACGTAATTGATTATGACGTCACCTAGTTGATTATGACGTCATATGACTGATTGATAAATTAGAATCCTCCATTGTCACTGATCTAACATAGAACCAGACACATATCAATGACTGACTAAACATTTTCTCTATCATTAACTAACTTATAACAATTATTTTGATGCATTCAAATACTATTAACCCTTTAATGGTTAAGATTTGTCAAGAAAATCTAAATTATTCCTCATTTAATGTCCATCTGCAGGCCAAAAGCATAGTATTTTTGAAAATTTACCACTAGAATGATTGGATCGGTTATCGAACCAGTCATTCAGATTCCAGTGATAAATTTTAAGAAATAATTTTCTCTTGGACAATCCTCAAGGCTCAAAGTATACAGACAATAAATGCAACATGAAAGAAAAATATTCAGCTTTAATTACTAAATGTCTATACATAGCACACACTGTATGAGCTCTTTGAGAAAGCATTGGGATGATGCTTATCCCAGGTTTCTGCAATGCCTAGTGATTGAGAGTATGTCTATTCCTTATGAACAAGATGGCAGGCTATCATGGCTAACTACCCAGTCATTACACTGGTACCACTTTATACTGGGTAGAGAAAGGCAATGATGAGGGAAGGAGATTGCCCAAGTTTGAGTTATTGGCAAACCGCTAACCTGGGACATGACCCATGGACAGCTGGTTTTGCAGCTAAGTTCCTGAGCTACTTACTCCTCATATTTCTGTACAATTATCTATTGAATTGATTTTATTTCCAACTAGTCATAAAACAAATGGTACATGGGAGCAGTGGAGCTGAGTCAGCTGACTCCTGGAACCGCAGTATTTGTATACAGACTGGAAACAGAGCAAGATGAGAAAGATACAACCCAGGCATCTTCTACGAAGGTTAGCTAAAATAGGCTGGCTTTTACTCATATAATGATCGAATTTGGGAAACAATTTCTAATTTCTCATTGAAAATGTCTATTTACATATCAAGAGAAGCCTCTTGTCGAATGTTTACCACTGCAGAATGACTCGCTCACTTATCGAGTCATTCCAGTGGCGAGTTTTCAAAAATAGCCTTCTTTTGGTTTGCAAATGGATATCCCTCAGGAGAACTGCAAAGATGATTTTTGCTTGCTTGACTACTAAAGGGCTAAATGATTTACCTCAATTCTCAGAAAATACAAAATCCCCAGCGAGTAAATTGACCAATCAGATCTTCGCACAGAAGTCTATCATTATATGATCCTTCCAGCAAGTTGGATTAATATTAGCCCAATGCCAATGGCTCGTTTCATTCTTAAGTCATGATGTCGGGGTGGGTGTGTGGGTGGAGAAGCGACAATCAAGATGGGCAGAGTTGCATAATATTACCTGATTAACAAGCAGTTCTACAACCTCCACATGATTGTTCAGGGAGGCAAGATGTAGGGCAGTGTAACCATCGTCTTTCTTCTCATCGACAATCCATGGGCGAGGAAGTTTGCATAACAGAACACGCATAGCACTGAAACACATAAAACAGTAATCCTTTAATACTTATGATGGCTCTATATATTCTAAACATTTTACTGAGTCAATGCCATTTTGCAGGCCAAAGGTTTATTTCTGAAAAGGTACACATGGAATGACTGAGGCCCTCATCGAGCTAATCATTCAAGTTTGAAAACTTGAAATTTTCAAACGGAATATAGTTGCAATGCATCTATGAATATCTACTATAAAATGTTGCAATGAACAAATGAAGCTGGACTTCAAATGTAAAGGCCCTTTCCATTTTAGCTATGCCCCACCCATCTCTAGCTAAGCTCCACACACACCTCGCTTGTGTTGGAATCAATCGATCTCTGAATACCGTGATTATCAATTTCCAAAAAAACTACACAGGTAAGCTGTTGAATATTTTGAAACTAATTTGACTGGACGCAGTTGCTGCCTAAGGCAGCAACAGCAACCAGTCAAATTAGTTTCAAAATATTCAACAGCATGTTTATTAAATAGCAAAGAATTACTAAGACATACAATTTATACGTGTCAGACTCTTTTCAGATTTGATGACGGTCTATATGGAACCCTTTGTGACATAATGATTGTGATGTCATCATACATGCACTGAGCTGATTATGACGTCATACGATGTCAGATGATGGATGGATACTCTGGAAAGATAAATTCTACGTATATAGACAAAGACTAAATACAGAAGACCTAACAATACACTTATCAGTGACAATGAGCTTTGACCTTTTGATCCAAGGTCATTCTGTCGTCCCTCTCATTATAAAGAAGCGTGTGTAAAAGTTTGGGTGCAGTATGATATACTAAACATGAGATATAGACCATTAAGTTGAGGTAAACCCAATAGTGGTTTTACTAAGGTCACAGTGACATTGACCTTTCACCGTTTGACATGAGAAAATGCATTGATTTTCCTGGACTTCCAGGCCTTTAATAATTCTAAGTTCCAGATTTTCTATGACCAGTAATAACCTTTTAAGAAGGGATGCATAACTCATTACTCTGATCTATCAATCAAATGAGCATTTCTGTGAGGAATGTCGAGAGGTAGGCCATATAGAATTCAGGAATTTCAATAACATCATATTGGGATCCATTTCAAGCTATTCTCTGTCCAATAATTTGAAACTAATATAACTGCCAATGACAGCAACAGCTCCAAGTCAAATCAGTTTTAAACTGTTTAACAGAATGTTTATTAAATTCTAATGTTCAACTAAGACATACAATTCATACACTTTCTGATAGAGCTTTTGATTTTCATGACAGAGCCTACATCATTATGATTGTAACGTCAGCTAAGATAGAACTTATTTGATTTTGACATCAGATACTTGAGTGACAGACCAGAGCACTCCATTAAACTATGACCAAACATAAACGTGTAGCCAAAATGTTAATTAAAGCATTCTGGGTTACTAGATATCCAGCTCAAGTTAGATAACTTTGCTAGTCTCTAAGCTTCAATAGCTGAGCATTATCAGAGTTGTCTCCCCTACCCTGTCAATATACATTGTATATATAGAAGTAAAAATGCGCATTACACTAACAATTATTAGACATGAGCAGTTCGGCTAGCTAACGATTAACATGTCGAGCATTTCAAAGGTGATAAATATTAACTATGTGACATGATAAGTTGCTGTCAAAACACCATTAACTTTCAGTCAAAGTCTTTTCACAAAAATCATGATCACTGATCTCACGTAGGTGTGGGGGTGGAGGAACCTGATTAACAAGCAGTTCTACAACCTCCACATGATTGTTCAGAGATGGGTGGGGCATAGCTAAAATGGAAAGGGCCTTTACATTTGAAGTCCAGCTTCATTTGTTCATTGCAACATTTTATAGTAGATATTCATAGATACATTGCAACTATATTCCGTTTGAAAATAGGTGTGGGGGTGGAGGAACACGCTTAACCGTCTAACTCTTTGATTCACCTCAACTCTTTAACCCTTTAACCCTCAAATTTATTCAAGAAAAATTTAATTTTCTCATAGCAAATGCCCATTTGCAGATCAAGAAGACTATTTTTTAAACTTTACCACTGCAATCACTGGCCCGTTTATTGAGCCAGTCACTCCAGTGGTAAATTTTCAAAAATAGTCTCTTGGTCTACAAACGGGCATTTCTCAAGACCACTACAGACGCCATTTTTGGTTGATATGAGGGTTAAAGGGTTAATTGTTAAGCTGACCAAGAACGGCCTGGCCAGTGGCCATTTAAGAATGTCTATTTGCAGATAAAGACAAGACTATTTTTGAAGATCTACCACTAGAATGACTGGCTCGATAATAAAAAATGGACATTCAATAATCTACAAATTTACTTATCTTGACAAAGATTGACAAGTGAAGTGCTAACTTACATAGACAGAGGTTTATGCTCTGCATATTATGGTTCAGTCAGATATTAAATCTCAACTAGATTTTAAAAGAAAACACTTGCATGGATTGCCTGTGCCAAGAACCATGCTGAAATGATCAGCCTTATTAGATGAACATTGTACTGCCAGAACATATAGCTGATAAGCAGATTACAATCAAACTTGACAACTGTAATCCACAATGTCATGCATATATCTTGGGGTAGAACTATTCATGTTATTAAATTCTGAGAGTTTGAAATGTGTGCGCGTGTGCGCGCGTGCTTGCGTGCGTGCTGACTGGCTCTGTTAGAAGTTGCTCTTGGCTGATATGAGTACTAAAGGGTTAACATCTAAGTAAGGAATTCTAGTGAATAATGGGGATGATACACAAAGGTGTGCATGGCTATGCTTGCTTGCATGCATTTACTTGTGCCTGAAACTATGCACATGTATGCTAGCATGTCTTGGTATATTTGAGTGACATCAGTTTAGCATCAAACTGGCTGACCAAACTGTAGTTAAGACTCTGTCTGCCAGTTATGTAAGCATACTGTAGTCAGTAAGATAACACCAGAGGTCAACCAGACAGGCATGTGTCTTCTTGTTGTTGATCAAGATGTACTATCTCATGGCTGGACTGATTACTGCTGCCCTGAGGTGACAGCTCTGCATGGTCCATCAAACCACACATACATCCTTTCCCAGCACACCTCCACCCAGCACAACTCTTCCTCCCACCACCCACCCACCCCCAGACAGCCAGTCTTACCAGATGTCTTACAGAAGCTATCTAGAGATGCCTCAGCTACACCTTGTGGGAGCCAGGAACTGATTTATGAAGGCAAATGATGCATTCAGCTTCTGTACACCATATGGCTACTGATACCCCAAGAGGTGAGTGGGGTGAGGAGGCCAGGGAGGGGGATCAGCACTGAACACTATCACCTTTCACAAAGAATGCGTGAAGGAAAATGGAAGCCACGCTGCCAGTGATAGTCTGACTTAAATTCTTGGATTTGAATCTTAAACCGTTTCTTCCAGCTTTGCAGATGATTCACTGGATACTGTTATCTGAGATCAGCAAACTTTACCCGCTTTCATTTGAAATTAGTTTAACCCAGGGGTAGGTTTTTTTCCAACTAACCCAGACGGAATAGTGCATCAGTGATTTTACTATCCCGCAGCAAATTTCACTAACCCAGTGATTGTAAGCTCAAAGCTGATCACTTCTTTAATCCATTCACTGATGAATCCGTATAAAACTCATTTCCAAGGCAACCATACCGAGCTGTTGAATATTTTGAAATTAATTTGTCTGGAAAGACGCTTTCCGGAGAAATTAATTTCAAAACATTCAATAAAGCATTGAAGCTAGCAGAAAATCTGTTCCTCTGTCAATTTTTGGTGGGTACTGAACATAATAGCATTATAAGTGTTTTTTGGTATTTCCTTTTTTGACAGCATTACTAACCCAGATGGATTAGCAGAGGTCTAGTTTTACTAACCCATATGAAATTCTATTAATCCTCGACTTATCGTTAATGGGTTTAGTGTTAAAATCGAGCCCTGTAACCATTTAAAGCTCAAAACCAACACATTAGCTATTATAATGATACTAACATTATCATAACCTGACTAATGTTTTAACCCTTTAATGGTCAAGCAGCCAAAACTAGCCTGGGATGTGATCTTGAGAAATGTACATACAATTTCACAATGGAATGAATCCGAATGACTGGCTCAATAACCAAAACCATAATTCCAGTGGTACATTTTGAAAAATCGTCTTCTCTTAACTTGCAAGTAAAGCTGTTCAATTTCCTTGACAAATCTTGACCATTAACCACTACCAATCTTATGTTAAAATTTTTAATTTTCAAATTAAATTAAAAGATGTACTGGTGTTCATTTTTCAATAAATTTGGTGGAAGAGTGCTTAAGGACACGTTGACTGAATATGTTACTGCAGAGTTATATGATTCTGATGTCAAAAGGTTAATTGTTACAAAAACAGTAGATAGTTTGGGGTGGTGTTTATTTTGAAAACAATGTTGCTGAAAGCTGTTGCTGATGTTCAATTTTCTGCATGAGTCAAAAATCTTTAATTTTCGATCATGCTTTTTAAGTTTCCGACCAGAATTTTCATGTTTCTGTTCAGACACATTGGTGTAGAAAATTTCGGTGTTCTCTATAACACATGTAGAAGCCAGCAACAACTTTTGGTCACATTACTTTCAAAGAATTCAACAGGTTACAGTTAATATGTGGGCTAAATACTGGGGATACCAGGAATAAGTCTTAATTTCAGGAGAAACTTTAAGCTTATGAAGGTTGTATTTATACTTATAAGAATCAAGAAATATATAGAAAAATCTAATATTACACAGGACTCCAGCTAATTTACAGAAACTCATGCATTGGGCTACCATAACGCTAACTGTTCTGAGTGGCTGGCTTTCACCCACCCACCCATCCAACCACCCACCCATCATACAGGCCTTCCTTGCCAAGATGTAGTTATTTTCCATATTAACCCTTTAACACTAACTTGTTCAAGAAAATTTTAATTTTCTCATAGAAAATGCCCATTTGCACACCAAGAGCAGACCATTTTTGAAAATTTATCACTGGAATGACTGGCTCGAGCCAGTCATTCCAGTGATAAATTTTCAAAAAATAGTCTTCTCTTGGTCTGCAAATGGACATTTCTCAAGACCATTGCAGAAGCCGTTTTTGGGTGATATGAGTGTTAAAGGGGTTAGAGTTATCGCCTTAGTTTTAAGTGACTAGGAAAGAATTATTTTAAAGAATTCAGTCGTGTTTTTCTCCTTACTGATGAGCATCAGGTGAGTAACTTTGACCTTTGACCCTGTCAACTCAATGCCATCACGTTGACTACTAAAAGCATAGCCAACGATGTATTCAAGGTTAGTTCAAATAGGGCCAACCAATCCTGAAATATAAAATTGACAAGCTTTGCTAAATGCTAAAACTTAGCGATGAGTTTTGTCCCAGTCACTATGACATTGAACTTTGATCTTGTGACCTCAATACCATCATGCAGATTCATAACAGCAAATTTTAATAATATAGGCCTGTTTGAGTTGAATATGATCTGTCCTAGTCATGTGGTACAAGAATGGGTGTGGTGGCTGGTCTGAAGGTCGAATTACCAGAATGCTACAAAGCTTCCCTAATCATCACTGCACTGACATATAGTCCAGCTTGGTTTATGCCAAGCCTTATGAATGACTGCTATTATGCCCTTCCTCTGGCAAGAACCTCAGTAGCTCTGAATCATCAATGATCAACAGATGCTTGCTGATAGATGTGGTCACATGTTCAACCAGATCTGTACAGCCAGAGGGTAAGGTGGCACGCACACACTCACACGCAAGCATGCATGCTCAAGAAAGCGCATACATACTTTTATACTTTTACCCTCTAACTGACTAACACGCACTCTAAATTCATGCGCACTCACTCAGACTAACGCATGCACACACGCATATGTACGAGCGCATACTTACACAAACAGATGCACAACAAGCACATAATACAACAAAATACATATTTTTTCATGTGCATTCCATGGGCACTGACGCTGGGAACGTAACAGCCATATTACTGCTACTACTAATGATGATTATGATGATGATTATTATAATAATAGCTCCGAGTGTTCCTCATCCTGGGCCAACAATGAGGCATGCAATATCAGACAGTTACAATCATCAGTGTGACCACTATCTAGTGTGGAGAGGAAATGAGGGAGTTAGTGGCCCACATTAACCCTCTCCATAACCATGACAAAATGTCAATCGCTTCAGGGTAAATTGAAGAAATACTGGTATTCATTTTGAAAACAATGTTGTTTTAAGCTGTTGCTGTCTTAGAGAGCAACACTGTTTCCAAAATGACCACCAGTTAACATGTCGAAATTGAAAGTGGAAATCGGAAAAATTTCGTCGGTCTCGCGATTATAATAACTTCAGCAACAATTAGCAGCACTTCTCTCACTTCTCCTGTTGTATGAGTGTGCTCAACTTCCGGTGCTGGTTCAGCCTGCCTCCTGTTGATGTGTATGTGTGTCAATGTCCGTATGTGTGTGCGTGCATGTGTACCAATTATTGTGCTTGACTCGCCCCTGTCAGATTAACAAGTGTCTTCTCATAATCGCCGTTGTTGAATGACTAATAAGTCAGACTCGCAAAACTGATCACATTCAGATCTGGGCATAAAATCTGAATGTCTATTTTCACTAATGCTGTGGGAGGAAGCTATGTGAGTTGAGTATCATTCAATAGGATAATGCCAGAATAACCACTGGATTAAGATGGTTTGAGGGTTTATTCAATAGACCAGCCAATACCGGAGCCTGGTCAAGAGAAAGTGATTTAATGTACTTAAATCATTAAAGTGTAATGTTGAATCTAAGTTTATCAAAACCGTTAACATTCAATCTGGCCAAAAACCGAGTTTGCAGTGCTATTGAGTAATATCCGTTTGCAGACTAAGGGAAGGCTATTTTTGAAAATTTACCACTGGGATGCCTGGCTCGATAACCGAGCCAGTCATTCCAGTGTTAACTTTTCAAAAATTGTGTTTTCTTTGCCCGCAAATGGACATTTCTATGAGAAGTTTTTACTTTTTTTGACCAGATTTAAGGATTAATGAGTTAGAACATAAATACATATACTGCATAGAACAATAATTATCATTACAATGGAATTTCCTAAGGAATGTGTGGTATAAAAATAGAATGCCATAAAGATCACCATTCATTACACTCATGGATACGAGAGGGATGCAGCCACATTTGTGAGAACTTCAGAACTATAGTGGTAAGTTAACTTTTCTCTCAGAAATGAGTATCACCTCTCCTTTCATGTCAATCAGTTTATCTCTATATTTTTGGATGAAGTGCTAATAAATTAAAAAGAGTTTTCACGAAACTCTGATATATTGTATACACCCACAAAACACACATTAGAATTAAACGTTTATTAAATTGTAAAATGAGAATAGTTAGTACTTGTGACTTAGTTTTTTCATGGGAGACAACCGTGAAATATGGGTAGATTTTGATGAAAGAAAATTTATAAATGCACTCCCCCCCCATATTAAGTATATTTACAAGAAATTAATTGTAGGTGTCAAAACTTTACAGGTGATGGGAGGGGGGGGGGGGATAACTCAACTGAAACCAGAGACTTTTTTCCGAGACATATTTTCTGAATATGTCTAGTTATTTTCAAGTAATTTTGAATTTAAACCATATTTTCATTTACCAGTTGTTTTAAGTTTGTCAGGGGAGGTAACTATATAATAAAATGGATGGATTTCGCTAAACCAAATCATGACACTGCGCATCCCTATAATAAATACACATCGTAATTGTAGCTTTAAAAGTTCTAAGACTCAAGATTTTCTGTGAATTTAAAGTTTGTTAATTAGTGAACAAGTGTGGGTGGCTGGGTGTGTGGGTGGCTGGGTGTGTGGGTGGGTGGATGTGGGGGGAGGAGTGTGAGAGACGGATGAGGGAGGGAGGGATGGTATAAATGTAATGTAAATGTTAACATAGAACATGAAGTCGATGGCACAATTCAGATGCTTACTGCCAGGCTTATATCATTTTCATGTCAGACCTACTCATGTGAATGTGATGTCAGCTGACAAGATCAGATCGGATATCTACAATATACCCCAATACTTTGTACTTCTGTCCACCCGCTACCTAATATTCTCCACCACAAACACTAATTGTTTAACTTATTTCTCAGGCCATTCACTCTCCCAGTCATAAGCATTCATATTTTCTGATTCCAGCACACACAGCACAGTATCTATCAAACTAATATTGGATGTTAATTTCTTATAAACTATGATTTAACCCTTTAGCCCTCATATCTGCCAAAAACAGCTTCAGAAGTAGTCTTGACAAATGTCCATTTGCAAACCAAATGAAGACTATTTTTGAAAATTTACCATTGGAATGACTGGCTCGGTTATTGAGCCAGTCATTCCAATGGTAAATTTTCAAAAATAGTCTCTTGGTCTGGAAATATACATTTTCTATGAGAAAATTGAAATTTTCTTGAATAAATTCGAGGGTTAAAGGGTTAACAACCCGAGCTGATGGTTACTCAACAGAGGCTAATATACATATACTTATGGAAACATGCTGCTCTAAATTTTAACGTAACTTTACGGGTAAGCTGATGAATATTTTGAAACTTATTTGATGGCCCTGGGGCTATTCTGTTACTACTTATTGATTTTTTGATTTTCATTAATGACTTATGTCAATTTGATTGCCCGATCTATTGTGTGATGAGTCTTACGTTAATTTGATTGCGACATCAGCTATCATGTAACGTATTTGATTATGATGTCCTATACTTTTCAGTGCATACAGATAACAGATCAGATCCTTGCATTAATCTACTACCTTCAATCATTCACTGGAAAAATGGTTTATGACCTGCCTATGAACATGACTACATGTAAGTAGAAAGTCTATACACCTGTGCTTTGTACATTATAAATATGACAGGAGCCGATGAGTTTACAAATGGACACACCAATCGAAGGTCTAGATTCAATCTTAAGCCATTCTTATCCAAGCCTTCTGGGCAGATAATTTATTGTGAAAAGCTTTAGTTGGTCTTCTGTAAGGTTGTGCTGACAATACTTGGTCAGATATTAGACACTTTGGGTGCATGTTAACCATGCATTAGGCAACCGTGTAAAAAAACTGGCCTTTGTCTCGAGAAATGACAATAATTTTAAAAATAACTGAGTCAGTCATTCCGCGGGTAAACATAGTATGAGTAAATATTTACATTTTCCTGACCAATCTTGACCACTAAAGTGCTAAAGGTAGCAGTTGACTGTGTCAAGAATATGGTGGAGTGCCACAAAACTTAGAAAAAGTAATGGCATGTCAAATCGCAAACTCGGAGAATATTTTAGAAATCGCACTGGAATGATTGAACCTATCTCTGCATGAGAAAATGCATATTCTCTTGGCCAATTTGAACAAAAGAGGTTAATATGTAGAATGAGGACATAGAACTCAATATGTAGAACACCTTCATTCCGGTCTCCTTCCCAATTACCAACTTGCTTGGGAAACTAATGTCATCAAGGTTTGCGAATTGACAACTGCATTTAGAGACAACGCTGACGATGTTTATACCTTTCTTCCTGAATATACATTTGCAGATGAAAAATGTTTAGGGCAGCCCAGGCTCTGTGTTGGGGGTCCATCATCATCGCCTTCTGTGCATAACACTGAGGGCAACTTCATTGGGAGAGATCGAGGAAAGTCAGATGCGATCACATAACGATTTAACAGCCAATTCACAGATCCAGACGATGAGCCTTTTATAGGTGATCCCCGGCCACAACACTGAGAAATTGATGCACATCTGTTCCTGACAATTTCAACAATGAACTGGTTATATATGCAGTATCTCCAAACCAATCGCAGGCATAATAAACGCTGCCGCCTTTCATGTTGTTGTATAAGCTACTCTCATCGCATTGCCAAAACCCAAGAAGCCATCTGGACCATCACCAAACCTGCAGCCTAACGTTCTCCTCTACTGCATCCCGAGGATCCTGGCTAATGTGACTTTGTGCCACACCCAAGAAAAGATTGACTGTTTCACTGGAGCCTGCCAGAACAGCTTTAAACAGGGATGCAGCAGTGCAGATATTGTGTGGATGCAACAAGTGCTAATGGAGTAATGCCAATGATCATGTCCAAACATGTGGATTTTTCCCAAGATGGACATTGGTATGTCACATGCCTTTGCTATGTCTAGAGATCACCAAGACTTACACTTCTATGTTTGTCGCCAATCTCGCCAAAGAAGAATTGGATAATAGTAGTAGAGGTACAGACTGGCTTTCCCAGAGAAGCCACACTCCGGTTTTAAGACACAAAACTATAAATGATGACATAACCAGAGCTAACCTAAATTTCCAAAAATTGTCTGCTTTTGGACTGCGAATGGACAATTTCCTCAAGACCCATGCAAAGACTGGTATTGGCTGACTTAAGTTTAGCTTAATTAACTCTCTAATTCATTCTATTTGCTGTACATTCAATAGTTCTAACAAGGCCAGTCAGTTACTGATGGTCAATACTGATCATTGAACTTCCGATCAACTAGAGATGTTGTCACTGGCGTAAATTAATTGATGCAAACAATTTGATTAGAAGTTGTCAAATTAATAATTAAAATGTTACACACCCCATAAGGATGTTGAGGACCTAGTGCTAGTGTGGAAGATCTACATTAATCAATGCTCAGGATTGGGGTGGGGAATGGGGAGCCTTCTGATTAAGTATCGTTCAAGGAAGAGACCAAGAAAGAGAGTGGTGACAGGTAGAGAGATGGATGGAAGGAAGAGGTATGGAGGTTGAGAAGAGAGACAGAGAAAGAGATAGGTTGGTGGGGTGAGGGATGAATGGAAGGAAGTTAGGGAGGTTGGGAAGAGGGACAGAGCGATAGATGAGTGGGTGAGTAGGTGGGGTGAGGGATGGATGGATCGAAGCAGCAAGGAGGCTAATGGATGGAGAGAGAGAGAGAGAGAGAGAGAGCATGAGAGCATACATATGCAGGCAATGCAATCAGTGTTAATTAGGAAGCCTACAAATAACGCACTTTAGACAAGCTGTCTGATTTCGCCTCAATTATAACCTTACAGCACAGACTAGTCCTACATAGAGGATTGTACTGAGTATAGTATGTCATGGGGTAAACTGTATGGAATAAAGTGCTAATAAAATATTTTACAGTCTGGATGAAACAGGGTCTGATTTCCAAGGCAAGATATAGAATACCATTGCTTAGTCTGGATCAGTGTAGGAGGAACAAGGACAGGAATGCTACACACTAGTCAAGTACTGCCAGCCTAAGCCCACTCTGCTCTACTTTGAATGAATAGCTTACAGTATCCAATAATGCAGTGTGCTACATTGGTGAGTATGACTTTCCCACCAGTACCTGTCTATAACACGCAGTTTATGTACCCTTTAAAAGTGGTCACTAAAGACAGGTGGTCATAGAATATAATTTGGATGTTACAGTACAGCGCATAAATAAGTTAAAATCTTTCCAAAACAAAAACAGAAACATGTTAGTTAGTACAATTTTGAACACGGTGTAAGAAATGTTCTGTTGAAGGTTTTGAACATAATTGGATTGGAAGACATTGCTGCCTTAGACAGGAAGGACAGCATTGTCTTCCGATCCAATTATGTTCAAAATATTCAACAATTTGCTTTATTTTGTTTTGGAAACAAATTAACTTATTTCTGAGCTGTACTGTGTATGATATTTCTTCTGGAGCCACAAAAGTAGCTATTTAAGATGGGTGGTTATTGACCACCTAAAAAATTTGTGATGGTCAAGATTGAAAATTTAGTGAAAGTCCATTTACAAGCCAAGAGAAGACTATTTATGAAAATTTACTTTCTGGCTAAGTTCGTTGGAAATGATCCCTGCAGAAAAGTAGTCTTAACAATCTATTGACCATTTAAAAAAATACAAAATGGACACCAAAAGTATTGACTAATCAAATTTCTATATAGTATCTCTGAAGTCTACCAATAAAGTTCATCTGGCGAAGTTTGGTTCAAATCAGTCTACTGGTTATTGATTAAATAGTCTTTATGAGTCTATTTAATTATTTCCTGGACATTTTCACGTGAAAATAGCAGAGGCAGTTATCACTGTGGAAAATTTTCTTTGCTTGCAAATGGACATTCACTATGCAAAAATGGTGGTTCTTTTAAGTAATCTTAACCATAAAGCCATATTTCCGCTTCATCACCAACAATCTCACCCCACCCCAACCAAACGCGACTAAATGTAACGTTTTGGTAATAATGAAGGAGTTTAGCATCTTTAGCTAAGCTCCAACCGCACTCTGTTGGTGTTGGGATCGATTGATCGATCCCTAAACTCCCTGAATGTCAATTTCCAGAAAACTACACAGGTAAGCTGTTGAATATTTTGAAACTAATTTGACTGGGTGCTGTTGCTGCCTATGGCAGTAACAGCGACCAGTTAAATTAGTTTCAAAATATTCAACAACATTTCATTAAATAGTAAAGACATACAATTCGCACAACAATGCTTGGTCTGTCATCAACTATAGTGCTACATAACCTTTTACCCGCATCACTAGATGCAAGGGTATACATGCGAGTATGAAGTGCTTCTTCCTGTTGGTCTTATGACATTTATTAATAACTCTCGTTCTACTGGCGGGATGTTCTCCAAATTTCGAGCGTGCATGTGGGGTCCCGAGAAGATATGCTAATTTTGGGGTCTAAAACGAACAACAACAGCTTTTAGCAACAGTTTACAAAATAGACATTTTATGCATTCTTCAATAACTCTGGTTCTACGTCTCCAAACTTGGGTGATAGCTTGCCCATGTGGACCCGAACACGTATCCTAATGTTGTGGCGAAAGGATAAAACGCAACAGCAAGAGCTTTCAGCAACATTGTTTTCAAAATAGACATTTTTGAAACGTTTTTCACTAACTCTAACAGACCAATTTCCAAACTTTGGTTGATGTGTGTCTGTGGGGTGCCTATGACGTATGCCAATTTTACTGTAAAAAATTAAATGCAACAACAACAGCTTTCAGCAACACTGTTTCCAAAATAGACACTCTTGACCTTATTTATGGCGGCCAGACTGAAAAATATATTAACGACATGGGTATTGGACAAATTTGGTCTTGTTAATCCAAGTATTACAAATGGTAACATAGTGAATAAAACTGGCCTTTAATGAGCATTAGGAAACTGACATTGAACTCTGAACTTGCGCTTATATATGGATACAGTTGTGAGTCTGTGT
This sequence comes from Chaetoderma sp. LZ-2023a, assembly GCA_034401795.1. Lineage (NCBI taxonomy): Eukaryota > Metazoa > Mollusca > Caudofoveata > Chaetodermatida > Chaetodermatidae > Chaetoderma > Chaetoderma sp. LZ-2023a. Next base: position 58,582,101 of record CM067369.1, on the reverse strand, counting down.
GTTTATAGTGATGATACAAATACCAGTGTCATCAATATATATCTGTCATAAGGTCATATAACTCAAATGCTAAGGGGCAGACTGTGCGACTGTTGGAGAGACACTCTGACAAGTGGGACATTACCTTTGACATATGCTATAGGCAGCAGCAACAACTCCCAGTCAAATTAGTTTCAAAATTTTCAACTCCTTATATACTTCGTAAAATGTTTTCCAGGCTTATAAGCTTGAAAGGCTTTAACCCATTAATGGCCATGCCGGCCTCTGTTATGGTCTTCTGGAATGTCCATTTACAGGCCAGGAGAATACAATTTTTGAAAATTTACCACTGGAATGACTGGCTCGATAACCGAGCCAGTCATTCCAGTGATAAATTTTCAAAAATTATATTCTCCTGGCCTGTAAATGGACATTCAATAGAAAAATATTAAAATTTTTGTGATCAAATTTGACCATCAAAGGTTTAAAGAGGCAGGGCTTGAAATTAATGAGTTCTGAAAACCAAGTTAGTGTGGCTATGATAGAGCCATATTCAGTTACATTGTAAATGATAACTGGAGTATTTCTGAAAACAATATTGCAGAAATTTAGAATTTTTCTTTAAAATTTGGTGTATTTTTAAAGCCGTATTAGGTTGTCTTATAGGCAGCAACAGCTTTCAATAATGCCGTCTTCAAAACTACAATAGTTTCCTACCATAAACTATCTCCTGCAGGGTATGCATAATTGCATTTGACCGCAATAGGTGTACGTTTAACCTTTTATCTCTTACATACCAGAAATAACAAATTCTTTATTCTGTAGAAAATATACTGTTGAATATTTGAAAATAATTTAACTGGGAGCTCATGAGGCCATGGCAGCACCAGCTACCAGGTAAACTTGCTTCAGAATATCCACCATCTTTCCATTCTAGTTTTCTTGAAACTGAGACACTTGAATTTCAAGGGTTAATCCTAACCCTCAAATTTGTTTTTAAAAATGTCAACTTTTTCATAGAAAATGCCCATTTGCAGACCAAGAGAAGACTAGTTTTGAAGATTTACCACTGGAGTGACTGGCTCGATAATAAAAATGGACATTCAATAATCTACAAATTTACTTATCTTGACAAAGATTGACAAGTGAAGTGCTAACTTACATAGACAGAGGTATATGCTCTGTATATTATGGTTCAGTCAGATATTAAATCCCAACTAGATTTTAAAAGAAAACACTTGCATGGATTGTCTGTGCCAAGAACCATGCTGAAATGATCAGCTTTATTAGATGAACATTGTACTGCCCGTAATTCCAGTGGTAAATTTTCAAAAATAGCCTTCTCTTGGTCTGTGAATAGACATTTCTCAAGACCACCGCAAAGCCGTTTTTGGCTGATATGTGTGTTAAAGAGTTAAAGAATTAGCAGCCAAGTCAGCCATAACCAGCCTCTGCTATGGTCTTGAGGCCAAAAGAAATCTGTTTTAACAAATTTATGACTGGAATGTGATAGCCGAGCCAGTCATTCCAGTTGTAAATTTTCAAAAATAGTCTCTTTGGGCCAGTAAATGGTCATTCACTAAACAAGAACCTCACTCTTCTCGGGCAATCTTGACCATTAAATGAGCATTCTGAGTTACTACACATTTACCCATAAATTAATGCATATATTTACCACTTTGTGCATATTTACAGGTGGACGGTAAGAGCCAAAAGACTCTATTGACATCAATGAAAGCAGGAACAATGCAGTTACTGGATATTAATGATCAACAAAAGAGAGTTTAAACAGCCATGGAAAAAAAGTCAAAAACATTTGTAATTTGTTAATTAAATGTTATCACTCATATGGATGCACATTCCCACTCCTAATTGATACGTAATGTTTTTTGTCCAACCATCAACGAAATTGAATACAGCAGTAATATGTGAGAAAACAGATTGTTAATACCCTGTTCCCATAAGGAGAAAAGGTTATTATATGATCGTGTCTGTCTGTCTGTCCAGAGCTGTAATCTCAACAAGAGGCCCAAGGGCCTTGACGCTCAGCTGCCTACTACGGAGACTACATGCTTTATAGGTTGCCTAACAGAATTTCGATCTCGATTTAGCCAATAATCATAATACATAATGAGCTGGCAGAATGGTTTATTATTCATTCTAAATCAAATAGCATTAAAATATTGACCTATACACTTAACAAGAGGTTTCGGAGATCTTTACATATGTTTCTAAAGATAGTACATAGTTAATCAACCAGTCAGGTTCTTTTGAACAAATTTGGTTCATCTATTTCCGTAGATGAAGTTTCTCGAGTTTCTCATCAATCTGCCAAGTGCTTTCGGAGATTTAAGTGTTTTTCTAAAAATAGTGTAAAATCAAAGATGGTGGCCAGCCAAATCATTCAATCAGATTCTTTTAACCAAACTTAGATCTCTATGCCCTAAGAAAGCTTGCTGCCAAATATAATTGAAATCGTCCAAGTGGTCCTTGAGAAGACATCGTTTAAAGAACACGTTGATGGATGGATGACAGACAGACAGTCGCTATGGCATAAGCTCATCACCATTCTAGCCAGGTGAGCTAACAAGCCATTAACCTACAATGTATTCCATACACCAAGTTTAGTTACTATATACGAAAAACTCTTGAAACTATCAGCCCAAATATTTTACTATTGGTTCCAATGAGAAAATTTACCTTTGAACTACATTATCAATAAACTAGGCCAGACTAACCTAGTCGTTACAAGGGTGGTACCTTTAACCTGTACACTCACCAAGCCAATAGCTGTACAAATTATGAAATGTGCGACTGAAGTAATATCGTTCCCCATTGGGTGGGTCCCTTACTGCAGAAAATTTTAAAGGGGATAATTCTGCTGTTTGTCAACGAATCAGACTCATTTTTTTAGATGAGGATAAGAACATTTTGACCCAAGTTTGATCTAAATCTGTCCTGAAATAAGAAAAAGTTCCTTCATTGTTGACAATAGAAAGGCAGGCAGAGACAGATAGACAGACAGATGCCAGATGGGAAGTGATGGATATAGCTTAGCTGACTGACAAGTCAGCTGGGATAAAAATATTGGTGTCCTTGCCCCTATCATCTAATGGGAAAAGTACAATTGGTCAATGGGCCAGCCATCCCAACATTATTGAACAAGGCTTCAAGTGTCCCAACACTGCCATTTACCAAAGGGGCAATGGTCACAATAAAAGATTTGCATGAGAAAATGCAAGAATACTGACATCATTGACCAATGGGAAAAGTCCCATTAATCAATGGGACAGTCATCCCTGACACCATTGCCAAATGATGAGTCTTACTAAAGGAATATTTCTGCCAAATCTTGTTTTAATCCATTAACAACTGACGAAACATATTTTCTCCATATGGTTCAATACTTAAAAATGTCTTAGAGAACCAGAGTTATGGCTCTTGTTTCAAGTTGTGGCCTCTTCATATTCATATTGAAAATTTGGTTTTAAACAATAGTCTTAATGAATCAGCGTTATGGCTATGTAGGTGTGGCTTCTTTATATGCATAGTTCAATTAGATATTTGACTGAAGTAACATATCTGGTAAATTTGGTTTCAATCCATCAACCTGGACCATTACTATTTGAACCATTTGCATTTAAATAGACAAGATGGATAATTTTTGGAAAATCCAAAATGGCCACCAATCAAGATTTTTGTTTGATATGTTGAAGCATACCATCATCGGATCCTCCCACCCAAGTTTTGTTGAAATCAGGCCATTGATTAAGGAGTACCATTTTTAAACGGTTTCCGAGAAATTTTCAGAAAATCAAAGATGGCTGCCAAAACATGGACCTATCAAAATTCTTAATGGAATTTCTAGAGGCTACCATGATAGGATCCTTCCAAGCCAAATTTGGTTGAAATTACCCAAGCGGTTAATAAGGATAAGCGTTTTAAATGAATTCCCACTTTCTGCGAATTTCAAGATGGCCACCCAAAAAATCAAACAGTCCAAATTTTGTATACAAGTTCTGAAAGCTACCGCCTTAGGGTTCTGTCAGCCAAGTCTGAATGAAATCACCCAAGCAGTTATGAGGATTGGTAACAAGTTCTGAAGTCTACACCAATAGGGTCCTTCCAGCCAAATTAGTTTGAAATCCTGCAAGCTGTTAATGATGAGTAGCATTTTGACAATGTCGTGTAAATTATTCAGAAAATGTAAGATTTTCACACAAAAATTAACAATCAAAATTCTATATACATGTTCTCAAGCCTACACTTAGAGTGGACTTCCAGCCAAATTAGCTTGAAATCCGCCAAGCGGTTAATAAGGATTAACATTTTGACAATTGTCAGCAAATCTTTCCTAAAATCTAAGATTTTTACCAAAAAAACCTGGCCAATCAAAATTCTGTATACAAAGCCTATCCCCATAGAGTCCTCTCAGCAAAATTAGGTTGAAATCCACCAAGCAGTTAATTGAGTACAATTTGTACGCAAAAGTTGATGGACAGACGACAGACTAACAACAGACAGTTGGTCGTTATTCCATCAGATCACTTGGCCTTTCAGGCCAGATGAAAGACCGAATGAGCTAAAAACCACTGATCTGATTTAAGCTTGTAAATGTCTATTTCTCATGACCACTGGAGAAATCATTTTGGGTGACGTGACCATTACTAGGCTAATATAGGCAAGAAATTAGCTTCTCTTTGCTTCATCTTGATCATTCCATGATACAGACAGATTTCACTGAATATCGTTACAGCGTTCATCAACAGTCAGAACAATTCAGAATTGGCTTAATTGTGAGGGAGCTAATTAAGATGTGAAAGAGTAGGTGACATTCTCAACACTGAAACAGCTTTAACTCCATTTAACCCTTTAATGGTCAAACCAGCCATAACCAGCATTCAAGTGGTCTGGAAAAATGTCCATTTGCAGGTCAAGGGAGGGAGGATATTTGAAAATTTACCACTTGAGTGACTGGTTCGATGATCTAGCCAGTCTTTTCAGTGGTAGGTTTTCAAAAATACTCCTCTCATGGCCAGGAAATAGGCATTTAATAACCATAGTACTTTATTTTTTCTTGACAAGATTTGACTCAAAAATGGTTAAAAACAGCCATGCAGATATGCTTTTGAAGCTTTTCAAATTTAAAATTCAACTGGAAGCTTAATGCCAACAGTTTCCAACTAGATGGACTGCATCCCATGTGTGGAGCCCGTTAGTTTTTCGGCATACGACACATGTGTGGCAGTGCCGCAAAATAAGGATTTCTTAAAATAGTTTACCCCTTGATAAATCAAATGTCTTTTCATCTAACGGTCTTCTATGGCCAAACCATGTAAAAGTATGAAAAAACCCTTTTAAATCGTTTTAATTCTGCTCCAAAACGAATTCAACAAGAGCTCCGCAAACAGCGCATAATACCCTGCCATGATAACAAACCAATGAATGAGAGCTATCAGAAAATATTTATATCTTCCTCAGACCCATCAGACCATTCATCCTTATGAAGTGTCAAAGCGATCCTTTAAATGGTCAAGGAGGTATCATCCGGAAACCAATTTTCAAGATGGCTGCCACTGACTGGCAGCCATATTGGATTTCAGATAATCGTAAATTTCGATAACTTTCTTCACCAGACATATTCCAACGACCCTAAGAAGTGATCCGATAAATGGTAACGGAGATATTATCCCGAAACCAACTTTCAAGATGCAGCCTGTGGCTGGCGGCCATCTTGGAGTCGGAGCATTGTCAATTTCATAGGTTTTTTTCTCCAGACCTAGTCCAACCACCCTATGAAGTTTCAAAGCAATCCGATAAACGGGAACAGAGTTATCATCAGGAAACCAATTTTCAAGATGGTGGCTGGCGGCCATCTAAAATTTCAGATCATTGTCAATTTCGATAGATTTCTTCTCCACACCTAGTCCAACCACTCCATGAAGCTTCAACGTGATCCGATAAACGGAGTTATCATCCGGAAACCAATTTTCAAGATGGCCACCGGTGGCTGGTGGCCATCTTGGATTTTGGATCATGTCGATTTTGAGAGGTTTCTTCCCAAGACTAGGTACTTCCCAAGACCTAGTCAAACCACCATATGAAGTTTCAATGTGATCCAACAAACGGTAACAGAGTTATCATCCGGAAACCACTCTGTCGCCTGCACGCCCAACCGACCGGCCGTCTGCCCGCCCGGACGGACGGCGCCATTATATAATACCGTGCCAAATTTTTTGGTGGGGTATAAAAATGATATAGAACAGCTCTGTAGTTTTGTTGGGATTGGATAATAATCCCTTGGTAAATTAAAAGAACATAGAAAAAAGTCTAAACCACGTAAAAATATTGAAAAACATTAACATTTACTAATTCTAGTTTCAAAATTAACTATGTCCAAACCCCATAAAACTGAGGAAAGAATTTGGAAATCAGTTTAATCATGATGTAGACGTGATGCGATGATGGTATAGAACAAATCTGTAAAGTTTCACCGAGATCGAATAAGCCCTTGATGAATTAAATACAGATTGAAAAACTAACATTTATCTGCACGCCGCACGCCATTTGGATTGCCATGTCAAGCAATCCTATGCTTCGCATACGGCTCAACAATAAAATTACATAAGAAATACATTAGCCACAAATATGGTTTTCAAAATATTCAATAATATTCTAACAATAGCATCTATTGAACATCCTTTATAAAATGATACATAATCTGACTCCAAGGGACACTGTGTGGGATTAATTAATTAATTAATCTGGCAGTGGAAGCAGCAGTGACCATATTAGATTTAATTGCTTAACCAATCCTTAATCACTTTAATTGTATTAAAACATCTGGTTTAACTATCTTCCTGCTGAATTTCTGGAGACTACATTTTCCATGTGGGTGAGACACCATACATTTTCCATGAGATTTAACTCTGGATATGCTGAATATTTTGAAAACAATTTGACTGAAAGCTGTTGGTGGTTAAGCCACCAACAACTTTCAGTCAAAATGTTTTCAAAATATTCAGCAGGTTCACAGTTATTGCCCATTGAAATTATTGTCAGATGGCTTATAGTAGTCACACAGTAAGTCTAACCAGAAGACTAAGCAACTGGTAGCACACCTGGAAGTGGTCTGGAGAGAGTTAGGATGTTCTAAGAACCCATTCAGGAAGCATGTGGGGGAGCAGACAGAGCAGCAGGGGGCTCCAGGAGACAGAGCAGGGGCCTACTAAGTTAACTTAGTTGATAATTAAGGCCAGTTGCTGACCAGCTTAGAAGAGATTAACTAACCACTACAGGAGGTGACCAGCATCTAAATATAAAGCATCCCATCAAGCAGCATGAGTTAGTGAACAGCCTTGCTCAGAGAGCTCTGCAGTAACATGGATGGAAGCTGTTGGTACTAATGGCCTAGAGATACATCAAATACACTCACTACTGGCTGGTAGATATATTCAAGGAAGATTCACAGGATGTGCTACTGGGATGGATTCCATACATGGTAAATAGAGTCTCAACCTCAACTTCATTTTATATACAGTACAGTTCACAAATAAGCTAGAATGTTTCCAAAACAGAGAGAAACATTTTAGTTGTTAAGAAATGTTTTGTTGAAAATTGTGAACATAATTGGATCAGAAGACATTGCAGGCAGCACTTCCAATCCAATTATGTTCAAAATATTCCATGGTACGTTTGACTTTATTTTTCAAACATTTAAAGTTATTTCTGGGCTGTAGGTCTACTGTATATTCATCAATTGTGTGTTTTGTAATCTTTAAGGCGTTTATTTGCTAGTTCCCAATGTTAGGGTCTAGACTCACGGCACACATTCATCAATTATTATACTTATCTTCCTGATTATATTGACTATATTGTGATTATGGTAAAAGGCCTGAAAGTTGGTGTCATATATTGATTGTTATCTTGAAACCCTGGAAGCACTGGGAAATTGTAGAATGAAATACGCTAATTAAGTAAAATATGCAAACAGTAACAGAAATTATAACTAGTAACTATTTCACTATATGTTATTATTATTATTTGAATATTTTAAACCATTCAATGGTTCAGGTGAACCTGGCCTAAAATGGCTTCCGCAGGTGCTTTTGAGAAATGACCATTTGCGGAAGAGAGTATCAGACTAAGAAGGGTATTTTGGAAAATCTTCCACTAAAATGACTGGCTCGATAACCAAGCTAGTCATTTCAGGGGTAAATTTTTAAAGATAATTTGATCATGGTCTGCAAATGGACATTTTCTTTGAGAAAATTAAAATCATGAACAAATTTAAGCAATAAGTCTCCTGTGTTAATGGCTACATAATTTAGAAAATAGAGATTCCCATTATAAATTTTTTTGTTTATAACTGTTTCAATTTTGAAACGTTTATAACCTTGGTTAACCTTTTAACCCTCGAATTTGTTCAAGAATATTTCAATTTTCTCATAGAAAATGTCCAGAGAGTGCAGTACACGTCAGATTTCAATTTTTTCATAGAAAATGTCCATTTGGAGACCAAGAGAAGCATATATTTGAAGATTCACCACTGGAATGACTGGCTCGGTTATCGAGCCAATCGTTCCAGTGGTAAAATTTCAAAAATATGCTTCTCTTGGTGTGCAAATCAACATTTCTCAAGACCACTGCTGAAGCTGTTTTTTTGCTGTTATGAGTGTTCAAGGGCTAGGATCCATACCCATGAACACATTAGACATCTTAAGTAAGTCATAGTGAGAATTTCTGCCAAGCAGTATAGAAGACGTCTGTAAGATGCTGATAACCTATGTATATAGCAAAAGCAGGATGGAGAGGGTGGTGGCGGAGAATATGAACAAGTGAGTGCAGTACACGTCAGAAATAACATGAATTGTTTCCAAACAGTACAATTTTGAACACAATATAAGAAATGTTTTGTTGAATATTTTGGAGTTAATTTGATTGGAAGCCATTGATGCAGCAATGGCTTCCAACCAAATCAATTCCAAAACATTCAAAAAGGTTTTACTTTTTTTTTAAAACATATAACGTCATATGTGAGCTGTACTGTACACTATGATTAGTAGGGGGCTGAGGTTTCTTTCATAGAGAGAACACAGTCAGACTGTATTGCTCACATACTAGATGAACTTGCACACCACTACATCCTCTAAACAGAAGCTGATGGCAATGCTTCCTCCCATCATTCAACCTGGTGCCATCATTCAACAAGCAGTTAAAATCAGCTCTTCTAATACTGAATTGTCAAATTTTCCCCAGTAAGTTGATTCTATCTTGTTAGTTGGTACGCAGTTTGATAACAACGTTGCTCTCGGATGGCAACTGCTTTTAGCAATGCCATTGACAAAACGAATACCCGGTTTTCTCTGATTAGTGTTGAAAGATTATAGAGATTGTGCAGCCAGCATGAAAAGGGTTAATGTGACTATCAGGAAAGTTTCCCAAAAAAACTTTGGGAGGGGGAAGACAAAGTCACTGACCCCAAACAGATGTTAGCTTGCTTCCGATTGGCTTAAGATGATGCAGTTAGTTAACTTTACAAGTACCAAGCCTTTTGATTGGTTGAGATAAGTGTTGCTATTCCAGCATGCTGTAAGATGGGCTGAGTGTGGTAAAACTATCCCAGACCAGATGGAGGAATCCTACCATTATAGACAGTGTAGGCCAGTCTGATAGGCTTTTGCTTCCTGTGTACTCTGCCCGACCCAGGTCCAGCCAACATCCCAGACAGAAAACCATCATGAAGTTCAACATGTTTTTAAAGTAGCCATCTTTCTATATATATGTACTGTATAATGCTGGTGGATAACGAGGAAGATGACAAGAGGATGAAGAGGACGAAGTTAGTGACCGGCCCTGTGCTTGTGCGCCATACTTCTCTACTATGCCATAGTGACTTACTGCTTATGGAATGTAAAGAAGTATGTATCATTACACAGATTTACATCACGGTTATCATCAGTATCATCATCGACCTGCACATCATTGGCATGAGATTTATGCCGGTCACATCAACAGTTCCAAACTCAAAACTAGTGTCAGCGTCTTCTCCATGCACATCACCATTCAGGTATGTACATTGGTCCAGTATATTCATAATGTTGATGCCAGTATTTGTAACTTTAGAAAAGATTGTGCTTTATACATGTTGGTGTGTTCTCATACTGTTAGATGTTCATCAGGTGTGCTTGCATGTTCACACACATGTGTGTTTAGAGCTGTTCAAGGCCTTCAACCCTCAAATTTATTCAAGAAAATCTAAATTTTCTCATAGAAAATGTCCAATTGCAGGCCTAGTGGTTATTTTAGAAAATGTATCACTGTAATGACTGGCTCGATAACTGAGCCAGTCATTCCACTTGCAAATTTTCTAAGAACAGCCTTCTCTTGATCACTCTTCGGAATCTGTTTTGGCCGATGAGTGTTAAAGTGTTAAATGATTTATAATGTGTTTCTACAGTGCATGTCTGTGGCTTGATTATTGCTTCACCGTGCTCCAGTGTATGTTTGTAGATTTTGGTGCACATGTACTAACACACTTCATTAATAATCATCACAACTTTACTAACAGCTTTTCTCTGCAAAACACCTGATATTAACCCGATGATAGATTTACAATTAATTAGTTAAATTTCCTCCTTAAATATGTTGTCATATTGATTTATTCTGAGCAACTTAGAAATAATTTCTTTTAAATCATTAAGACTAATTATTTATACTTCTATTTTATCCTTTAATTAATGATCAAGTCGACCAAACATTTCTCTTGAGAAATTTAAGTTTGCTGTCCAGGCAGACTATTTTTGACAATTTACCACTGTAATGCCTGACTCAATAACCAAGCCGGTCATTCCAGTTGTACATTTTCAAAAATTGATTTCTTTTGGTCGCCGATGGCCGTCTGTCTAGACTAAGGAAAGATGTTTATTTTCTTGGGAAATCCTGACCATTAAAGTTTCCTTGTATGTAGTAATATATATATATATATTCACAATTGATATGAAATATGGATTATAGATTAACTCCTTAACCCTCAAATTTCATAAAAAAAATATTAGATCAAAGGTTATTTTCAGGTAAGCGTCAGAATATGAACGTGAGTAACAGATGCTACTTGTAGCTAACTGATGAGCAATCTGCCCTTGGAACTTATCCAAGGTGATGCTTTCAACTCATAAGCTATTCTTAGAAACAGTGGCAAGATTTTTTATCATTGGTATAATTCATTACATTCATATACCATATGTCCTTCCATCCTTCCATTCATTTCAGGCTCCCTAATATATCTTGTGTATACTAACACGCCTGAGATAAAAATACTTAATAAATTTATTTCTTTAATTTAGAAATTAGATATTTGATGTTCTTAACTATTGACCAAGTAACGTCATTATTAGTCATAAATATTTTGAAACTAATTTGACTTAGGCAGACACAGCTCACAGTCAAATTAATTTTAAAATATTCAGCAACTTATTCCTTACCTTACAAAGAATTTGTCAATGGAGGAATCCTGTTTTAGCTATGGCTTACCCATCTTTAGCCCAGGTCCATCCATGCTTTGCCTCTCCCTAAATCTCAATTTTCAGACAACTATATAGCTAAGGTATTGAATATCTTGAAGCTAATTTGACTGGGTGTTGTTGCTGATATAAGTCAAATTAGTTCTAAAATATTCAACGGAATGTTTATTAAAATAATAAAGAGATACAATTCATACAACTTGATTGAATATATCGCCTCATTGATGATGTAAATGATTATGATGTCAGCCTACATGTGACATAGTTGATTATGACATCATATGATTGACTGATATAGTGGATTCATCAATGCTGACATGTAATGGTTGAAGGGTTAACTGCTTACTAGTTTGAACAATGAAGTCAGATTCCTTAATTTTATTCACTTTCGTATGATAATTGGTGTTGATTTAAACCTTCAGCCCTCAAACGTGCTCAACAACATTTCAATTACCTCGGAGCCAGTCATTCCAGTGGTAACTTTTCAAAAATGGTCTTCGTGGTCTGCAAATAGACATTTCTCAAGACCACTGCAGAAACCATTTTTGGTCAGCTTGGTTGTTAAGCGGTTAATAGTGACAATGTTACTGTAAGACGTTGCTGTCAAACCACAGCATGTTTTAGCAATATTGAAACTAAAATGAACACGAAACCAGTCATTCCAGTGTTGAATTTTCGAAAACAGTCTTCGCTGGACTTGTAAGTTTGTGATCTTCAATAAGCAAAAGTTGCTATTTTCTTGACAAATTCTGACCATTAAATGCCGAATATTTCTAAGTAACTTTTTGTAAACTCCTATGATAGATGTTGTCTTACATAGACTTATAAATTACATATATTTATCTTCCAAAATTTCTTATTGCACAGATTTTAATTGCTACTAATACACTTTACACTTATAACAAATTTATGAAAACAATATTATTTAATTTACTAACGTTTAATTAATTACATAACTAATTACAGGATTTAACTAAATATTTTTTATGTATTTATTTGTTAGTTTGTCATAGATGCATGCATCGCTATTTAATAAAATTCAAAATGAAATATTTATGGTGAAATAATGTATTCGAATTCAATAATATGAAATATTTCTGTACATAACTAAATAACAGAACAGCATGTTTGGCTGATTCAGTTATTAAGCCCAACACATATATGCTCTAATTGTGTGTTACAGCAAGCTCATAAGTAAGTTAATGTTGTTTCCAACACAAAAAACAAACAAAAATGTTAGTTAGTAAAACATATTCTATTTCATATTTTGAACTTAATTGGAGTTGAATGTCTTCCAAACCAATTACGTTCAAAATATTCAACAGTACATTTTGTTTTGGAAACAATTAGTTCTCTCTGAACTGTACTGTATTATAGATAGAACTATTATCATTGTCCTTATGCTACTGAATGTAAATGCACAATTTGTTGGAGCTGATGACTGGTATAAACCTTGGAAACTGTGTTGCTAAAAACTGTTGTTTCCTTGGCAAAGATATGCTCAAAATGCATACAAGTTTTACTCTTTGAACCCTGACTTTCCAAAAAAGCTTACTTTCATGGTAACTGTACAGGTAAGGTGTTGTATATTTTGAAGCTAGTCTGAAGGGACCTGTTGCTAGCTGCCATACTGATATTATGCAGCAACAGATACCAGGCAAATTAACTTCAAAATAGTTAACAGCATACAGCTCAGAAATAACTTACCATGTTTCCAAGACAAAAACAGAAACATGCAAGTTAGTATAATTTTGAGCGTGATGTAAGAAATGTTCTGCTGAATATTTTGAACATAATAGGATTGGCCTTAGGAAGCAATGTCTTTGAATCCAATTATGTTCAAAATATTCGACATTATCATATAAACACAGCTTTCAGCTCATTTAATATTTCTCGATATGAACATATGTATAATATTCAACAAATGATTTTCATTGGCTAGATAACCCATAAGAGATATTGTCATTGGTTGGATAATGTGTAACGTAATAATCCTACATGCCCTGTGAGACTACAATTGTTTCCTATTAATGATGACGGGTGAGAATATCCACATGGCAGGATATGTTAGATGTATGGTTATGATTTAATTGTTCTAAGGTATATACTAGCTAGTTATGAAATACGTTTGTAAATTTGCATGATAGATGGAGAAATTTGCATGATAGATGGAGAAATTTGCATGATAGATGGAGAGATTTTAAATGGATTAAAAGTAATCTCAAGTCCAAAATAACGATGTTTTGTTTGTCAATATTTGTTGCGGTGCATTGGTCAGCACTCTTATCAAGTGATGTGTTACAGCGACAAAAACGAACAGGTCACAATCGTGTGTTCTCTGTTCAAGCAGATTTCAAGGATTGACTTTATTGGAAGATTTGTCAAAATATTAGTTTATATGATAAATAACATCTCAAACTCAGTCTCATTTAATATGACTTATCAACCTCATCGAAAATTATTGTACGAGCTAATTTTTCGACTCGGTTGATAATAGTGATATTAAACGGCACCTCGTTCCAGATCCTCTATGTACGTTTTATTTTGTTTAGGAACTATTTTAACCCTTTAGCACTCATATCAGCCAAAAATGGCTTCTGCAGTGGTCTTGAGAAATGTCCATTTGCAGACCAAGAGAAACCGATTTTTGAAAATTTTATCACTGGAATGACGGGCTCGATAACTGAGCCAGTCATTCCAGTGGTAAACTTTCAAAAATAGTCTTCTCTTGGTCTGCAAATGGACATTTACGATGAGTAAATTGAAATTTTCTTGTATGAGTTTAAGGGTTAAAGGGTTAATGGATGTTATTTCTGAGATGTACCATAGGTTCTGTAACTTCTGTTGTAGATAATTCTTCCCATTCTGCCTTTCAGGTTCATAGGGTCAATTTCATGATTAATGCAAAGTGATAATTCAGCACTACAGGGATTAACCGCATAACACTCAAATTTGATCTAGAAAATTAGAATTTTATCATAGAAAATGTCGATTTGCAGATCAAGAAGACTATTTTTGAATATTTTCACTGGAATGACTGGCTCGGTTATCGAACCCGTGAGCCATTCAAGTGGTATGGTAAATTTTAAAAAATAGTCTTCTCTTCGTCTGCACATCCACATTTCTCAAGACCAGTACAGAAGCCATTTTTTGTCAACTTTAGTGTTAAATGGTTAATATCTACTATTTTTTAGGTTCTATCAACTGCATTTCTAACAGAGGAACCAACAACAGCGATCAACCAGTCAGATTGTAGGTCCAGCCAGCAACTGCTTTTCATAGATCTACAATATATAACCGTGATCAAGATCGAATAAGAGAAATCCTAGTTTACATGAACAATCTCTCTTGTGTGAAATTCAAGGCAAATTGTATCAACAGTTTCCGAGAAATCTGTAGATCCAGAATTTTTTTATTCAGATTTCGAATATCTGTATGCAGTTCAAAACCAATAATGAGAAATTTATCCTAGCTAACCCATTCGACAAATCCCTGAAAAAGTAAATTCTTTACAACGAATAGCATATTTTGTTGAATATTTTGAAATTAATGTAATTGCAAGCCGCTGCTGCCGCCTAATTATTCAACAGCTTTCCTGTTTGTTTGCCCTGAGTTAGAGATATGGGGGAATTCATCTGTGAAACGGTTAGAAATTGTGGGAAATTGGGGCAATAGTCACAAAGCTATGAACAGCCCATGCAAGATTCATACCAATTTGAAATTTTTTCTTATATCTGCCTTGAATTTAATAATTACCTTGAAAAGTATGTGTGATTTGCAATAATGCATTAAAAAGGCGTTTAAATGTATACATTTGCATGCATATTATTTCTACTCTGTACAAATGTATCACACTTCACAGTAAATAAAAACCTGTATTATGGGTGTTAATTGTTATTCATTGATTTTCAGTCTGTTCATCCCTTGTAAATAGCGGAGATGTTCTCTGAGAGGGCCAACAATATTTGAGGAAAGGCTATACCCTTAAATGGAGATGCCCAGGATTAGACCATTGCAAATGGTTGGCGCATGAAAAAGCGATTGACAGACCCAATTCCAGTACCTTTGCACTCCCCAACAAACCCTCTCCCTTCAATTTCACTGGAGTGGATGGATGTCATGGAAGCCAATCAGTCATTCAAGTGTTAATTTTTATTAAACATTTTTCTCTTGGCCTGCAAATGAAGTTTTTTATATGAGAAATCTTTATTATCTAGATGTTAATCATTATTAACCCTCTCATCGACTAATTCCCTATATTTCATTTTCAACGCAACCATACAGGAAAGCTGAAATATTTCAAGTTTAATTTGACTGGAAGCCATTGCTGCCTTAGGCAGCAACGTATTCCAGTCAAATTAATTAAAAAAAATTCCAACAGAATAAGTTGTATATCGTAAAGAATATATTTTATCATGTATTTGTCGGTGAACGGGTTAAGGTTAGGTGTCTGGTTATTCATGATGGAAAACTGAACGCATAAACAATGTACGTTAACCCGTAACACTCAAGCTGACCAAAACCAACTTTTGCAGGGGCCTTCAGAAATGTCAATTTGCAGAGCAAAAGATTTTTTTGGAAAATTTCCCACACTGACTGGCTTGGTAATTGAGGCAGTCATTCTAGTGTTAAATTTTCAAAAATTGTCTTCTCTTGGTCTGCATATGGACATTCGTCAGGACCACTGCAGAGGGCAGTTTTGGCCGGCTTGACCATTAAAGGGCATGCCTATGACCAGGACTTTCCTCAATAGCTGTAGGGTCCACTGGCAAACATGAGTACAGAATGGCTATATTCCTCTCATCACAGTAAATCACAGGATATAAGATCACAGAAAAAGCCAGAAAGAAGCTCAATTGAATACTATACAAATGTGCTTGGAAATCAGCAACATTTAACAAGTTGATTACTTTCAAAATATTCAACATAATATCTTCTTACACTGTAAGGGTTTGTTAAACCATATTTTGTGTTTAGCACTGAAATTATTAACAAATTAACCCTCGAATTTGTTTTTAAAAAAGAAATAGAAAATGTCCATTTGTAGACCAAGAAGACCTATTTAAAAAAAATTTACCACTGGCTTGACTGGCTCAGTTATCGAGCAAGTCATTCCAGTGATAAATTTTCAAAAATACTCTTCTTTTGAGCTGTAAATCAAAATTTTTCAAGACCACCGCAGCAGTCGTTTTTGGCTAGCCTGAGTGTTAATCATTTACCCCTTGAAATTCCAGTCTCTCAACTTCATGACAAATCTACAAGGAAGCTGTTGCACATTTTCAAAGTTGTTTGACAGGAACCTGTTTCTGCCATGGGTAGAAACACCTCCTAGTTAAATTAGTTTCAAGATATTCAACAGAATATTCCTTATATCACAATGAATTTGTTATTTCTGGTTTGAGGGTTAAATTGTGAAGAAATCACCAGCTTTGATGCTCAGTATTTGGAATATGACAGATTTGAAAAGTGTAGCGCTTGATTAGTAATACTCTGTAGCTACAGTACTGATAATTTTACTGTTGAATATTTTGAACATAATTGGATTGGAAGACATGTGGCCTAAGGTAACATCTTCCAATCCAATTATGTTCAAAATAGTACTATCTAAAATGGGTTTTTTTGGGTTGTTTTTTTTTAAACATCCTAGGTTCTTTCTGAGCTGTACTGTATGAACTAGCAATAGCAGTAGCAGAAAAAAGAGGAGCTGCCATTTCCTGCTTAATATATGGTTACAAGTTGTCTAAATTTAGGTACTGGCAGACTCCTGGTATAAGATGCTTTACTTCAGCTACTGGTTCTTCTGCTAGATGCTGATGCTGATGCTGGTGATGATGAAGGCAGCCAGCCAGCTAGCAAGTCAGCCTATTATATCTCACACTATTGAGTGACAGGATTGGTGCTGATGAGGCCTCATGCCTGCTGACAAGCTTTAGAAGTTCTCAGCTAACTGATTCAAACTTTCTCCTATCTCCCTCCCTTGGAAATGGTGCAGTGTAGTGGGGAGGGCAGGGGTGAGGGGAAAGAGAGGAATAGCTCTACCAGCTGTTGCCAGATGTCTGTAAAGAAATGCTCAAACTCTTTGGCAAGGAGTATGAAGAAGCTTGAGAAACTGATTATAGCATAGTGAATGCTTATCAAACATCTTAACCCTTTCAAGTCCCCATATCTCATTTTCAAGGCAACCAAACAGGAAAACCTTTATATTATGACATTAATTTGACAGCAAGTAGGTGCGGTGCGGCTTTAGGCAGAACCGGCTTCCAGTCAAATTAATTTCAAAATATTCAACAGAATAAGTTTCATATTGTAAAGTATATACATTTCTGTGATTTGTCTGTGAAAGGGTTAACACACCCACCCACCCTCAAAAGGCTCCCTTGATCAGAATCTCACCTGAACATGGGTGTGGTTAACTAACATTCTTCAACACCTGGTGAACTATCTTAACTCTATCACAGACAACAAATGAACCTCCCATTACCTCAATCTGAGGGCAAACAAACAGGAAAGCTGTTGAATATTTTGAAATTAATATGACTGCAGCAATGGCTTTCAGTCATATTAATGTCAATATATTCAATAGAATATGCTATACATCAGAAAGAATTTACTTTTTCAGGGATTTGTTTTTGAAAGCATTAAGGGAGGCCAAGAATGGCTAAGTGTACGAGTAATACTTTGGCTAGAATTGGCTGATCTTAGAATTTCTGATTAAAAGCACTCAAAAAGCTGAGAATAACACCGATATCTGATCTCTCAGTTTAACCGAGTACTTTAACAGGCACAGTCCAGATATATATGACAAATTCTATTTGGTGTAAGGAATATTCTGTTCTGAATATTTTGAAACATTTCACTGGGAACTGTTGCTGCCTATATGGCAGCAACAGGTTCGCATCAAATTTAATAATGTTTCAAACAAGAGGCCCAAGGGACCTGGAAATATTGGCCACTGGCCAAACCGAACAAAACAAGATGACGACTGAAAAAATTTACCAATCTAATTTCTGTGAAGAAGGTTTAGCCAAGTTTCATTAAAATTGGTCCAGTGGTTAATAAGTAGTCTCAGAAATTGTCTGAAAATCCAAGATGGCTGCCAAACACTAAATTTTTATTGATCCACAGTAAACTAGCCATGTCTTCCTGACGTAAACTTCTTAGTCCCTTGAATCATATCTCCCAAATTTCAGCCTGATTTGTTTAGCGATACTGGAGTTGCTTTCGTGAAAACTAGGTCATTCAATATGGCCACTGAAACATTTGGCTAATCAACTTCCTTTGAACAAACTTGGTTCATCTGTTGCCTCAGCTCATGTTTCATGTGTTTTGAATTGATCTCACATTAGCAGTTTTGGGAGGTTTTAAAAGACGTTTCTAAAAATCTGACAAAATCCAAGATCATCACCAGTCAAATTGGCCTATCAGCTTCCTTTGAACAAACCTGGATCTCTATGCACTAAGGATGCATCCTGCTAAGTATAACTGAAATCGGCCCAGTGGTTCTAGAACACATTTTAAATTTCCTATTGCTTTAGCATGGGAGTTTTTGGCAGAAAACAGATCCAAGAGGGCCACCAAATCGTTTATCCAACAGCTTCAAAAGCGCAAATTTGAAATCAGCCAAACACGTTACATTTTAATTGATTCACAGCAACCATGTTTTTTATGTATCAATTTCCATTGAACACAATTTACTGGTCGTTAATTTCCCAAATTTCGGCCAGATCCATTCAGCCGGTCTGGAAAAGTCCTTTTCGTGAAACTTTGTCATCCAAGATGGCCGTCAAACCACTTGTTCCCTTGAACAAACTTGTTTCTTTCAGCTGTTGCCCTAGATGATATTTCAAGAGTTTTGAATCGATTCCCCAAGCGCTTTTGCCTAAGTTGTTTAAAGACGTTTCTAAAAAAATCGGACCAAATCAAAGATGGTCGCCAGCAAAATTGGCTGATCAGCTTCCTTTGAAAAACTTGGATCTCCATGCCCGAAGGATGCATCCTACCAAATATAATTGAAACTGTCCCAGTGGTTCTTGTGAAGAAGTTGTTTAAATGAAAACTTAACGGATGAGGCAGGGACGACGGAAGGCATAATCTCACTTAGCCTTTTTCAGGCAAGACGACCTAAACATTCAACAGCTTTCCTGCATAGACATCTTGAAATTGAGATACTGAAATTATACAGGTTAAAGAGTAACTAAATTAGATTTTTCAACATGCAAGCAATTCAAGTAAACTGTAATGATTTAAATTGTCAAGAGACACTCTATGGAAATGTCCATTTGCAGGCTAAGAGGAGACTACTTTTGAAAATGAATCCATTACAATGGCGTAAAATTAAAAAAAATACTCTTCTTTTGGTCTGCCAATGGACATTTCTCAAGGTCACTGAAGAGACTGTTTTTAGTCGGCTTGAGTGATAAGGCATTCAAGATCCTTAGTCATTTCACCTGTCATAAATAAGCACAAATCACACACAGTAATGGCAGTCATAAGAATCAGAACCCACCCATGCATCCATCTGTCCGTTCCTCTGGATTCGTGTCAAATTTCTTACAACAAAATAATTGTCATAAGACCTCGGTTGAGATTCAATTGCTTAGCAGGTGCAGCTTTATTAATAATTCAGTTTCTGGCCCATTAACGGCGGAACCGGAAGTATTTCCTGTGCCATTATAAGGAAACCGTATCCTTTAAATCCATTAACACTCAAATATGTTCAAGAAAATTTAAATTTCATCACAAAAAATGTCCATTTGGCAGACAAAGAGAAACCTTTTTAGAAATTTATCACTGGAATAACTGGCTCAGTTATCGAGCCAGTCATTCCGGGTGGTACATTTTCAAAAATAGGCTTCTCTTGGTTTGCAAATGAACATTGCTCAAGACCATGGCAGAAGGGATTTTTGGCTGATATGAGTGTTAAAGGGTTAATGAGCCACTAGGCCAAAACCTCTGTAGGGGTCTTGAGATATATATCCATGTGCAGGCAAGAAGCGTATTTTTGAAATCTTACGACTCAGATGATTGGCACGATAAAATTTTTTAAAAACATCTTTAGGCTGCAAATGGACATGTATTAAACAAAACTGATTTCTTTTGACCTTGGTCAATAAAGGGACAAACACCCTGGTTTGTTTAAAGAAAATGAAGGATAGTGCTCCCAAAATGAACAAACGCTATAATACCAAGGGAAAGTGATATTATAATTTAGCAAGCTAAAACTTTAGTGGCTAGATGCTAAAATGTTTTGCAGGATTTCTAGTGAATGTAATTCATGAAAGCTTTCATATAAACTTTACATGACAAGACCATTAATAGGATAACATGTTGTGATATGACCCACTCAGCTAAAACATATTTATAATTCAGAGAAGGGCTTCCCTTCAAACATGGCCTGAATAATTTATGCAAATCATGAAAAAATGACTCAATTCAGGAGTAGTGTGGTGAAATGGAGGCTAAGATAGGGTGGCTGGAGTGGGGTGTCATGTGTGTCTGAATGAGAAGGAAACTGAGAGGTCAAAGCCACCTGCTTATCATGTAACATAAGAATAATACTTTTTAGAGTTGATCTTTAGATAGATATTTTTTACATTTTTGTGCTCGTCAACATACATACAATTTAACAGTAGAGTGTAGGCTATAGTGGCCACTATTACGACATGACATGCCCGCCCGCCCACCCACCCACAGGCACACACATACTTACGTACACATGCACACACGTACTTACGTACACACATACTTATGTACACATGCACACACATACTTATGCATGCACGCACATACTTATGTACGCACGCACACACACATACACACATATGCTCAAATTTGTTCAAGAAAACTTTAATTTTCCGATGGAAAAACAAATCCATTTGCAAATCAAGACAATAATTTTTGGAAATTTACCACAGGAACGACGGACTCGGTTATCAATCCAGTCATGGCTCCTTTATCGAGGCAGTTATTCCACCGGTAAATTATCAAAAATAGCCTTCTCTTGTTCTGCAAATGGACATTTCTCAAGCCTACTGCAGAATCACTTTTTAGCCAGTTTGTGTGTTAACGCAAAAAAGTCACTCACAACTCGCTCCTCCCTGTGACCCCCACCCCAGCCCCCTTCCACAGTTCAAAGCAGACCAAAAATAAATACCGTATTTTCCCTATTTTAACCACCCCTCCCAATTATACCGCCCCCTTGTTTTAGAGAACTGTGAAGAAAAGTAACCAAACAGATGTTAAGATTAACACTTACAGACCGGAAACCACAAATTCTTTATGATGTAAGGGACACAATATTTTGAAACTAATTTGACTGGAAGCTGTTGCTGCCATAGGAAATTAGGCAGCAACAGGTTCCAGTTGAATTAGTTTCAAAATACTCACCCGCTTTCTTCTTTGTATTTGTCTTCAAATTGAGACATTCACATTTCAACGGCCCTTTCACCGACGAATTCCCCATATCTTATTTTCAAGGCAACCATACAAGAAAATTGTTGAATATTTTGAAATTAATATCACTGGAAGCCAAATCAGCAATGTCTTCCAGTTCAATTAATTTCAAACTATTTAACAGAATAAGTTTTACGCCATAAAGAATACCTTTTCAGGGATTTGTCGGTGAAAGGGTTAATGATTACAATGCTGAATGTTATGGGCAGAAAATCATAACCCTGGGTTATTTCAAGCTTATAATGCTTAATTTCTTTCTTCAAAAATTCTTTTGAAAGTTGCAGCTTCATGAGTCATATAACTGTTATTGGAGTTATTATTTAACTCAGACAGCAGATTTTCTTTGCAGCAGAGGGATGGAAGATGCACACTTTAATGGCCCATGAATGGCATGAGGAGTTAGCATTACTTTGCTACTAGTTTTTGGTCAGATGCTCCTCTTTCTAGGCAATGCCATTGCCAACTCTCTACAACTGACCTATCCGGTTACCACAGACTCCTGGTCTACACCCTCTCCTGCTTTCACAGCTGAATTCATAGCCATAACTTTCTTGTTCTAATATGCATCTTGTGTCATCACTAGTCTTCATTTTGACAACAATATTGCTGAAAGCTGTTGCTGTCTAAGACAGCAACAGCTTTCAGCAATATTGTTGTAAAACTTATCACCAGGGTTCAATACAAATGGTTCGAAAACATTTGAGCTCAGCAGTACAATGGTCAAAGCATCATTAAGATCATCTGTTGAACATTACTATTGGAGTCTGGCAGACTGAACAGAAATTCCTTCTTATAGAGCTCTAAAGAACCCCCCCTCCCCACGGCTCCCACCCCCCTCATCAAAATGCCTGAACATCACTTGCTTAAAGTTCTCATGCACTGATAAATTGTGTGTAATTTGCATGAGATGTGAGTGATGTCTTGGTTTATAATGCACACTTATCTCCTTTAACAGTCAACCGTACCAAAACTGTCCTCTACAGTGGTCATGCGGAAAGGCCATTTACAGGAAAAGGCATTATTTTAGAAAATGTATTAATGGAATGGCTGGCTCGATAGCAGAGCCAGTTGACTCGATAGTTGAGCCAGTTATTCTAGTGGTAAATTTGTTAAAAACAAGAGGTTCAAAGGCCTTTAGTGCACACCTGGACCATTAGCATTTGAACCATTTGCATTAAAATATAGCTATAATGGATAATTTTCTGAAAATGTAAAATGGGCACCAAAAAAAATTGACAAATCAGAATTTCCATTTGATATGTTGAAGTCTACTACCACCATAGGATCATTCCACCCAAGTTTTATTGAAACTGGGCCATTGATGAAGGAGTAGCATTTTAAATGGTTGTGGACAATTTTCAGAAAATCCAAGATAGTCACCAAAAATATTGACCAATCAAAATTCTGAATAGATTTTCTGGAGTCTACCACAATAGGGTCTTTCTTGCCAAATTTTGTTAAAATCCACCAAGAGGTTAAGGAGATTCATTCTGAGAATTTCCGGTAACTTTAGTTTTTCACCACAAAAATTTACCAAGCAAAATTCTGAATAGAAGTTCTGGAGTCTACCACGATATGGTCCTTCTACGCAAATTTGTTTGAAACCCACCAAGCGGTTAAGCAAGAGACGTATTTTGACAATTTCCGGTAAATTTTTCATAAAAGCTGTTTTACATACAAAAAAATTGACAAAGCAAAATTCTGAATAGAAAAGCTGGAGCCTATATAGATGGTTGAAATCTGTCAAGCAGCTACAGAGGTTAAAAGTTTTGATAATTTCCAGACATTTTTCATAAAATCCAAAATTCTGATGGAGTCTAGCAAGTGCTATAGAATCCTTCCAACCAAAGTTGGTTTAATTCCATCAAGTGGTTAAGGAGGAGATGTATTTCGACAATTTCCGTTAAATCTTTCACAAAATCCAAGATGTTAACCCCAAAAATTTACCAATCAAAATGCTCAGAATAGAATCTCTTATCACCATTGAATCCTTGCAGCCAAATGCGGCTAAAATCCACAAAGTGTAACACAGCGAGGTACGTAACGCCATGAGTGAGGATGATAGGGAATATGGCACATTTCCACCCCTATGCTACTAACTTTGCCATTATATAGATGGACACGAGTCACCTCACCCTAGGGACACCCACTCATATCACCCTTTAAGCGCCACAAAAATTGATAAAAACAACATGGGGAATAAGTAACTTCAAGCGATAAAAATCGCAGACTCTTTCACCCTATTTTACATTAACCATACTCACTTTCCACAAATTCTAACTACGCGGACAACTGCAGACAACAGCAAACAAAGGCGGACAATGCCCAACTGCTGCGGGCAACCACTGATGATGCAAATTGTTTCCATTGTGGACAACTGCGGACAACAGTTTCTTAGCAACAGTACATGTTGCAGACATTGGCCCCACCTCAGGCCACTATATAACGCACACATCTTGTAGGCCTGGCATCCTGTATTAGATTTACACTAAGATCAGCGTCCAGGGGTAAAACAGCCATTGAGTTCTACAAGAGTGAAGGTTTAATCCTACAGATAATGCAGCTTTGAAGCCCAGAGATATGCAAGCACTGATGCAAACATGGGTTTGGTGTTCCCATTGCTCAGCTCCACTCCATCACACCGCTTCCACAAGATGCCTACCACGAAGCCAACACAGCCAGTGATAGCAGACATCTTCCTGGACTCCGACAGGGCTATTGTAGTGCTTCTATACGATCCTACGACATCACCAACCAGCTGACCATTAGTGGGAGCGTGAATCTCATTGGATCCGTTCCAATGGATACAATCGCTATCATCCATGCTGACTGGCAACCCACTTTGTATCACTGCCGGTCGCAAGAAAATCCACAAAGTGGTTAAGGAGATGAGTTTTGATAATTTAAATCAAGGATTTTAATCCCAAAAATTTACCAATTTCTAGAACCTGCCACCACATGGTCCTTCTAGCCAAATTTGGTTAAAATCTGTCACGCAGCCAAGGAGATGCTTTTTTTTTTACAATTTTCAGTAAGTTTCTCATAAAATCTTATAAGATTTTCACAAAAAATTGGCCAATCAAAATTGTGAATAAAGGTTTGAAGCAATACCACCATAAAATCTTTTCCGCCAAATCGCTGAACTCAGTCAAACCGTTAAGCAAGAGATGCGATTTGACGGAGGGCGATGGATGCTCGCCATGCCATAAACTCACTTGCCCTTCAAGCTAGGTGAGCTAATAATCAACCACTGATCTAGCTTTTAATATCTGGTGTAAATCATTGAAACATGGAAGTGACCAGTACAAATCAATTGGACAAGACAGGATGGTTTTAATTAAATACTAGACAAAGCTAATGTCATGTGTGTATGCTTAATGAGCTTGAGAGTAGCACTACAGGAGGGAAGGGTGGGTGGTTCTGTTTGGCAAGAGCTCATTAGAGCAATAACAGTCAGGGACAAAGAAAGACCAGATTAATTCCATGTGGACACACAGCCAGCAGGAGGGTGCCAGTGGCTCTTAAACCTTTCACTGACAAATCCCGGGAAAAGTAAATTCTTTATGATATAAAACTTAATCTGTTGAATATTTTGAACTTAATTGGCTTCCAGTCAAATTATGTTCAAAATACTCAACAGTTTTCCTGTATGGATTGCCATGAAAATGAGATATGGGGAAATCATCGGTGAAGGGGTTAAGTATAGCCTAATTTAATTAGCTCCAGAGAGAGTGCGAGAGAGAGAGAGAGAGAGAGAGAGAGAGAGAGAGAGAGAGAGAGAGAGAGAGAGAGAGAGAGAGAGAGATGTTGTGAGGGTAGTACTAGTACATCCCTCCCTTTCGCTCCAGAAGTGGGGAAGGAGAAAATAGTGGGATTTGATCTGCCAATCATGAGCATCTTACATCAGAATCAAATATGTCACAATTTTTTTGCTGATGTCACAATGAAAATAAAGACCAAAAAGTCCATGAGGAATGCGTACGAATGATATGTCTTTGGTGAAATTACAACT
This sequence comes from Chaetoderma sp. LZ-2023a, assembly GCA_034401795.1. Classification (NCBI taxonomy): domain Eukaryota; kingdom Metazoa; phylum Mollusca; class Caudofoveata; order Chaetodermatida; family Chaetodermatidae; genus Chaetoderma; species Chaetoderma sp. LZ-2023a. The sequence continues at coordinate 58,556,136 of CM067369.1, read as the reverse complement.
TAGTAAACAGTCTGTTGATCATTGAATATTTTAAAACAAATTTGACTGGGAACTGTTGCTGCCATAGGCTAGCTAGCTAGCTAGAAATGGATCCGTCAGTTGGTATTCACTCAACCAGCATCGGTCAGCAAAACATTGCTTCCAAAATGGACATAAACCTTAATTTCTACAAGCGCTCTATAACAACAAAGGTCCAGTGCTGATTACTTCCCTCCGCACTGGCCCAGGCATTTGTAAGTAACAGTGTGCGAACCAGATTTAAAACTCAGATAATTGTATCCAGGTACCAAATTTAAAGTCAATACACCGTTCCCACATTGACGTCATTATGCCGGGATTCCTCTAAATCAACTCTCAGGGCAGAACTGCTGGCTGGTAACGCCACCAACAAGCAGCTGACCCCCATTGAGCTACTATTGCATTAAAATACACTGCAATTTAAACAGGTTCTATGACAAACTAAAATCACTATATTATTTACGTCATACAAAAAGTACATCATCGGAAAGTGTATTCAATTGCCTAGAAACATTAATGCATTATTTTTTATTCAATTTTCACTGGGTTATTTGCGTATATAACATACACCATTATACCTAGATTCATTAAATCAAGTGGTCAATAGGGGCTATTTTAAAATTACAATCGACTGTATTGAATTTTACAAAACTATAAAAACTAACACAGAAACTTATTAAAAAATTGGCATATCTTTCCAATGTGTGACTTCAATAATATTATGAAATTAGTTCTTCATATAAAAAATTTAATTTGCTTAAAGTGTTGTATTTGATTCCAATTGTAATGTAATTCTGTTTGTGCATCGGCTATTCATGTTACCAGCCAGTAGTGGTATGCGCAATGCATTCTCGGAATGTATTTTCCCAAAATACGCTAATGTGGGAAAGGTCTATTCAGAAAGTTATGTGCCAGAAACCAAGTTTCTCAGGGGAGATAACTTAATTGGCAAATAAAGAGATTTGGCTGAAAAGCATTCCCAACCGATGTCTTCTCACAAGGTATACCTGTACCAAGTTTGAAACTAATCTATCCAAGGTTTTCTAGAGTAGTGATCAGGGAATCAAACATTTGACAAAACATACAGGGGAGATTATTTACATACATAATTATGCAACCACCATTACATGCGAGTGGGCGTGGGTGGGTGGGTGGGTGTACTTAATGCAGAAATAAAAGAAATACTAACTTCAACCTGGGAAAAGAGCATAATTGGAAGTCCGTCCACCCACCCCTAAATCTTTGTATTACAACATAGAAAATTAGATACTTCTCATCACTTTCCGCACATCCGCATCACTATCCCTATATATGCTATCTATTTATGTTGCTCCCTGGCAACTCATGCCTTCATGCAGTGCTATGTAATTATGTAAATTTCATATTTATATGCAGTCTGTGTGTATGTGTGCATGTATGTATGTAATTATGTATTTTGTGTATGCGTGCATGCATGCGTGTATATGATTATTTATACATATATATAACTTTTATGCCATGTTATAAATCATGTTCATTTGGCTATGTCTTTCTGTATTAAGATTTTGTGCCAATAAAATATTCTATTCTATATTCTATGCTATCCTACTCCTTATCATCCCAAGCTAAAAAATGGCGGGGCATAGTTTGAGATGGATCACTCCATTTAAGTGTTTTACTGCCAGCAAAATCAATGAATGTATAATCTGCGGTCTGCTTATGTTTACATGTAAATAGTCTATCATATAACACATTATACATGTATGATGTATTTATTACTATTGTGATATCATCTGCTTAATCATATTGTATTGTATTTTTTCTCTTCTGTATTTGTTTTGCAGTATCCTTATGCCTGGATTGAGCAGTAAAATATTTACTTACTTACTTATCACCAATTTAACTATCTGCCTGCTAAACCTCTGCAAACTACATTTTCTATGGGGTTTAACTTTGAATATGTTGAATATTTTGAAAACAATTTGACTGAAAGTTGTTGGTGGCTAAGCCACCAACAACTTTCAGACAAATTGTTTTCAAAATATTCAGCATATCCAGAGTTATTGCCTGTTAAAATTATTGTTGGGTGGCTTGCAACAGTTAGACAGTTAACCTTCTTATAATGCACAATCAGAGAACATCTGGAACTCATTGATTACACAGGAAACAGGAGCATTTCAAAGTTCCCATCGCTGAGAATGGGGAAGGGTGGAGTGTTGATTAAGACCCTAATGACTATAGCTAGGCTAGGCGGGGAGGGGCCGGGTGGGTGCTGCTGGTGGAAGAAGTCAAATGTACTATGTGGGAATGGAAGAATTAAAAGTACATGAGAACTTACTTGAGTTATTATGCAGTCAGAAATAAATTAACATGTTTTCCAAACAAAATAAGATGTACTGTTGAATATTTTGAACATAATTAGATTGGAAGATATTGGTACCTATAAAGGCAGCAGCGATGTCTTCCAATCCAATTATGCTCAAATATTCAACAGAACATTTCTTACATCAAGGAACGCAATCTCGGACCACTGAAGACGGGAAAGAAGCGGGAGGTCAGGGCGCTAATCATCAACAAAATTGTACTAATTAACACATTTCTATTTTTGCTTTGAAAACAATGGTCCTTTCCAAGTTTATCCATCCACCATATAACATCATATGATGTCATAACCAACTACGTGACATTTAAGATGATGTCATAATCATGAATGACTCGATATTGTCCGTCCTTAATGGCTTAATGCATAATAGTCCGACACGTTGTACAAATTGTATGTCTTTACCATTTAATAAATATTCTGTTGAACATTTTGAAACTAATTTGACTGTACAGTTGTGCCCAGTCAAATTAGTTTCAAAATATTTAACAGCTTATCTGTAGTTTTCTGGAAATTGATAGTCAGGGAGTTCAGAAATCGATCGATCCCAACATGGATAGGTGTGGGTGGAGATAGAGATGGGTAGGGCATGGCTAAAATGGGAAAGGTTGATTCCTAGAATATTTCCGAGCTGCATTGCATACTATGTAGTGTTACTACAGAGCTGTCAATGTGACCTTTCCTATACATTATTGTCTACTCTGTGATATTTTACCTCATCCAGAGACCCCCTGCATTTTGGGACCAAAAGCCAGACACATATATCCTATAACAATTCATCTACAGGTATTAACCATTTAATCCTCGATTTTGCTTGCAGACCAAGAGAGGATATTTGAAAATTTACCACTGGAATGACTGGCTCGATTATCACCCTAGTAATTCCTGTTATAAGCTTTAAAAAAATAGACATCGCTTGGTCTGCAAAAGGAAGACCAGTGCTGCAGCTGTTTTTGTCCGCCTGAGTGTTAACAGCTTAACAGTCAAGCCAGCTACAACACACTTCTGCATTGCTTTTGAGGAATGTCTGTTTGCATGCCAGCCCCCAAGAACACTATTTTTCAAAACTTACTACTGGATTACCTAGCTCTATAATTCCAGTAATAAAGTTTAAAGAATAACATTTTCTTGACCTGCAAGTGGACATCCACTGAGCAAAGTTTTTGACTTTCTGGCCAAACTTGACCATTAATCGGTTAACTGTCTGTCTGCGGAATGTCTGCAGACTACATTTACCATGGATGCTGAATAATTGGATAAGAATTTGACTGAAAGTTGTTGGTGACTAACACACCAACAACATTCAGTCAAATTGTTATCGAGATATTCAGCATATTCAGTGTTAGGGCCTATTGAAATGATTGTCTGGTGGCTTGCAGTACTCAGTTAAAAGCCTGCTTGATTATGCCGACCAATTGTTTTTCTCCAGAGGGGGGGGGGGGGGGGGAAAAGGGGGGGAAGGGGAAGATTAAAGCAGAGTCTGCTATGTATCCAGCATATGATAGATAATTTGATGCTAAATGAAAATGCCTCTGAAACGCACAGACAATAAAAACAAATATTATCAATGACATAATGATATTTAACAGAATTATTTATGGCTTGAACAATCTGCCATTCCTAAAATATCACTCAGTATTACACCCACATGTACGCACGCCACTTTTGAATCTAAACGGGTGTGAGGATATCAATTCAAATTTGAAAGCCGTGGATAGTTATTCTGACTGTGTTCCAGCAATGACCATCCTCTGTAATAGCAATTGTGGGTCGATTTGCGCTGTTTCTCCATCACTGTTCAGAGTGGATTTAGATCTCATTGTTATTGCCTGTGATTTATACTTTCAGAAGGCAAAAACGACCACATTTATTCCATCCATTTCCCTCAAAATATTACTACCTATGTCCTTAGCACTATCTATGTTTACAGAAAATGGGCTGTAACACCATTCACAATATTTTGGATATGTTCACTTGTTCCGAGTAAGCCAAATATTTCAAATTATCAGAAGTCTCTTTGTCTTGTTTGGGAAACATCGGTTTGCTGTTCACTGGTCTGATAGCTGACGTTTGCTAAGTCCTGCATGGCACTGTTTATTTCGGCTGAAATCTGTGTCATAGTCATTCCCCTTCCTCGTGTCACACCAACTGTCATCTTAATGCATCTCATTAGCACCTGTTTGATGACAAGGTCAGGTGATATCCCAGCCCAGTATTGATCTGTCCTATGAACGGCTTAGAGACCGCCATGAACAAAGCTTTCATAAATAATGGGGTGCTGTTCCTCCAATTTCTACCTTGTTTTGTAGGTAGATGTTTAGGGATTTGATATGCAAGTTATGCTGCCATGAATGATATCATATCAGCCAATGTGCAATGATGCAAGTTTCTGTTCCCAGTCCTTTCTGATTGCAAGAAAGCATGGACTAAAGTCTATCATGTTCATGTACTGGAACCACAATCAAGCCGTGCAGTCTTTTCCCTTTCGGCTTTTCACCTCTTGGATAATATTAAGCTACAATTTGAAGGGTTTCAGGGACGTGAATTTCCACTTCTGTATTTGCCACGACATTGTCGTACAGGTCGGTCTTGGACATTTGCCGAGAGATAGCGTGATTTTCCACAGCACGTCTGCAGCTGATACCCACACTTCCTCCGACTGTTTAGTAAGTGATATATATGTCAATGCTTTAACACCGTCAGTCTCTTGGAACAAGTGCACACGGTTGATCCATTCAACATTGGCTATGTCCTTTTCTGACACGGTTACATGAGGTATCACAGGATCCACCCATCGGTCAATTTTTTGGTGTAATGCACTATATCAAACCCATACCACAGAATGTACCATGTCCATCAATGGTCTTGATGATATGGGCGACATTATCAGCACAGGCATCACTTCTCTCATATTCTTGAATCTCCGCATAAGAGCAGCTAAACCTATGTGTCTACGGTATCAATGATGAAGCTTGATCCAAAATGATGATTGATGCATCCCAACACCTATCTGATAATAATGTCTGAGGTATTTGATCGTCCGATATCATATCTGCTAGTGCTCCACTAGGGTCATAACTTCTTATTTGAGCGGCTTAGTATTCAATGATCAGGACAGGTGGATACATGTAGTACGACGTAACAACATGTGCAAATATTCACTAGAAGATGATATAAACATTGTTGTTATGTGCGCAGCCAAATAAAACAAGAGGCCCAAGGGGGCCTGTGTCGCTCACCTGGAGCACCATCAATTTTTGTTAAAATTGTTCGTGGGTGGTTTAGCAGTCTTTTAAATGAGTTTGTGAACATTTTTGCAAGTGCAATATGGCCGCCAAACACACTACATTTTGATTGGCCCATGGCGTCCATGTTTTTTTTGATGGATCAAATTCCTTTGAACAAATTTTAATGGCCCAAATTTTGGCCTGATCCCTTCAGTGGTTCTGGAGGAGTCGTTTTCGGGAAAACTAGGTGATCCAAGATGGTCGCCGAACCATTTGGTCAATCAAGTCCTCTTGAACAAACTTGGCTTACCTCTTGGCCTAGATGAAGATTCCCCAAGCGGTTTCGGAGAAGATTTTTAGACATTTCCTAAAATCGGCCAAAATGCAAAATGGCCACCGGGCAAACTGGCCGATCAGGTTCATTTGAACAAACTTGGATCAATATGCCCTAAAAGATGCTTCCTGCCAAACATAATTGAAATCGGCCTAGTTGTTCTCGAGAAGAAATTTTAAATTTCCCATTGTTTTAGCATGGGAGCTTTTGACGAGAAAATTATCCAAGATGGCCGTCAAACTGTTTATCCGACAATTCCGAAAATGGCAAATTTGAGCTCAGAATACCCAAAAACACATACAGAACCAATTTTGGTCTCAAAATCCATCAAATAAAAATATCCAATATGGCTACCAAACAGGCTACATTTTGATTGGCGCACGACAGCCATGTTTTTTGACGGAGCAACTTCCCTTCAACAAACTTTAATGGCCCTTAGTCTCTGATCATATCTCCCAAATTTCAGCCTGATCCCTTCAGCGGTTCTGGAGTAGTCGTTTTCTGGAAAACTATGTCATCCAAGATGGCCGCCGAACCATTCTGTCAGTCAAGTCATCTTGAGCAAGCTTGGCTTACATCTTTCCCTAGATGAGGTTTCATAAGTTTTGAATCAATTCCCCAAGCGATTTTGGACAAGATTAGCCGATCGGCTTCATTTGAACAAACTTGGATCCCTATGCCCTAAGGATGCTTCCTGCTAAATATAATTGAAATCAGCCTAGCAGTTCTCCAGATGAAGACATTTTAAATTTCCCATTGCTTTAGTATGGGCGCCTTTGGCGGGAAAATAATCCAAGATGGCCACAAAACCGTTTATCCGACAGTTTCGAAAATGGCAAATCCATCAAATAAAAAAATCCAATATGGCCGCCAAACAAGTTATATTTTGATTGGCCCACGGCGGCCATGTTTTTTGACGGATTAACTTCCCTTGAACAAACTTTAATGGCCCGTAGTCCCTGATCATATCTCCCAAATTTCGGCCTGATCCCTTCAGCTGTTCTGGATAAGTCGTTTTTGGGAAAACTAGGTCATCCAAGATGGCCACCGAACCATTTGGTCAATCAAGTCTTCTTGAACAAACTTGGCTTACCTCTTTCCCTAGATGATGTTTCATGAATTGATTCCTCAAGTGGCTTCAGAGAAGAAGATTCTTAGACGTTTCCTAAAATCTGCCGAAATCCAAGATGGCCGCCGGCCAAATTGGCTCTATTTGAACAAACTTGGATCCCTATGCCCTAAGGATGCTTCCTGCCAAATATAATTGAAATCGGCTCAGTGGCTCTTGAGAAGAAGTCGTTTAAAGGAAAAGTTGATGGACGGACGACGGACAGTCGCCACGGCATAAGCTCACTTGGCCTTTCATGGCAGGTGAGCTAATAATCATGAGGCACCTAATGACATTTTTTAAACATGTTGATTTTGCCGCTTTTCGGCATTAACCCCGCCATATTTTAATCAGACTGGGCTTTAAATTTTTTACTAATGTCTATTGAATTGAAATGTATCCCTATTGTATATATAACAAATTTGGTGGAAGATGGTGCTGCAGTAGACAGCAACATCGTCCAACAAAATTGTTGAAAAATAAACACCAGTTTCTTTGATATTCACGCAGTAAAAGATAGAATATTTACATCAGTGTGTTAAGGGTTAAGGTGAACCATCTAAAACAGGTGTATGGAAAACACCTGATTTATAAGAAAGACAGGCCCAGAACAACATGATTATAGACATAAAATGTAGGGTTTTGGTTCAATTTATACCAAATACATGACATTTATTTGAATCAGAATGAGACTCCTAAATGCATAGATCCCTATTTTCTGACCATGAAAAAACCCTGTTCGGCCAAATATATACACCTGTGCAAAAGTTAAGCACCAGCAAAAACAATAGAACATAGAAACATGATGGTACAACTAGGCTGCCATACTTTTTGTCCCCGCGTTAGCTGACATAATTCCAAGTACGAAATGCACATGCATGCATGAATTCACGCCGCTTGATGTCCGTGCATGGTGGGAAACAGCACACGTGTTCAGTTATGTAAAAGTCCAGTTTGAGGTGTAGAACATTACATACAGATTTAGGCGACAAGATTAGGAATTTTGTGTTCATGACCGTGGTTTATTTGTACAGAGAGAATTAGCTCTTGATTGTGAACCGCTATGGCAAGACGAAGGTTAAGTGATCGTGTGAAATGGCAAATCATAGGCATGCATACCACTGGTATGTCATGCAGAGAGATTGGCAGACAGCTGAACATTAACCATACTGTAATCAGTCATTTGATTGCAAAACATGGGCAAACTAACGAGGTGAAGGACAGGCCTAGATCTGGAAGACCGAAGAAGACTACTGCCCGTGATGATCGAGCCCTAGTATGCCTTGTTAGGAGATCTCCATTCACCAACAGCAGAGTGCTCAGCCAGCAATGGGAAACGCGCAATAGAGTGTCAATGTCTACCGTCAAAAGGAGACTGTATGCTGCTGGCATGAAAGCTAGGAGACCTGTCAGACGTCCTCTCCTCACTGCACACCACAAAGAGGAGCGTCTGAGGTGGTGCAACGAAAGAAGACACTGGAACATGAGATCCTGGAGACGGGTACACTGGTCCAATGAAAGTCGGTTCCTGCTTCATGCCACAGATGGTCGAACTCGTGTATGGAGGTCCAGACGCACGCGTACGACCAACGTAACATCATGGAAGAAGTTCCATTTGGTGGAGGTTCCGTTATGATATGGGGGTGCATCTCATTTGATTGTAAGCTGGATCTGTTGACTGTACCTGGAACACTAAATGGACAAAGATATCAAGATTCCATACTGGATAGAGTTGTGGTCCCTCATTTTGTAAATCATGCACCTGGAACCCACCCTATATTCATGGATGACAACGCCCGACCACATCGTGCTAGAGCTGTGCATGAATACCTCCGCCAGAATGCCATCGAAACCCTACCATGGCCAGCAAGGAGCCCTGACATGAACCCTATTGAGCATATCTGGGACATTCTGGGAAACATGGTGAGAAGGAGGGATCCTCCTGTGCAGAACCTACAGGAATTAACAGACGCACTCCATCTTGAATGGCAATGAATACCACAATGGCGTATCAGTCGGTTGGTGACCAGCATGAGACGTCGTGTCCAGGCCGTCATCCAGGCACAAGGTGGATATACCCGGTATTAATAATGACAGTCTCAAACTCGTGCACAGATGTTAAACTTCGTTTTCAGACACCATTAATGACAATCTAGCCACGTGTGTCAACTGTAGGGCAATAGTTGTCAGTTGTGTCAACGTAACCATATTCAAGCCTCGTTTTCAAGTTCAAACAAAAACATACAGTGTTTCCCCACCATCATAATCAGCATTCCTCTAGTTGCATTATTACCTCTTGCACTAAGATGGATGGGTACATAAATGTTTATGCTATTGCTTTCTTCATAGCACATGAATATACCCTCGCATGTGCGTAAAAATAGGGTGGTGCTTAACTTTTGCACAGGTGTATATAAAACTATATTTTTAATATATCATGTAGATAGATGCCTTTGTCGAACAACAAGACCTTCTGGGTTTGACCATTTTCGGCCCTAGATTGACTGGACTGTTGTATTAATTACCACCTAACATTCAAGCTGGCCAAAAACGGTTTCCGCAGCTGTCTTGAAAAATGTCAATTTACAGATGAAGAGATTTTTGAAAATTTATCTCAGTCATTCCAGTGATAAATTTTCAAAAATATTCTTCTCTTGGTCTGAACATTGACATTTTCTATGATAAAAATTTAATTTTGTTGAACAGGTTTGAGCGTTAAAGGGTCAACTGCATTACCGTTGCTATGTTTTTAAATTGATTGTAAATGGTGATAGTTGACCTTTTCATTTAACAACAAAACAATTAACTCTTTAGCGGACAAGATTGGTCAAATCAATTGAAATTTTTGTTTAGAAAATACCCATATGCGGGCCAATAGCGTATTTGTGAAAACTTACCATTGGAATGACTGACAGGTGCAGTTATAGAGCCAGTCATTCCATTGATACATTCTCATAAATATTCTTCACTTTGCCTGTAAATGGACATTCCACAAGACCACTGCATAGGCCAGTTGGCAGGCTTGCGACATAAGAGCAAAAATAGTTAGCAAAAATAGTTTGTGCTAAAAATATGAAAATATTGACCCGAAAGACAAAGATTCAGGATGACTACCAATACAGAAATCAATTTCTAGCCATGCCCAACCCATTTCTAGCTATGCTCCACAAACATTGTACAGAGTTATATTTTGAAACTAGTTTGACTCAGAGCTGTTGCTGCAACAGTTTTCAGCCAATTTATTTTTTAAATATTCAAGTGAATGTTTAATGTTTATTGTATTGTAAATATACCACAGATATACGATTCGTGACCGACTATTGCTATTTTTTGTGACAGCATTGCGTCATTTTGATTGTGAAGTGAGATAAAAAGTGATGTATTCAGTTATGATGTCATATACTTACCCCTTTAACACTCATATCAACCAAAAAATGGCTTCTGCAGTTGTGGCTTCTGCAGTTGTCTTGAGAAATGTCCACCTGCAGACCAAGAGAAACCTATTTGTGAAAATTTACGACTGAAATGACTGGGGCTATAACCGAGCTAGTCACCCAGCGGTACATTTTCAAAAATAGTCTTCTCTTGGTCTGTAAATCGACGTTATCTATTAGAAAATTGAAACTTTCTTGAACAAATTCGAGTGTTAAAGGGCTAAGTGACATATCAGATCCCTCCATTATTAACATAATCATATTTTCCAAACTAATCAGTTCAATGGACCACACCTGGTTAGCAAATAATCTTATACCATATATCTATTAATATCTTTCTATGAAGTTGCACTTATCAGGGCAAGTGTGAGAGTCTTTAGAACAGGTTTGGGAGATACTCCTCCTGGCAGCTTTCCAAAGTGCCATTTGATCCTAAAACATTAATCCTGCAATGACCCTTGCTCAGTATATTTTCCAAACTTCAAAGATGATGCTATATTTAATTTTATCTACTAGTGGCAATCTGTGCAGAGTAGCTTAGGAGGAACCAGGGCAAATGAGTGATGCTTGTAGTTTTAGAAGCAGAATGCTAGTGTTAGAGGTTGTCAGGTGTGACAGAGGGGGAATGGCAGGATTTTGGGGGCAGGGTTGGAGGATACTTCCAGTGATTCAATTGTAGCTAGAATGAATAAAATGCAGAAGCATTTTATTAAATGCTTGCGGGTTGTCTAAGAATAAAGCAATTAACCTGTCTAATGCAACCACCTTTTACTGAGCAAGACGTAAGCAAAAAGGTTTTCCAAGGAATGAGTAAGCGCGTAGACTGCTAATGCTGTGTCTTCCAGAAATGGTGATATGGATATGGAAATCTGAGCATTGTGGAACATCGCAAACAGGTTGACATGAGGGAAACAGAGATGGTAAATATATGTACCAGAGGCCCTTTCAAATAGATGTAGTACAGGCCTTTTTAATTCCCACTGGTGTGAACAAATTTCATACTGGGTTTCGACAGCTGATCAACATGAAAGTTCATTTGACCTAGAATTTGAGCCGCTGTGAGAATAATGCTGTGATCCCTGCTCCAGTCCAAAAGTCAACACTCTAGATATAGGGGAATTGACTTTACACCCACATGTTTGTTGATAGATCACCACTGATTTGACTTAATGAATCAACCGGATGGAGTACATCTGGCTACCGATTGATTGAGAAGGGCCTTTTTCATGGCCCTAAGTTCCATAATATTTAAAGGCCTTTCCTCCTCATTAGAGCAAAGACCTGGCACTGACTTGGAGTCCAACAGCAGTGTTGACCTGTGACTAATGTGCTTTCTCACACTTTGGTTGAAATCGGCCTGGCAGTTCTTGACATGTCATTTAAAGCAAAAACTGATAACAAATGGTCGATGGACTGTTGTCATGGTATTATGTCCACTTGGCCTTTCAGGTCAACTGAGCTAAGAACTGTTAAAGTGTACTTCTCTGACCTTACACACAAGAAAGGCGATACATCGCTGAGAGACAGACAGACAGGAAAGCAGGCAGGCAGACAAGCAGTCAGACAGGCAGGCAGGCAGGTAGACAGACACACACAGTCAGGCGGGCGGGCGGGCTGGTGGGCAGGTAGATAGGCAGGCAGGCAGGCGGGCGGGCGGACGGACGGACGGGCGGGCGGGCGGGCGGGCGGGCGGGCGGGCAGAGACAGACAGAAAATATAACATCTATACAAGAACAGAAAAAAACATTGCTAGATTAGGAGACACAACAAGGTCACAGAACTGGAGGGAGGGAGGGAGGGAGGGGGTAGGGTGGGGGGAGGGGATTGATGTAATACATTTTTAAGTTCCAGCAAGAGCAACATGTTGTTCAACAAATCCTCAACAAACAAACAAAAAATCTTAAAGCAAAAAATATCTGAATAAAAGTAACATATAAAAAATTTAAATTTAAGCATAATTTAGAGGGTTGTGCCTAAATTTCCTAGTAGGCCAAAATGGCTGATATATTGAGTGAAAATTACAGTCTCAAGTTTTCTTCAATCATGTTGTTGAGCAAGCTGACAGTTACAGTTAGCTTTTCCATCTCTGAAATCAATCTATCTCATTTCAGAACAACCATACAGGAAAGTTATTGTATATTTTGAAAGTAATTTGACTAGAGGCTGTTACTGCCTAAAGAAGCAACAGCTTTCAGCCAAATTACAAAATATTTAACAAAACATTTCCTGCATCATCAATAACTTGTTATATCTAAGCAGTCAGCTACTAGGGTTAACTTCACAGCTCTCTACTTTATCATTGCCATCTTTACCTAGGAATGCCAGGAATTCGCTAACCAAACTGCTGCCATGCCCCGAACACATATGTAAGAGTCATTCTTATTGGCTGTCAGTTGAGAAGCAAAATCACATGGTCTATAGGCGTGGGTCCTGAGATGGAGATGGGATGCTGTCAGTCATGATGGAGAAGGCTTGGCTTAGCTGATGTGTGTTCCCTAATATGCAGAAGAGAGTTCTTGTGAGCGCTCTCAGTAGTGCACGCAAGCTACCACATCCATCGCCTACAACCAAGCAGCTTTTATACAATCTCTCAGACACCCAGTGGGTGGGTTCCTGGTTCAAATTTAGCTCAAATCCAGTAACTAGAGCAAATAGCACAGACTTCCAGGCAGAAACCTAGAGTATTTGCAGATAAAGATCAGACTATTACAGTAAATCTTATGAAGTTTAAAACTACACTCAATATCAACCTACTTTTCTTTCAACCTGACTTTGGTTTCTTCAAATAATTATATTACTACACAATTTTAAGATGCAACCTCTCACAATGGGGAAATCATCATGGAAAATTACCTGCTGTCAAAAAAACCCTGCATTAAAATATTATGGCTATCCAATGGGGAGAGTTATTGGGATTTTATGGTTTTCGAGAATTACCGTTGCCAATATCAAGGTAGTCAAAATAGCATCAAGCTCATCATCTTTAGCAAGCAAGCAACCAATCCAACATACTATCAATCTTGTGCAAAGCTTCAGTAGCTTATGCGATGTCTGGCTGTGTCTGTGCAGTTCCTAGTAGTAGGTACGGCTTATTCCCACCCACCACTCTCCCCTCCCTCCCACATCCCCAGCTCAGGTGTGATGAACTGATACTCCGCAGGAGAAAGAAACACACTGTGAATTCAAAGCCAGCGAGAATGGAGAATGTAAGTTAGCGCAGCAGATGATCACCAGCGTAGAAGATAGCATTGATATGCTCATCTCAGCCCGCTGTACAGCCTCTGCTCATCAGTGAGTGCTGTGGCACACTTCTGTAAAAGGGAAACATGCTCCATACTTCTACATCTGAGACACACATTTACACACACACATGCACGTACATACATACAAACTCACATAATGTGTATTCTCAACAACACATTAGAGAATGGATCATCAGCCTTTCTAGTCCATGCTATTCTCCCAAATTCTCCCACAAATATACCAAAAATACCATGTGCCTCCTTCTAAGTTCGCTATTTTACCTGACACTCAACAATATTTCTATAGCGGCACGCATGCATGTCTCTTCAGGCTTTTGTGCATCGTTACATCACAACATGGCGAGGTCCCAAGATAAACCGCAAGTCGCATGGATTCTCACGTCAGTTACTTCGGGGCCGATTTACCTACGCACGTTTGGACAGCTAGCATTATTAAAACAATTCACGGGGCACAGGTAAATGTCCTGCGCTTACTATAGCAATTATCGCCGACAAACAACAATATAAGTGAACAAGGATTTGTCAGTCATAGCTGAGGAGGCAACAAGACAACGATATTCTGTGAATTCTGAGCACCAGTACATGGCTGTACCCACCATTTACCGATTCCACAGCACACGACATGACAAGATGATTGTGTAGTATGCCTGGATATATGCTTCTAGCGAGTAGTACAGGTAATGAAATAATACGCAGTGGAACATCGGCGACACGTGTCTGTGGAATACCGATAACAGACTCACGTTGTGCCATTACTATCACCTCTGATCAGTAAGTGCCCAATGTTGTGTGAAAACAGTTTACAACTTTGTGTGTTTTATTTTTGCATCTGTATATCTAGATAATTTGCATGATTTTAAAGTTGATATTTAATTATAATAACAAAGTTACGTGCTGAATTATCACCTTGCATTATTCCAGCTAAATGGTGTACATTTTGAAAACAATAATACTGTAACATGTTGATATCTAAGATAGCTTAGTCTTAGATAGCAACAGTTTATAGAATCATTGATTGCCAAACGCAACAAGCTGTCCTATACCACCTGCTAACAATCAATGACTTTTCGGGGTTGAATCACCATAGTATTTGGGCAGTTCTGTTCTTCATACAGGTAACTGAATTCATCCAAGCAATGTCAGTTTATTATCTGCCTGATTGCAAATAAATTTGGTTAATGCATTACCAGCTTTAGGAAGCTTGCACTCCCAAAGTCAACATTCTGCTTTTCAATTGGTCTGATTATATAAACTTACAGGGACTATATTAGATACTAGATCTGGCTAGTTTATATCCAGCTTTATAGCTGACTCGGGCAGGAATAACATTTTAACTCTCAAGGCAGTCAAAAACGCCTTCTGCAGTTGTCTTGAGAAATGTCCATTTGCAGAACAAGAGAAGACAATTTTTGCAAATTTACCACTGGAAAGACAGTCATTTAAATGTTACATTTTCAAAAATAATCTCTTGGTCTGAGAAAATTGAAATTTTTGGTAACAAATTATGTGTACTTCTGACATCTCAACAGATACTATTAATTCGAAGCCCACTTAGAACAATGTGATAACAAATACAGACATACAGCATATACTGATATTTAGTTGAGACTCAATCATACTGCGAGTTTGTCAATCTGCCATTCAGTCAAATTCTTTACATTTCTGAAAATCGATGCTGCCTAAGTTGCAAACATAGCGCATTGCATTGTTTCATTTGCTTAGACTGGATGGATATCAATATTTAAATTTCAGATTTTAGAAACGAGGACACTCTTTTGCGGCTACATGGTCTACTATGAAACCCAGCCCAAATATAACGTTCCTCGATACACAAAAATAAAATATTTCACTAGCAATTTAATTTCATAAAAATTTCATAAAATCATAAGTGTGAGAGTTAAAATGTACAAATTAGTCAGATTTCACATTATGGAGACATATTTCAATATTCCGGCTAGATTTCAACTTCACGTTAACCTTTTAAAATTTGTCATGAGAATCTACATTCTTGCTTAGCAAATGTCAATTTACTGGTCAATAAAGGAGTATTTTTGAAAATGTGTCATTGGAATAACTGGCTCAGTTAATCAAGCCAGACATTCCAGCCATAAATTCTCAAAAATACTGATCTCTCAGGCTCCAAATGTACATTCTTCAAGTCACCTGCCAAAATGTTTTTGTCAGTCTTGACCATCATTAACCTTTTAACTCATATCAGCCAAAAACGGCCTCTGAAGTGGTCTTAAGAAATGTTCATTTGCAGACCAAGAGAAGACTATTTTTGAAGATTTATCACTAGAATGACTGGCTCAATAACCGAGCCAGTCATTACAGTGATAAATTTTCAAAAATAATCTCTTGGTCTGCAAATGGATAATTTGTATGAGAAAATAAAAATATTTTTGAAAAAATTTAAGGGTTAAAGGGTTAGCCACAACTTAAGCATCCACTACAATTTCAAAACATATTTTCTTATAATCCAGTTGCATTTTAGCTGATCACTATTTTGTCTGATTTACAGTAATACTACTAGAGCTTAAAGTACTTGTGAAAGTAAAGCAGGGGTCTTGCTTGACTTGTTGGAGATGAGATTAAATTTCATGGTTATCAAGCCAGAGCACAGTGAAGTGAGAAAAATGAGCAGATAAACAGACCATTTGAACAGCCAGCATCTTTCTTTCTGATGTCTCAAAATTATTAACCATTTCATACTAAAGCTGGCCAAAAAATGCCTTCCACACTGATCTTTAGAAATGTCTGTCTGCGGATAGAGAAAACGATTTTTGGAAATTTACCACTGGAATGACTGGCTCGATAATCAAATTTTCAAAAATAATCTCTTGATCTGGAAATGGATATGTTCCACACGAAAGTTTTCTTGAACAAATTTGACGGTTAACGGGTTAAAATTGTAAGCTAACTTTATTCAGTTCACTTTTACACAATAACTGGAACATATTTTCAAAAATGGCAATAAGTAAGTGATGGCTCTGTCTGAAAGAACAGATTATATTAACCTGCTTTTTAAAATGGCTACCCGCCTTCGTTCAAGCAGCACCAACAATATCTTGATATTTATCTTCAAGAGTGAAAGCGTTAATGCTTTCAATGCCACAGTCCTAGTACATTAACTTTAAGACAAACATAAAAGAGTTGTTGAATATTTTGAATATAATTTATTAATATGACAGCAACATCTTCCAGTCAAATAAATTTGAAAATATTCAGTTATTAGACTGTAAAGCATTTGGTGCATTGGGTCTGTGGGTATAGAAAGAGTTAATCAAGTATTTAAAATAGTGATTTGAGAAGACGTGTGAACTAAATTTCCACTTTATCACACAGTAATTATCAAATATTGAAGAACTCAATCAGACTTGTTACTGAATTCACAGCCAAATGGCTTCAAGGGAACTGAACATTTAACTAAAGAGTTAACCGTTTAACACTCATCAGCCAAAAATGGCTTCTGTAGTGGTCTTGAGAAATGTCCATTTGCAGACCAAGAAGACTACTTTTGAAAATGTACCGATGGAATGACTGGCTTATGATAACCAAGTCAGTTATTCCAGTGATAAAGTTTTAAAAATAAACTTTTCTTGGTCTGCACATTGACATTTTCCTATGAGAAATTTTCATGTCCATCTCTAACCATAAAAGGGTTCAACATGGCAAAATAATTTAACTCTTTCATCCTTGAAATTCCAGTGTCTCAATTTCAAGACAACTGTACATGGAAAAGTTGAAAATTTAGAAACCAACATTATTCAGCACCAGTCAAATTAGTTTGAAAATTTTCAACAGAATAGTTCCTACATCATTAATAATTTGTCTGCTGGTCTGTGTGCGTTAACCGGTTAAACCATTTGCATGTCCAAATTTTTAATTAACTCTTTCAATTTCAATTTTTTCATAGAATATGTCCATTTGCAGACCAAGAGAAGACTGTAAATTTTCAAAAATAGTCTTCTTTTGGTCTGCAAACGGACATTTTTCAAGAGCACTGCAGAAGCCACTTTTGGCTGATATGAGTGTTAAAGGGTCAAGCTTACTACATATTACAGATCACAAATAACTTAACATGTTTACAGAGGGGGAAGCAAAAAATGTTAGTTAGTACACTCTTGTACATGGTGTAAGACGTGGTCATGTTGGATGTTTTAGACTCCATTTGATTGGACTTAGCCATCATTGCAGCAATGGCTTCCAATCAAATTAAGTCTAAAATATTCAACAGTGAGTACATTTTATGTTGTTTAGGAAACATTTTAATTTATTTCTGAGCTGTCCTGTACCCTTGCTGGAGCTCATCCAGCTTAATTTCAAATCAGATCAGACAGTAGTAGTTTGTCCTATTCAATGCGGTTCCTTTGTTATTATTGGTGGTTATTGTCCTCTAGAAAAAATGTTAGATAAAATGCTATAGTGTAGCTATTATGTGATCATTAGGGGTGGGGACAGAACCGTAAACTTTCTGATAACATGTATATCCCCATCCTCTCTGGCAAAGACAAAACACCCTTCATCATTGGCTAGCCTGGATCAAACCACTATTTAAATTGTTGTGCTGTCAACTGTGGTGTGTCACTAATAAAGGGGAGAAAATTGTGGCCATGTCATATGAAACATTAGTTATCTCCCTTTAGTTTGTGGACCCATATGAATAGCAAAATTTATTAATTTTTTTAGCTCTGGAACAGAGCTCTAAAACTTGCTCATGTTCTTGTTGTGGTTCGAGGTATTGACATTTTGTTTCGTTTTCTCATACAGTTCTCCTCCACTACTATCGCTGAAAGTTCACACACATTCTAGAGATAAGCATTGAGATCATAACAAAGCCTAATTTTTCATTCTTCCCCGGATTGGTTTTACATTTAAAAGTAAATTTTAAAATAGCTATACATGTTGTCTACATGTTAAGCGATTAATAAATTAAAAACATTCCCGATCTTCCTACAAAACACATTCAATAACAAAGGCTAAACACATCATATAACAAAGGTAGTGGGAACAAATGCTTCAGCAAATGAATTTTTCTGCCATATGTCATTGAGACAAACAATTATTGGGGTATGGGCGAGGTGGGGTGGGTGGGGGTTACTATGAGTTACTGTAGACTGGACAGCACAGTTGTGGATTCAGCGCAGTCACACCGTCTCCAATAATTTAAAATACATTGTGCCAAAGAAAAAATGAAAACTAGATGAATTGTAGATAGATGAATGCAAAATCTAGTGATTAAAAATGTATTATTGTGGGTGCGATATTTTTCTAATTACCTAATGAAATCTAAAAACTCAGTTGTCTAAAGGGTAAAATTAACAACATGCCAATTCAGTCCTTTAGTTCTCAGCATGAACTTGCAATGAAAATTTGTTTTAACACCTGTTATTTTCAAAGTATATTGTACAAAATATATTGTTTGTGCATGATTAATATCAAATATGGAGACAACCGTGGTGGAAATCTGAAGTGACCTTCTACGAGCTCGTGAATATGGCAACATCAGAATAAGATGGCTACATCAGAAGAAGGGATAACACCATCAGACCGACTGCTACCTGTAGTTGGTTGTAGACGGGTCAAATCATGTGTCAGAAGGCATTTGGTCCCCTTCAACCAGCTATAGAATGCGATCATTGCATCATTGAACCAGCATAACCATGGAAGCAGTAAATGGTACACAATGAAAGAAAGCAGATAACAACAGAGACGCCTGGATACTTACAACAATGTATATTTCTGGCATGTATTAAACTTCTAAATATCATCTGTTGTGGGGAGACCACTGATTGTAATTGACCAGGTTACCTTCTTTGACACTTTAATCATCCAAATTATCAAGGACGTCTAGATTTTCGCTTACTGAATTTTTATTTGCAGGCCATGAAAAGACTATTTTAGGAAATCTGCCACTAGAATTCCTGACTTCAGCCACTCATTCTAGTAATAAATTTCTAAAAATAGTCTTCATGTCCTACAAATGGAAATATACAGTAAGCCAAAATTGAGATGTTCCCCAATCATGGCCATTAACCCTTAGCACTCTGATGTCAAAAATTAAAAATTTTAGATTAAATTAAAAGATGAACTGGTGTTCATTTTTCAATAAGTTTGGTGGAAGATGGTGCTGTCGCAGACAACAACATCGTCTACCAAAATTGTTGAAAAATTTACAACATTTTGTTTGCTATTGAAACGGTAAAAGATAGAATCTTGACATCAGAGTTGTAAGGGTTTAAAGATTAAATAAATGTGAAAAAAATAATTCACTGTGAGTATTGAAAAGATAAAGATAAAGCATTTTCCATACACAGTACTTTGATAGTACTATTGAATGTCACATATATACATAATTAAGGGATGTGACCTGTCACTCAAGTACCTGATGTCAGGAACAATTAAGTCACTAGAGTTAGCTGACACTACACTCAGAATAACGTACAGTTCCATCATGAAAATTGAAAGGTCTGTCACTAGTGCATGAATTGTCACTAGTGCATGAATTGTCACTAGTGCATGAAGTGTCACTAATGCATGAATTGTCACGAGTGCATGAATTGTAACTAGTGCATGAATTGTCACTAGCGCATAAATTGTCACTAGTGCGTGACCTGTATATCTTTGATGAATTTACAATTTAATAAAGCTCCTATTGAATATTTCAAAACTAATTTACATATCATATCAGCCAAAAAACGCTTCAGCAGTGGTCTTACGAAATGTCCATTTGCAGACCAAGTGAAGACTATTTTTGAAAATTTACCGCTGGAATGACTGGCTCGATAACCGAGCCAATCATTCAAGTGGTAAATTTTCAAAAATAGTCTTCTCTTGGTCTGCAAATGAGTATTTTCTATGAGAAAATTATAATTTTTAAAAACAGATTTAAGTGTTAAAGGGTTACGGTTGTATAAGTTTTCAATGATGATGCTCTGTCCTTCAATATGCTTATAATCACTACGACTCATGAACATGCATTGTGTTTTGTTTCAGTGTGCTTACTGTAAGGTGTCATATGGATAGAGAAGTGACAAGCTAACAGCTAACAAGAACTAATCTATCCGGTGACAGAGTTGTCATATACCAGCTCTTTTATCAGAATATTGGAATTTTAACACTTTGACATGGTTGCAAGTTATCATAAATAACCATATGAATATTTCACTGCTGTTTTACTTGATCCAGTGGTTTCAACTTGCGTGCTAAATGAAATGTAGGCTTCAGGGTGAAAATGAAGGGCTTCAATCACACGACTAATGACTCAGCTTGAATCACACAATCAATGACTCAGCTTCAATCACAGAAGCAATGACTCAAATGATCACAAAGTTAAAAAAAATGATTATTTTATTAGTATTATCTTTTTTTATGATTATTTTTACACTAAGTAAAGGACACTAGGAGTGTTGTCTGATTGAAGAAGTCTGTAAATCCTAACATGTTCATGTTTTCTTTGCGCTTCTGTCATGACAGATCTTCTGATTCAGTCACAGAAATCAGAGATGAAGATTTAAATTTAAATGGTTGAATAAATTTCAAAATAGCGGCACCGAATGAAATTTTAGAATCTATTAGAATGTAGAAACCTCTTCAATATTTTCATGGATGCAGACATCTACAATTAATTTAGACTGAACTTGAAGCATATTTCAAAATATAATCAAAGTTTTCGCTAAAGTTAATGAAATTTTTTTATTTCAAAACATTGACGCAATATCATGTTTTATCAAACATTATGATTCCTTCTCCACCCCAACCCCCACCCCCCCCCCCCCCACAAAACCCATCATTTTATCACAGTGGTTCCTGGTCAATGGTTCCTGCTCTCGCAAAGTACATAAATTAAGGAATTGATCAATGTTCATAAAAGCACCATGTAGGTAGAACGCTAAGTACTAATGGAAAAGTTAGGTATGTTGATATCGGTATTAATTTGCTTTCATCAATACCTATTATGGCACCATATCAATTCATTTGTCATGTAAATCTTACAATTTATATAAACATTTTGAACTAAAACGAGAGGTTTGCTCTCTGTAATCCATCCACAATATTGTCAGATATATTAACCCTTTAACACTCGAATTTGTTCAAACAATAATTTCATTTTTCTCATAGAAAATGTCAATTTGCAGACCAAGAAGACAATTTCTGAAAATTTACCACTGGAATGACTGGCTCGGTTATGGAGCCAGTCACTCAAGTGGTAAATTTTCAAAAATAGTTTTCTTTTGGGCTGAAAATGGACATTTATCAAGACAACTGCAGACGCCATTTTTGGCTGATATGAGTGGTATATAATACATATTATAATAGTGAATTTATGATATGTGATTTCAATCAGTTTCTGTGAGATGCATAGAGTGTGATTTGGTTATTTATCATATAAGCAAGCTTGCCTTCCATTGCATAACCGTCATTAAACCATCAGCTATCATTTCATATCCTGCTAGTGTAATAGTCATGCGCCTGTGACGGATGTCAAGAGAAATATTTTACTTCAACTATTGTCACCCAGCAGCGATGAAGTACATGTACCAATATCACTTGCATTGTTATTATGATAGAGTTAAAATGTTGCAATAGAAAATTTTTTGTTACATTTTATGGAAAGTTTAAAAGAAAAAGATCAATTCAAAATGTATTTACGACCTGAGACAATAAGATGCTTCTATAAGGGATTACTATATTTTGTTGCGCATTGGTAAGAACTCGTACTGGTGATGTGCTACAACCATAATGAAAATATATTGTACAATGTCAAGAAAATGGCTAGAATCTGGTGTGAAATTTCATAATAGTAGCTTATGTGATAAATGGAATTTCACACCGGTTGCCATTTCATATCAAATTTATCATACAAGTTTAGTAAGATCGCATTTGGAATGAGCTAAAGCTGGTTCCAAATGAGATATTACTAAACTTGTGCGGATAAATTTGATATGAAATGTCAACTTGTGTAAGATCCTGTATAAATGCAGATATGATACATGCATTGTGCAGATGCTGGCACCCGTAGTGAGATCCGTGGATGAACATTACATATCAGATGTCAGAGGCTGATTGCTACAGGGAATCTGAGCTCGCTACTGCTGTCACACTTTGGCCGTTATGGAGTTTTGAAGTTTGAACACGTTGTTTTAAATTTACATTCATTTGGTGTGCGTTTGATTTAATTACTGTAACAAATTGTATTACATGAGAGAGCTTAAACTCCCTATATTTATCTTAACCCTTTCACCAACAAATCCCTGAAAAAGTAAATCCTTTATGATATATAACTTATTCTGTTGAATATTTTGAAATTAATTTGACTGGAAGCCATTGCTGCCTAAGGCAGCAATGGCTTCCAGTCAAATTAATTTCAAAATATTCAACAGTTTTCTAGTATGGTTGACTTGAAAATGAGATCTGGGGAATTTATCGGTGAAAGGGTTAATAATAAACAGTCAAGGATGATGAAATACTAAACTGCTTTTAATTGTTATTTTCAAACTACCAACAAATATTTAAGTCAAATATTTAAGTCAGGAGAACCTCAGTAAACACCTGTGCTAAATATTTGGGCAGAGTGACCTGGAAGTAGTTTCCCCAAGATAGCTATTTATCCTGGAATTTGGTGAAATTTGTTACCTCTGTAGTATTTAATAATCTTCTGGGTAGAGCGCTGAGTGGATTATCTTTGAGGTATACCACAGTAGCTGCTAGTGATGCCAGTAAAGTGAGATAACACGCCTTATCTATCTCGAAATCTATTTTTATGGCAGACTCTGGAAGACATCCAAGCCTAGGTTAATGCGCAACACTGTAGCTAACTAGAAAACTGCTGGTATCATGGTGGTGGTGGGTGTGAGGGCAATGCGTCAGATAGTGGGCTTGCTACTGCTGTTACTACTATTGCTCTTCTTTCTGGGGATGGCATATAGCATTTCACTCATATAATGTTTCTGCATTGAATATATTTGTCCACATTCAGTACTCAGAAAATCAGCAGACACTGAAAATTGTGAGAATCATTTGTAAAGTCAGAATTGACACAAGACTAGATGTTGATTAAGCGCTGAAACTGAAGCTTTTTCCGCCAATGGAGGAATCCAGCTTTAGCTATGCCCCCTCCATCTTGACCTACGCCCCACCCTTACTTCGCCTGTGTTAGAATTGATCCCTGAACTCCCTGACGATCAATTTCCAGAAAACTATACATGTAAGCCGTTGAATATTTTGAAACTAATATGACTGGGTGCTGTTGCTGCCTGATGGATAAACTGGAATCCTCAATTATGTATCATTTAGCAGAGTTATTCTATGTTGGCTTGGTATTAGTGTTGAAAGCTTAAACCTGTTAAACCTCAAATTTGTTGAAGAAAATTTTCTCATTGTGAATGTCCATTTGCAGAACAAGATATTATTTTGGAAATTTACCACTGGAAGGACTGGCTCAGTTATCTTGCCAGTCATTCCAGTGATAAATTTTCAAAAATAGTCTTCTCTTGGTCTGCAAATGGACAATTCTCAAATCAATTGCAGAAGTAATTTTTGGCTGCATAGAGTGTTAAAGAATTAAGTCTTCAATAGTCAAGATTAGTCAAAGAAAATCTAATTTTCCGCTAACAAAATAAATAGCCATTTGAGGGACAAACGAATGTACTACCTATTAAAAATTTACGACTGAAATTACTGTCGGTTTATATCGAGTCAGTAATTCTGGCGCTAAATTTGTAAAATAGAATTCTCTTGGCATGCAGATCGACAATTCTCAAGACCACTGCAGAGGCCATTTTGAAAGGCAGATTGTAGATATGGCTATTTTTAGACATATTAATAAAAATAGGATGCTATGAATATTCAGGCAGTATACTTAATAGCATGTATGGTGCAGGATATGGAAGGTCTGGTATGTGTTAGCATGCATGCATGAGTGCATGAGTGTGTGTGTGTGTGTGTGTGTGTGTGTGTGTGTGTGTGCGTGTGTGTGTGAAAATGCATGTGTGCCAGTGGGTATGCATGTAGACATTCTACTGCGCATTCTCATGAGAATATGCTTGCTGTAGTACACTCTCTACATAATTCTGGCTATTTGACCAGGTGCAGGTTATAAGGATCCGGGTAGTGAATGCTCAAGGCGCACCGGTATGCCAGTGTAACAAAAACATAACTGTTCCTCTGATAGAAGAGTCTTAACCACTTTTGTTCAAAATATGAACAATAGACATCAAATGCTAAGTACATATTTCAGAGTCAGGGAGTACATAACAAACTTAAAATGCATAAGATTTATTAAAATTTGCCAAAAAAGTCAGGTAGCATATAAGTATTACTAATCGACATCAACTGATTGCCATTATGTTGAGTGCATGAATTCCATCGCACCCCCAACCACCTCCGACACACGCGCTCACGCACACAAATTCGCACACACAAG
The DNA here is from genome assembly GCA_034401795.1 of Chaetoderma sp. LZ-2023a. Lineage (NCBI taxonomy): Eukaryota > Metazoa > Mollusca > Caudofoveata > Chaetodermatida > Chaetodermatidae > Chaetoderma > Chaetoderma sp. LZ-2023a. The sequence continues at coordinate 58,530,968 of CM067369.1, read as the reverse complement.
TGCATGCATGCATGTATGCACGCATGCACACATACACGCATATACACATGCACAATTCTTTCTATACATAATCTGTAGCTATATAGACACATTCAGCTTGTCAGAGTAATAAATTAGACAAGATGCGCAGTTTATCAAGTACCCCTGGTCTTAACCATTGTTTACATTGCTAAATGATTATTCGCTTTATCATGGTAACCAATATCCATCTTGAGAAAAATGTTATTGAAAACCCGATACTAATTGCTACCACACACCAAAATTATTCTCAAGAAAAACACCAACATTGCTTCCACTCGGTCTCGCAGAACCTTGAGATTTATCCATACAAATGTGTGTGTGTTGAGCGCTGAAATCAGCATTGCCATTCAAACCAGAGATGAGCGCCAGATAGCTGATATCTGTGATTACGTGTTTGCATTTTGAAACAAACGCCAGGACAAAATGATGGATGGATGAACAGATGAACATTGTAAGAGAGATTGATTTCGAGCTATGGCACAGCAACTTCTAGCTAAGCTTCGCTCTCTTTGTCTGCTCACTGCATTCAATGGAGGGATCTGCTCAGTCACTCAAGTAAATGACATCAAAATCAATTATGCCACTATATTTAGCTGACCTCGCTATCATAATGACGTATTATAACTGTCATGAAAATCAAAACCTCTGTCAAATGTACGAATTGTATGTCTTTGATGATTTACAATTTAATAAATATTCTGTGGAATGTTTTGAAACGAATGAGTATATGACTGGGAACTGTTGCTGTCAATGCAGCAAAACCAGCCTCTGTACAGGTTTTGAAGAATTTGTCAATTGCAGTGATAAATTTACAAAAATAGTCTTTTCATGCCAACAATTATAATTTCCTTGAAACATCTGGAGCATTAAAGGGTTAATTGATTTTTAGCACTTTGAGGTGCTGTTGATAGAAGTGTTAACATAGAAACATTTTTATATGCTACACAACTCAGACAAAACATTGCAAAACCCATTCAAACAGGCCACTCTCAGGCGCAAACAATCAGAAAAAGAAGCCATAAAAACACAAGTCAGTTTCTTCATGGCCACAAACTAATCTTATTACAGATCTATTATAATGGGTCTGTGGAAAAATCAGGTTAACTTCCTTGGTCATGTACAGGGTGAATAACCAGAAAAATTTATCAGATTTGGATTTTTTGGTTTTTGTTGCTAAACAACCGATAAACATATACACAATAATTGCATAATTCTCTAGTCTCATGAAAGCACATGAATATTGTCGACCTCTAATCCTGTGAGTGACCCAGTCATATATTGAGCTAGAAAGTTGTAAAACTATTAACTACTTTTCTGGCCCAGAAATTGAACATTTAACATAAAGAGACAGATAGTGAAATATTGTCACAAAGATTTGTTATTGGAAAATCAAGTTTAATGGTGATACAATCAAAATATGACGGTCAGGAAGGAAAGTTTAGATAATCTACTATTCCAACAAAACACAACACAAATAACACCATTTATCCTCCAACAAAACACAACACAAATAACACCATTTATCCTCCAACAAAATAACCAGAAATAACACCACTTATCCTCTGATAAAACACCCAGAAATAACACCACTTATCCTCTGATAAAACACCCAGAAATAACACCACTTATCCTCTGATAAAACACCCAGATATAACACCACTTATCCTCTGATAAAACACACACAAATAACACCATTTACCCTCCAACAAAACACAACACAAATAACACCACTTATCCTCTGATAAAACACACACAAATAACACCATTTATCCTCCAACAAAACACAACACAAATAACACCATTTATCCTCCAACAAAACACAACACAAATAACACCACTTATCCTCTGATAAAACACACACAAATAACACCATTTATCCTCCAACAAAACACAACACAAATAACACCATTTATCCTCTGATAAAACACAACACAAATAACACCATTTATCCTCCAACAAAACACAACACAAATAACACCATTTATCCTCTGATAAAACACAACACAAATAACACCATTTATCCTCCAACAAAACACAACACAAATAACACCATTTATCCTCTGATAAAACACAACACAAATAACACCATTTATCCTCCAACAAAACACAACACAAATAACACCATTTATCCTCCAACAAAACACAACACAAATAACACCACTTATCCTCTGATAAAACACACACAAATAACACCATTTATCCTCCAACAAAACACAACACAAATAACACCATTTATCCTCCAACAAAACACAACACAAATAACACCATTTATCCTCCAACAAAACACAACACAAATAACACCATTTATCCTCCAACAAAACACAACACAAATAACACCACTTATCCCCTGATAAAACACCCAGAAATAACACAATTTCACCTTTGATAAAACACACACAAATAACACCACTTATCCCCTGATAAAACACCCAGAAATAACACAATTTCGCCTTTGATAAAACACACACAAATAACACCACTTATCCCCTGATAAAACACCCAGAAATAACACAATTTCACCTTTGATAAAACACAACACAAATAACACCACTTATCCCCTGATAAAACACCCAGAAATAACACAATTTCACCTTTGATAAAACACAACACAAATAACACCACTTATCCCCTGATAAAACACCCAGAAATAACACAATTTCACCTTTGATAAAACACACACAAATAACACCACTTATCCCCTGATAAAACACCCAGAAATAACACAATTTCGCCTTTGATAAAACACACACAAATAACACCACTTATCCCCTGATAAAACACCCAAAAATAACACAATTTCACCTTTGATAAAACACACACAAATAACACCACTTATCCCCTGATAAAACACCCAGAAATAACACAATTTCACCTTTGATAAAACACACACAAATAACACTACTTATCCCCTGATAAAACACCCAGAAATAACACAATTTCACCTTTGATAAAACACACACAAATAACACCACTTATCCCCTGATAAAACACCCAGAAATAACACAATTTCACCTTTGATAAAACACACACAAATAACACCATTTATCCTCTGATAAAACACGAACAAATAACACAATTTCACCTGTGATAAAACACACACAAATAACACCACTTATCCCCTGATAAAACACCCAGAAATAACACAATTTCACCTTTGATAAAACACACACAAATAACACCACTTATCCCCTGATAAAACACCCAGAAATAACACAATTTCACCTTTGATAAAACACACACAAATAACACCACTTATCCCCTGATAAAACACCCAGAAATAACACAATTTCACCTTTGATAAAACACACACAAATAACACCACTTATCCCCTGATAAAACACCCAGAAATAACACAATTTCACCTTTGATAAAACACACACAAATAACACCATTTATCCTCTGATAAAACACACACAAATAACACCATTTTATCCTCAGACAAAATACCCACAAATAACACCACTTATCCTCAGACAAAACACCGACAAATAACACCATTTATACTTGGACAAAACACCCACAAATAATACCATTTATCCTCTGACAAAATACACACAAATAATACTATTTATCCTCAGATAAAACACCCAGAAATAACACTATTTATCCTTGACAAACACTCACAAATAACACCATTTATCCACTGAGAAAACATCCACAAATAACACCATTTATTCTTTGACAAAAGACCTCTAAATAACACCATTTGTCCTCTGGCAAAAACAACCACAAATAACACCATTTTTTACTCTGATAGAACACCCACACAAAAACCATATATCCTCTGACAAAACACCCACAAATAACACCATTTATCCTCTGACAAAACTTGCACAAATAACACCATTATCCTCTGACAAAACACCCAGAAAAATACCATTTATCTTTTGGTAAAACACCCACAAATAACACCATTTATCCTCAGACAAAACAGCCACAGTTATCACAATTTATCCCCTGATAAAACACCCACAAATAACACAATTTACCTTCTGACAGAACACCAACAACTAAACACCATTTATCCTCAGACAAAACACCCACAAATAACACCATTTATCCTCTGACAAAACTCGCACAAATAACACCATCATCCTCTGACAAAACACCCAGAAAAATACCATTTATATTTTGGTAAAACACCCACAAATAACACCATTTATCCTCAGACAAAACAGCCACAATTATCACAATCTATCCTCTGAGAAAACACCCACAAATAACACCATTTAACTTCTGACAGAACACCAACAACTAAACACCATTTATCCTCAGACAAAACACCCACAAATAACACCATTATCCTCTGACAAAACACCCAGAAAAACACCATTTATCTTTTGGTAAAACACCCACAAATAACACCATTTATCCTCAGACAAAACAGCCACAATTATCACAATTTATCCCTTGAGAAAACACCCACAAATAACACCATTTACCTTCTGACAGAACACCAACAACTAAACACCATTTATCCTCAGACAAAACACCCACAAATAACACCATTTATCCTCTGACAAAACAACAACAAATAACACCATTTAGCCTCTGACAAAACACCCACAAATAACACCATTTACCTCAGACAAAACACCCACAAATAACATTATTTATACTTTGACAAAACACCCACAAATAACACCATTTATCTTCTGAAAAAACAACCACAAATATCACCAATATTTACTCTGATAAAACACCCACACAAAAATCATATATCCTCTGACAAAACACCCACAAATAACACCATTTATCCTCTGACAAAACTCGCACAAATAACACCATTATCCTCTGACAAAACACCCAGAAAATTACCATTTATCTTCTGGCAATACACCCACAAATAACACCATATATCCTCCTACAAAACAGTCACAATTAACAGCATGTATTCCCTAAGAAAACATCCACAAATAACACTTTTCATCCGCTGACAAAACACCCAGAAATAACACCATTTACCTTCTGACAGAACACCAACAAATAACACAATTTATACTCTGACAAAACACCCACAGATAACACCATTTATCCTCAGACAAAGCTCCCACAAATAACACCATTTAACCTCCAACAAAACACCCACAAATAACATTCTTTATGCTCTGACAAGATACCCACAAATACCACAATTAATCCTCAGACAAAACAACGACAAATAACACTATTTATACTTTGACAAAACAGACACAAATCACACCATTTATCCTCTGACAAAATACGCACAAATAATACCATTTATCCTCAGACAAAACACCCACAAATAACACTATTTATCCTTGATAAAACACTCACAAATAACACCATTTATTCTTTGACAAAAGACCGCTCAATAACACCATTTGTCCTCTGACAAAAACAACCACAAATAACACCATTTCTTACTCTGATAAAACACCCACACAAAAACCATATATCCTCTGACAAAACACCCACAAATAACACCATTTATCCTCTGACAAAACACCCAGAAAAATACCATTTACCTTCTGACAGAACACCAACAAATAACACCAGTTATCCTCAGACAAAACACCCACAAATAACACCATTTATCCTCTGACAAAACAACAAATAACACCATTTAGCCTCTGACAAAACACCCACAAATAACACCATTTATTGCCTGATAAAATTCCCACAAATAACACCATTTATCCCCTGACAAAACACCCACAAATAACACTATTTATACTGTGGCAAAACAACCACACGTAACACCATTTATCCTCTGATAAAACACCCACAAAAACATTCTTTATCGTCTGACAAGACACCCACAAATAACACCATTTAACTTCTGACAAAACACCCACAAATAACATCATTTGTCCTTCAAAAAACAATAAATCACACCATTTATCGTCTGACAAAACATCCACAAATAACACCATTTATACCCAAACAAAACACCCACAAATAACACCATTTATCCCTGAGAAAAGATCCCTAAATAACACCATTTGTCCTGAGACAGAACACCCACAAATAACACTATTTATACTCTGAGAAAACACCTACAAATAAAACCATTTATCTCATGCCAAAACACCACAAATAACACCATTTATCCTCAGAAGAATACCCACAAATACCACCATTTATACTCTGAGAAAACACCTACAAATAACACCATTTATCCTCTGACAAAACAACAAATAACACCATTTAGCCTCTGACAAAACACCCACAAATAACACCATTTATCGCCTGATAAAATTCCCACAAATAACACCATTTATCCCCTGACAAAACACCCACAAATAGCACTATTTATACTCTGGCAAAGCAACCACACTTAACACCATTTATCCTCAGACAAAACACCCACAACTAATACTATTTATACTCTGACAAAACTACAATAAATAATACCATTTAGCCTCTGATAAAATTCCCACTAATAACACCATTTATCCTCTGACAAAATTCCCAACAATAACACCATTTATCCTCTGACAAAATTCCCTCAAATAACATCATTCTTCCTCAGATTAAACACTGACAAATAATACCATTTATCCTCTGACAAAAACAAAAAACAAGCACAAAAAAATCATTTATCTTCTGACAAAACACCCACAAATACCACCATTTATCCTCTGAAAAAACATCCACAGATAACACCATTTATCCTCTGACGAATCACACACAAATAACACCATTTGTCCTCTGACAAAACACCCACAAAAACACCATTGGTCCTTCAACAAAACAACAACAAATATTACCATTTATCCTGACAAAATTCCCACAAATAAGACCATTTATCCTCTGACAAAACACCCACAAATAACACCATTTATCCTCTGAAAAAACATCCACAGATAACACCATTTATCCTCTGATGAATCACACACAAATAACACCATTTGTCCTCTGACAAAACACCCACAAAAACACCATTGGTCCTTCAACAAAACAACAACAAATATTACCATTTATCCTGACAAAATTCCCACAAATAAGACGATTTATCCCTTGACAAAACACCCACAAATAACACCATTTATCCTCTGACAAAACACCCACAAATAACACCATTTATCCTCAGACAAAACACCCACAAACAACAGCATTTATCCTCTGATAAAACACCCACAAAAACATTCTTTATCATCTTACAAGACACACACAAATAACACCATTTAACTTGTGACAAAACACCCACAAATAACAACAAATAACACCATTTATCGTCTGATAAAACATCCACAAATATAACCATTCATCTCTGACAAAACACCCACAAATAGCACCATTTATCCTCTAACAAAACACCCACAAATAACACAATTTATCCCCTGAGAAAACATCCCCAAATAACACCATTTGTCCTCAGACAGACCAGCCACAAATAACACCATTCATCCTATGACAAAACACCCACAAACAACACCATTTATTCTCAGACTGAACACCCACAAATAACACTATTTATAATCTGAGAAAACACCTACAATTAACACCATTTAATCTGACAAAACACCCACAAATAACATTCTTTATTCTCTGACAAGGTGCCCACAAATAACACCATTTAACCTCTGACAAAACACCCACAAATAACACCATTTATCCCCTGACAAAACTCCCACAAATAATACCATTTTTCCTCTGACAACACACCCACAAATAACACAATTTATCATCTGACAAAATACCCACAAATAACATTCTTTATCCTCTGACAAAATACACACAAATAACATCATTCATCCTCAGACAAAACACCCACAAATAACACTATTTATACTCCGACAAAATTCCCACTAATAACACTATTTATCATCTGGCAAAACACCCACAAATAACACCATTTATACTCTGACAAAATTCCCACATATAACAAAATTTATCCTCTGACAAAATTCCCTCAAATAACATGATTTATCCGCAGACAAAACACTGACAAATAATACCATTTATACTCTGACAAAACACCCACAAATACCGCCATTCATCCTCTGAAAAAACATCCACAGATAACACCATTTATCCTCTGACAAATCATCCACAAATAACACCATTTATCCTCTGACAAAACATCCACAAATAAAATTTTTTACCCTCTGACAAAATACGCACAAATAACATCATTTATCCTCAGACAAAACACCCACAAATAACACCATTTGTCCTCCAACCAAATAAACACACAGAACACCATTTGTACTCTGATAAAACTCATGCAAATAACACCAATTACCCTCTGACAAAACACACACACATGCACACACACACACACACACACACACACACACAAATAGCACCATTGGTCCTCTAACAAAACACACACAAATAATACCATTTGTCCTCTAACAAAACACCCACAAATAATACTATTTATCCTCTGATAAAACTCCCTGAAACAACACCATTTATCCTTGGACAAAACATCCACAAATAATAATCATTTATCTCGAAGAAAACCGCAACCCCACACCACCACCATAAATTACATCTTCACATAGAACTTGAATCTGAGCTGATATAGAGCTTCGTAACTGTATTAGATGGCAGTTTCGTCTAATCTGTGTACTGGACGATTCATGAGATGACACCACACAGTGAATTTTATGGGGTTTGAAAGTTCATGAATATAACCAAAATTTTGACAGTGGTGGAGGTGGTGAACATTTGTCAAATTCTTTTTAATTCATAAAGCATGATAAAAACTGTTAATTTTGGTGGTTTTATTGAAATCTAATTCTCAACAACATAACAGTAAAATTAGTTTCTGATTGTTAGACAGAATATTTCTTATATTTAATACTTGCAGCATCTCATTTTGCTCTAACTCACATCATCATACTGTAGACATACATGTCTAAAGACTTTATAAGCAGCTATGGATTATGCCTATGGCACCAAAAGTACCTAGTCAAATTAATTTCTAAATAATCAACAGAATGTTTATTAACTTGTAAATTCAACAAAGACATAAAATTCATACACATTTGTGACAGAGCTATATCAGTTTGATTGCAACGTCACCTAACATTTGATATATTTGTTTATGATCTCATATACTTAAGTGTAACATATCGGATTACTTCATTAGAATGCTGATATCTATTACATAATCAATAGATAACAATCAAGCAACGGTAAACATACATGTTAACGCTTTCACCGATGAATTCCCTAGATCTCGTTTGCTAGGATACAGGAAATATTGAATATTTTGAAATGAATTTGACTGGCTTCCAGTTAAATTCATTTCAAAACATTCAACAGAATAAGTTTTATATCGAATAGCATATATGCTTTTTCTGGGATTTGTCCGTGACTGCATTAACACTTTAATGGTCATGATCTATGAACAAGACAATGAATTTTGCTCTGTGTTCATCTGCAAGTCAATGGAAGACAATTATTCACAATTTACCACTGCAATGAAACATTTTCAAAAATAGACTTCTCTTGAAATGCAAATGAATATTTATCAAGACCATGACAGGCGATGAAAATTACATGTTCCTACAGCCTGGGGTAGTCAGATTTTGGTGTCGGGCAACTTGACTTATCTTTAATTTAACATTGCATTGATAGGTATGGCAAATTAAAATATCCAAGAACGAACTTTGAGGGTAACCAAGGAAAAACTTAATTTGTAAGCCCTGCACTGCAGAAGACATTGTGACATCTTTGACCAGGAATACACAGAAGACTTGTACAGTACAAGTAAAATGGTGTATAGATGTACAGTAAAATCGGCCCATTACGGTAAGTGGATACTACAGACACGCGATTGCTTAGTACAGCTTATTTACATTGGCAAACAGTGTTGAAATGGTTCCACAAACAGACAAGGGCCAAAGCATTCCAAATGATGATTTTGTATATAAGTTAAATACAATTTAAAATAAATTATTTTCATAGTTTAGAATTCCTAACTAGTTAATTTCGCCACGGAATGTCATTTTCTTCGGTTTCTCACAAGAATCACGGAGTGACATCATTGCATGACTGGTTGTTGTGGCATGAGCCACATGACGTCATCGCGTGAATAATATTCTGTTGTTTATCACAGCAGCTCATTAATTCACCATCATACTAATGAGATGCAAGAGAAGCACTAGTATTTGTTAAACTAGAACATGAATCCTAGGTGATGTACAGCTTCGTAACTGTATTAGATGGCAGTTTCTTCTAATCTGTGTCCTGGATGATTCATGAGATGACACCACACAGTGAATTTTATGGGGTTTGAAAGTTCATGAATATAACCAAAATTTTGACCTCCACGGTGGTGAACATTTGTCAAATTCTTTTTAATTCATAAAGCATGATAAAAACTTAATTTTGGTGGTTTTATTGAAATCTAATTCTCATTCGTGATTGGTGTTAATGAATGAGAAGCAACATCACACGCCACAAAAGCTTATGTTCATTACATAGATCAACAGTATGGCTCAGAAATAACCTAACATGTTTCCGAAAAATAGTAAAACACACCAATTTCTTCCACTCAAAATTATGTTCAAAATATTCAAAAGAACAGTTCTTATATTGTGTTCAATATTGTACTAACATGTTCCTGTTGCTGTTTGTAAACATTATAAGTTATTTCTGAGCTGTATTGTAATAAGAAGGAAGAGTTACTGACCTTGGGTTGCCTCGGAGTGCAGCATGATGCAGTGCATTAAAACCATTGTTATTGGTGATGGTGATGTCAGCTAGATGCTCCAGTAACAAACCCAGCATGTCATCACGTTTCTTACTGATCGCGTCATGAAGGGGCGTGTCTCCTTCGGCATCCTAGCAGTGAAACACAACACAAAAACATCATAAACATTCATGTCGTCTGTGGGGTGCCAATATTATGGAGGTAAAATACTCTAGTGTTAACAAAATTCAATTTTTTTAAACTATATCAGCAAAGCTAGTGTTGCATGAGGATTAATGGGTGGGGGTGGGGTTGCTTGTCAATATGTAAGTGTAAGTTATAATGACAATTGCTGTATGGGCAATATAATAATGCACAATGAGCCATAGTCTGTAATTAGTGTGCATTTCAAGGGAGCTAACCCATCATTAATACATATAACTTTGTAGGCTACTACCACCGAGTATTCATGTCATATATAATATATTATTTGAAGTGATTTCTGTAGCACTTCACTGGTCAATCTGGCTAAAACTCACAATGGTCTTGAGGAAAGGTAATTTGCAAACCAAAGAAGAGTATTTTTGAACATTTTTCAGCGAAATGTCTGGCTTGATAACAGAGCCATTTATTCCAGTTGTAAATGTTCATAATTCTTATCTTTTCCTGCAATAGGACATTGATTAAGAAGAGATTGTGATTTTCTTTAACAATCTCAACCATTACACCAGAATCGGCTTCAGAGGCTACTTAAAGCCTATAGCGAATATGGAAGCTCGTGAGTATACCACGTGAGTATTACAGATACAATAGCTGACAGTTAGAGAAATTTAATATAATACAATTTATAAGTTCTGAATTCCTGGAACCATAATTTCAAGGCAAATTGTTGAATATTTTGAAATTAATTGAACTAAGTTAGTTTAAAAAACATTCAATAGACTGTTTATTAAATTGTAAATTCATCATCAAAAACCTACAATTCCTTACACTTGACAGACTTCTGAAGCTTCATGAGAGAGCTATAATACATCACTATGATTGTGACGTTAGCATACATGTGACATAATTAATTGACGTCATATATAAGAGTAACAGATTTGATACCACACTTATCATCATTACCAAAACTAGACTTTCCACCAATACAATTGGCTTTAGTTCCCTGTCTTCATTAGTGGCAACTGACTCCATATCTTTCTTGTTCTGACATAGGCAGTAAGGGTTTTTTTGCTTTAGCTCAATATATAGTTTTAGATATCTCGGGATTGTGTCACCCTATTGATAGATATGATCTGTCACTCAAGTATATGATGTCATAATCAATTGCGTCCCGTGTAGGCTGACGTCACGATCAAAATGTGTAATGAATGACGTATCTAACACCATTATGAACATCATTAGTCCATTAGTATGAATTGTATCTAGGTTAATAACTACTTATTGAAAACAGTAGTTTGGTTCTTAAGCCTGACGCTTGATTACAATTTTGTGTAATCCAGAAAATCTGAATGGTCTGGGCTTGTTTTGTGGGCCGCTTTTATACCCTTGTTGGCGGCCTTTAGTGGGCAGCTTTGTGGTTGTGCGCATGCATCTGCGTAATGGGAGGGTGGTCTGGCGGCTTTGTGGTTGTGCGCATGCGTCTGCGTAATGGGAGGGTGGTCTGGCGGCTTTTTTTGGGCGGTTTTGGCGGCCTTTGATGGTTTTTTGTTCGTTTTTATTGGGGGTGACCGGACGGCTATTGCTTAGGGGTGTGAGGCTTTGGGAGTAGGAAACGTGTGGTGGGTGGCTGTGGTATTCTTGTGGCAGGTGGGTATAAGACAATTGCTGGGATTATGGGTTAATGTCCTTAGTTTATTTACTTGAGGGCATGATTCAGACTTTATAGCGTTTCGTTCATGAAAATTTGAACTCATCAGAGGCAATAGTGCCTTTTGCAGCCTGTTTCGTATGGGATTCGTGTCCCATATGGTGCGTGTGTGTGTTTGTGCGCATGCGCAGTGTGTTGTGGATGTTTAAGTGTGGTGTATGTGCATGTGTAGCGGCGTGGCAGGTGGCACTTGGTGTGGGATATCAAGAGTGACATTATTACTATAGTTGCATAGTATGTAATATTTTTAGAAAGTTGTGACAGGGCTCATAGTGCCCATGTATAAGCGATGTACATAAATAGAACTTATGATTTACAAAAGATTAAACAATGTGCATTAAAAATCCGAAAGATTTGTCAAACAGACACATTTTTCAGATTTTTAATGCACTATGTTTAATCTTTTGCAAATCATAAGTTCCATTTATGTACATCGCTCCTCTATAACAAGGGGTAACACCACCCAAAATTATAGGAGAGCCCTACAGGCAGGCACAACAGCAACGCCGCCAGAACAGACAGATGCCGCCCCGTCTTGCAGACCAATCCAGGCCACCACACCCGCTCATGGGGATTACCAGCACAGATACAATCGAAGAGATGTACTGAATGATCTCCACTCTGCGGGACAACAGAAGATGACTACAGGCCTGTCCAAATTGGTGTAACCCGTTTTTTGTTTGCGCAAAGGCTACACAAAGATTTCTGACACCTGTTTTCCGTTCCTGCAATTCTTTTCATGTTGTACATAAATACATGAAAAATGGTTACGTAAAACAGAATGGGTTACCTAAAAAAAATGTATCAGGGCAGAGATCGGTCTGAAGTAGACATTGCATGCACCATCTGCAACAATATGGAGAAAACAAGGTTCTTCAAAAACCACCATACTGGATTAATGTATAGATGCAAAATCATAGGCAATTGTCAGACACGCAACGTAGCCTACTTGGTAAACTGTAAACCATGCCACAAACAATTTGTAGGAGAGACGCGGAGACCATTCAAAAATAAGGATCCAAGAACACCTTGGGTCCATACCGAATCTCCACAAAAAAGAAAGTTATGACACACTAATCTCATGTCACTTTAGTAAAAACAATCATACAAGAGCCCACATGAGTTACCGCATCATACAGGTACTCTCCTCCGACCCCACAGACCCAGAATCAACACCATGGAGGATATCAAGAGTCCCATTGGATTCACCAACTCCACACCATGGAACCGATAGGAATTAACTTAGAAGGGTGAGGACACCTTTTCATGTGGGTCATAACCCAACACTAGGGTTGCACGATTTTTCGATTATTCGATTAATCGCGATTATATAATTCAAAATGATCGTGGACGATTATAAAATGAAATAATCGTGTAATCGCCATGTTGAAATTTTTGTCAAGACACTTTTATGCTTGTCAAACGCTGCTCGCGTTACCAATCATGGAAACAAACATCCAGCTATCAGCCGAATGTGTGAATGATTAAATAAACTAAATAAATAACTGATTTGTTTGTATTGACTCATGATTAGTTTTAGATGAATAAAGATTGTTCACTTGGTCGCTATTTGTCATTGTTGTTGTAATCACACAGGCTTATTCCGCGTTCCCCATTCTCTGAATAGTTATGCGCTAACGGTTTTCCTAAAACTGATAACACGGAAATTCAACGCATTTTCTCCCGTAAAAATTCTCACCGCCTACGCCTATGTTTAATGTATACCTCAAAACATCAACGGGGAAGTGAAATTATTTGATTTGAGCGCCTAAATATTGTGTATCCTTTAATAAAGGTTGTTTATTACATCAAAATTAATCCACAATTTGATATAAAATGGCGTCGCGATAAAATACAAATCACATGATTCGCCTCCAATTGAAGTTTATTTTAGAGCGAGTACTCGGATATAAATATTCTGGAATCGGGGACTCGGAACTCGGGATTTCACTATATTATCATTGCGCGATAGGAACTGAGTATTATACTGATCTAAATAATGGGTACCCATTTGTTAAACTCCTGTTAGCGTATAATATCTTGCAAAAGAGCCGCAGGCTCGCCAACTTAAGAAGCTGGCTATATTGTCGTTCGTAATAATTCAATTTGGATCATTTAATATTGATCGGCATTACAAAATTGAAGCGCATTTTCTCCCGTACTTGTTTGGTACATAAATTTGGTCTTAAAATATATTTATAAGGAAGGTATTTAATCATGCCAAGACTGTTTTAATCGCATTTTGACTACAAAAGTGTGGAATAAACATTATTATATCTTGAATATACGTGGACTACTATTAGTATTAATCTAATAGGTGGTCGAGATTTACAAATCCGAGGCCTGTATTAACTTCTAGAGGGGCCGGAAATGTATCAGGGCAGAGATCGGTCTGAAGTAGACATACCCTGTGACACGATTGTTATTATTATACATGCTACTCTTACAAATTTGCTCTTAAAAAAAATATTTTCCTATATAATCTGCTGAGTTAGGGGGTGGGCTTCTAATACAGAGTTTTGCCATTTTGAAACTGCTAAGAAATCATTGGAGCTCATATGTCAAAGTTAGGGGGTGGGCTTCTATTAGGGTATGGGCTACAATTAAGCGAAATACGGTACCTTTCGTTTTCCGTCTAGAAAAATCTTGATACATTCCTTTGTTTGCAATCAGCAACTGGCGTATTCTATCCATGTATGTATACCCAAGTGCCTAACCCATAATCTTACAATCTGCAGTAGCATAATAACGTCCTCTAAGTAGCATTGATGTAGTTAATATAGTTCATGCTTAATCGTATGATCGCGATTATTTTTTTTAAATGATCACGATTATGAAAAGTGAATAATCGTGCAACCCTACCCAACACCCACACACGATGTTATCCTCCCATGAATTGTATTTAATAAACATTCTGCTCGAATTTGATCCAAAATGTTCAACAGCTTACCTGTAGTTACCTTAATATTGGGATTCTGGGAATTCTGGGTTTGACGATCCCAGCACGGGCAATGTTGGTGAAGCTTAGCTAGACATGTGTGGAGCATAGCGAAAAATGGATCCCTCAATTGTGAGTAAACTTAGAGACATACTTACTTATGCTTAGAGGATGTAGCACAATGACATTCAAGTCATTGGGTCAAAGGTCAAGTTCTGACAAGCTATGTTTTCGACTTAGATCATATTGTTTTATGATTGGTTTATCCTACTGTGACTAAACTTAAAAACATCCCGGGTATAACAACATGTCTGAAGTGGTGACTGGCCAATCTCAGAAGGGACAGCTCCTACCATGCTAGCCCGCTTTCTATTGTTTCCATTGTATGGAGTTGGTGGATCTCCTCTGTGGGGTGGTGTTACGGTCCACTGGATTGGATAAAAGAACCGGACTATGCAAACCACATATACTGGCTGGTATGGCCAGGTTGATTGAAATATTTGGATACCGTTGTGTCACATCTTTCACGGTTGCATAGGTTAGTGATGGAGTGTAGGTGCTCAGGTGACCAGGTAGACTGCGTTATGTTCTGTTATGCCTGACATAGTTGTTGCTATGCCTGGTTCTGATGTAAATGGTTGTTTGTGTCACCTGTTTTCGGGATTGTCATTTTTTGGATAAGGAATCAGAGAACATCTGGTTCTCGGCAGCCATGATGATACTGTCTGATGTATCTGACTTGGATGGGATGTTGGTTTTTAGCAATGGTGGTGTTTTGCTGTCCACTGACAGATGCGAACGTTATGCTTGGTATTCACTATTATGTCTCCATGCTTGACGCATTGCACCATAGCCTGTATGTTGGCTGTTTGGACATCCGTTATGGACGGTTAACATATTAACCACTATATACAGAGTCTAGGGTTAGTGCCAATATGGATGGAAATACTACTATCTCTTTCTCTGGCACAGGGTAGGATTTGCTAGCATTACTCATGTTCATAAAACGGTATTAACAACGCAGCCAAAGACAATGCAGGAATGACATCATTGAAGCCAGATCTTTGAGTATGTTGTTATTACCACAACCATGAACACAATGACTGACACAATGGCTGACACAATGACTGACACAATGGCCCATGAAATAATTTTAAATCAGTTGAACTGGAACATTAAAGCTGCATAAACCAGCCACCATCAAAATAAGCATTTCTGTAGGTCAATCAAAGGGAAATAATCATGTATTCTTGAAAATGGATTAGTCACACTCTGAGCAGGTTATCTCCCTTAAGTTTTAGTATTTGAATTTATATATACATATACTGTACATACCTCTACATACTGTATGTGTATGTATGCGCCACATACATGCACGCACACACATGCAGGCTGCACGCATGCTCGCTCGCTCACTCACTCACTCACACACATATACCCACACAGTACGCATGCATGTACTTAGCATGTGGATAACTAAGTAGTCCCTTAGTAGATAGACTAAATGGTCTACATTAAATAGAGGGATTCAATCTGTCACTCAAGTATCTGACAAATGACGTAGCTCTGGTACGAAGATCTAAAAAGTCCATCATGACAGTGTAGGAATTGCATGTCTTTGATGAATTTACAATTTAATAAAAATTCTATTGAATAATAGGAAACTAATCTGACTGAGGGCTGTTGCTGCCAAATTAGTTTCCAACTCTTCATCAGTCTGCTGGTAGTTACTTTGAAATTCAGATTCTGGGAATTCAGGTTACAAAGTTTCTAATTGATTCAAACATGCTTAAAAAGTGGGTAGAGCTTTGCTAGAAATGGGCGGGGCAAAGCTGGAAATGTACCCTATTAGATTAACTAACCTTTTAAAACTCAGGTCGGCCAAAAATTGCTTCTGCAGTAGTTTTGACAAATGTCTATTTGCAGATCAAGAGAAGACTATTTTTGTACATTTACCACAGGAATGACTGGCTCAATAACCGGTACATGGTAAATTTTCAAAAATAATCTTCTCTTGGTCTGTAAATGGACATTTGGAAAAGGTTTTAATTTTCTCGAATAAATTTAAGCGCTCAAGGGTTAAATTTCAAAGAATAAGGTGTGATTACCTGAAGACTAGGATGACAGCTAAGACCCAGGAGAGTTTTCACTACACCTATATGTCCTTTGTTCACGCCAATATGCAGAGGTGTCTGGCGGCGCTTATTACGAGCATTAAGGTCGGCACCTCCACGATATAAGAGGTCAATGACTTGAGATTCATCCCCAAATGCGGCATGATGAACAGCACGATCACCATCTTTATCCTACGCAAGACAGTGAGAATGAATTAACCCTTTAATAGTCATCTCGGCCAAAACTGGCCCTTGTTATGGTCTTGTGGAATGTCCATCTACAGGCCAAGAAAAGAAAATCTTTGAAAATTTACCACTGGAATGACTGGCTCGATAAGCCAGTCAGTCATTCTTGTGATAAAGTTTCAAAAATTGTATTCTCTTGACCTGTAAATGGACATTCAGTAGGAAACTATTTTTAAAAATTGCACCAAATTTGACCATTAATGGGTTAAATAAGTATATATTACCTTCTTCAGAGAGAACTCTAACAAGTGTGAACAGGCTGTAGTTGTGACTTAGGCAGCTTTCTCACAAATGATTAAAATTTGACAGACCGGCAGACAAGACTAGTTTTGAGTCGCAAAAAAACATTTGAACGACATTGAAATAAACCCCAACACATCTCCAGAAATTGACATCCCTTATTTAGTCACACATGTGCTTCATAAAAACAGAGACAATTAATTACTCACGACCCTAAAGGACGACGTGAGTATTGTGATCAGTGCCACCAACTATCCGCTTATATTCAACGTATTTCCTGACTGCAAGAAAGTAGAACCACCAGATTTGACGCATTCATCATAAATATTTCTTGATGTTCAATTTTTATGTCAAGCAGAAATAACTTAATGTGTTTACAAAACAAAAATGAAAAGGTATTTTTGAATATTTTTGGACATAATTGGATTGGACAACATCGCTAACTATCCATTCCGATTATGTTCAAAATACTTATTATTTCTTATATCGTGATCAAAATTGTTTGCGTTTTTGTTTTGGTGTACTGTAGATCAAATCATGATATATAGAAACATTGTAAAATCGTGCACACATAATCTCCGTGAACAATAGTCATTGTTGAATACTGATCCTAATACAAACATTCATTATCTAACAATGCGGCGCTAACCATAAAAAGATAATGGCTGAATAAGATTCTTACACTACATATCTAAAATTAGATTTATGTTTTCAAGAAAGATGATTAACTTACTTCAATTTCCATGTTAACATTGTGCTTAATTAGCACTTTGATCACCTCAATGTGTCCATTCTGAGATGCAGCTTGCAGAGCCGTGTGACCAGCAAATACACCATTGGCCTACAAAAGCAGGAGAAAAACTACATGCCTCACTTAACACTTTAACTCTCAAATTCTTACAATAAAATTTTAATTTTCTCATAGAAAATGTCCATTTGAAGCCATAGAAGTCTTTTTTGAAATTTACCACAGGAATGGCTGGCTCGGTTGTCGAGCCAGTCATTCCAGTGGTAAATTTTCAAAAATAGTCTTCTCTTGGTCCACAAATGGACATTTATCAAGACCACCGATGAAGCCATTTTTTGTCCAATTTGAGTGTTAAAGGATTAACACTAAAGTCAGCCAAAAGTGGCTTCTTGAGTGGTTTTAAGAAATGTCCTATCCAGACCAAGAGCAGACTATTTTTGCAAAATATCACAAAATTATCTCAAATGTCATCTTATTGATAGCCACAATGCATTACAAGTGGACCGCTTGTAAAATTATGAGTCTTATGTAATACTGATTTTATTATTGGTACAAGTAGGAAAAACTTGTACAGTTATCCATCGAGCAATCACCAATCCAAAATAACCATCTGTGATGTTGCCTACATTGATCAATTTAATTCAATATTACCTTTGGCAGCAGCAAAGTTCAGTTAAATTATCCTCATGCAGGCATTCATTCCAGAAACAGATCCCTTATTAGTCTCATATTGACCAGGGGATGTGAATAGAGAAAGACTCATAAATAAGCTAACAAGTTTCCAAGACAGAAACATGTCAGTTAGAACAACTTTGTCAGTTAGAACAACTTTGTCAGTTAGAACAACTTTGTCAGTTAGAACAACTTTGAACATGTAAGAATTGTTCTATGGAATATTTTGAGCATAATTGGATTAGACACCGATGTCTTCCAATCCATTTATGTTCAAAACATTCGACAGGTTTTATCTTGTTTTGGATGCATCTTAAGTTATTTCCGAGCTGTGCTGTAATATCTTCACGCTTTTTCTTCAAATGAAAAATCAAGACGTCTACGGTCTACAGTTATGTTCCAGAAACCCATTTCCTGTAATGTTTGGTCAGGATTTAACTCCGTTAGATATGAAAATATTTTGCTAAAAAGAGATTCCAAACATCTTATTGTGCCACATGGTATACACATGTCCAATTTAGAGCCATGCTCTGAACACCAGCTTATATATCTGCATCAAGATCGGATCAAATTCTCGATCTACGGATATCTCGGAAAACTACTGGTTGGATTTTGCTCATATTTTCATAAGAAAGCATGTGACCATACACAACGATTCCTCAACATTGGGTGTAATGCAGAAATCCGAAAAAATCTTTACAATGTCACAAAACTAGAGGGGGCAAGGTCTACAATCTCGGACTGCTCTTGTTCATAATGACTTATACACAAGTTCACCGTATCACATAAGGGCTGGAAATGGATGTTGACGAACCAAAACCCACCAAGGTCAAGTGACCTCTAATGGTTATATCCTTACTAGCACTTACCCAAAGCCATCAATTAGTTTTAGCCTTTATATTACAGAACCGTGATCTTATGATGACTCAATTCTTATGACACAAATGGTGGAATTTTGAAAACAATATTGTTGTTTCCATAATAGAGGGATCCATCATAGCTATTCTCCATCCATTTCTAGCTAAACTCAGGCCACTTTTGTTGGAATCAATTTAATTACTTTGCATCCGTACCCAAGTTTCGTTGAAGTCAGGCCATTTATATTGACTGAGTCGCGATTTAAATGATTTCCGGAAAATCCAAGATGGACACCAAAAAAAATCTACCAATCAAAATTCTGAATAGAAGTTCTGGAGCCTACTACAATAGGATCCTTCCAGCCAAATATAGTTGAAATCGGTCAAAGCATAAATGAGGTGATGCGATTTGACAGATGGACGAATGACCGCCATGGCATGTGAGCTAATAACCCAACAGCGGGTAGGTCAATGCACAAATTGTCTTAGCACTAGCAAAATTATCTACTACTTTCAGGATTGTCTACCATGGCTAATTTCACACCCTGAAAATGGCCACCCACAAACTCACATCTGCCTCTGGTCGCTGTAAGATTTCCTCCACCTTCATATGATCACCATTAGCTGAGGCTTTAACGAGTTCTTCATTAACATCGCCCGAGACATGCGTCTCAAACAGCTTCTTAAGAAGTGCACTCAGTCGCTCTAGTGAAGATAAATATAATGTTCGATTCATAATTTACAATATCAGTGTTCTGATATTAAATATGTCAAAACAAAACCAGAAATCAGGTTGCAATGTAACCATGAAGGTCGACTAACATAAAATAAATATGGAAAGCTTATCAATACACTTATCGATAACCATGACCTTTAACCTTTAGACAACAAAGTAATTGTCCCATCCCATCTCATTAGCAAGTGTCAAAGTTTGGGTGTAGTATGATTAACACAACATGAGACATGAGCTAAGTTCCAAGAATCTATATTTCAAGTTAGCTATACAGGTAAGCTGTTGAATATTTTGAACAAATTTTTACTGGGTGACGTTTCTGCCTATGGCATCAACATCCTCCATTCAAATTAGTTTCAAAATAATCAACAGAATGTTTATTAAATTGTAAATCCATCAAAGACATACAATTTGTACACGTACCAGACTTTTCGAGGTTTGCGACAGAGTTATACTAGGTCGCAATGATTGTGACATCAGTGAACTAGTCATGTAATGGACCTTTCCAGAGTAAAGACGTCATATGACATCATAATCAGATAAGTGGCGTGTACGATGACATCATAATCATTACATCATAAATTATTCTATATGGACAGTCTTTAACTCTTAAAAGTCAGACACGTAAGAATTGTATGTCTCTATTTTAATAAACATGCTGTTGAATATTTTGAAACTAAGTTGACTGGGCGCTGTTGCTGCCATAGGCAGCAACAGCGGCCAGTCAAATTAGTTTCAAAATATTCAACAGCTGAAGCTGTATAGTTTTCTGGAAATTGATAGTCAGGGAGTTCGGAGATCGATCGATTCCAACACGACCGAGGTGTGGCCGGAATTTGCTAGAGAAGACGTGGCATAGCTAACAAGCGGCCCAAGGGCATGTGGCACTCACCTGGACCATTAGCATTTGAACCATTTGTATTTAAATATATATGATGGATAATTTTTGGAAGTCTAAGATGACCACCCAAAAAATTTACCAATTATAATTTTGAATAGAAATTCTAGTCTACCTTGATCGGGTCACTCTAGCCAAATTTGTTTGAAATATGTCAAGCAACTAAGGAGAGGCAGTGTTTTGACAATCTCTGGTACATTTTTCATAAAATCTCAGATTTTCATGCAAAAAATTGATGAATTAATATTCTGAATGGATGTTCTAGAGGCTATGGCCATAGGATCCTTTCTGCCTAATTTGGTTAAAAGCGGTGAAGATGGTAAGAAACAATTTGACAATTTCCAGCACATTTTTCATAAAATGTCAGATTTTCACCAAAAAAAATTGATGAATAAAAATTCTGAATGTATGTTCTGAAGCCTATGACCATACGGTCATTTCAAGCAAATTTGGTTGAAATCGCTCAGAACGGTAAGGAGAAAGAAGCATTTTGACAATTTCCGGTATATTTTTCATAAAATCCGATTTTCACCCAAAAAATTGATGAATTAAAATTCTGAATAGACGTTCCGGCCATAGGGTACTTCCAGCCAAATTTGGTTGAAATCGCCTAAGCGGTTAATGAGGAGTAGTGTTTTAAAGCAAAGGTTGACGGATGGATGGACTGACGGACGGTGAGCTAAAAATGGAAAGGTCCATTGATCATGATGTCGAATATTTGAATAACACCTCCATTATTCTGATAAATAACCTGTGTGTTTTATGAATAGAAAAGTGAAAAAAAAAATCATTTTTTACGCTAGTGTAATACCTTTAGTATTAAATGGGTGTATAGGTGTGGTTATTTGATATATGTAAACTACTGTACATTGACATGTCTTAATAACCTGTTAACTGCTTAATGGTTAAGTCGGCCACAGCTTCTACACTGGTCTTGAGAAAGGTCCATTTGCAGGCCTGATAGCTTTAAAAAAAAATTTTACTACTGAAATGACTGGCTTGATAAACAAGACAGTCATTCAAGTAGTAAATTTTCAAATATAATCTCAGCTTACAAATCAACTCAGCAGGCCAAAATTGTGATTTTATTGACAAATATTGACTATTTAACGCTTTAATGGTCACGCTGGCTAGAACTGACCTCTGTTATGGTCCTGTGGAATGTCCATTTAGAGGCCACGAGAATACAATTTTTGAAAGTTTATCACTGGAGTGGCTGGCTTGGTTATCGAACCAGCCACTCCAGTGATAAATTTTCGAAAATTGTATTCTCTTGGCCAGTAAATGGACATTCAATAGGCAGATCTTTAAATTTTCTTGATTAAATTTGACCATTAAAGGGCTAAGAGTTAGTAGAATTAAGCGATGAAATCATGGTAAGCCATACCTCCAGACGAGTTTCCAATAGCCGCTCCATCAGATGATGCCACCTTTGTTACAGCTGCAGGATTATACGTCCATGACGTGCCACACACTTCCACCTTCAGATCATTATCATGGTAGATCTGCTGCACACGACCAATCTTACCAAGAGTCTAAAACACACACACACACACACACTAGTCAAATTGGATCATTTCAGTTTTTGCTATGCCCCGCCCATCTCTAGCTAAGCTCCATCACACATCGCTCGTGTTGGGATCGATCAATCCCTACACTCCCTGATTATCAACTTCCAGAAAAACATTATGGATAACCTGTTGAATATTTTGAAACTAATTCCAGTCAAATTAGTTTCAAAATATTCAACAGCATGATTATTAAATAGTAAACATACAATTCGTACCCCGCCCATCTCTAGCTACATCGCTCGTGTTGGGATCGATCAATCCCTTAACTCCCTGATTATGAACTTCCAGAAAACAATACGGATAACCTGTTGAATATTTTGAAACTAGTTCCAGTCAAATTAGTTTCAAAATATTCAACAGCATGTTAATTAAATAGTAAACATACAATTCGTACACTGCATTAAACGAAATCACGGATTTCTTTTTTCACGAGAGAGTTGATACTTACCTCCCTAATACTCTTTGATATTGCTAAATATCAGCTTTCACTCAATAAAACACTCAGATTAAAAAGGTTAGGTGCCCCTACTGGGCAGGGAGTCAGAGGGCAGTCCGGCGGATGCCAGCCCCACCAATGCGCATGCGCAGACTAGCACTTCCTCTGACTAATTTATTGGCTGACACCATGCAACTTACTAGAGCCTGAAGACCGAGCCTCTGTGGGGTGGAGAGGCCGGGTCCGTATTAGGGAGGTAAGTATCAACTCTCTCGTGAAAAAAGAAATCCGTGATTTCGTTTATTTCACTTCAAGAGTATACTTACCTCCCTAATACTCTTTGATATTGCCAGAATTCGTCAGGGAATTCGGCGGGAGGGAGGCGAGGTCAAAAGACCAGCTCTTCCCTATGCGCTTTTCTGCGTTTAAGGCACTTAAACTTCTGAAACTGTGTGAAAACACAGTCAGGATTAGATGCGAACATCGGCTAACACAAACCGATGGATGACAGATGACCGAATGTCATATGCGCTACCATCCCACCCCCTCCCTCTTCTTGGGAGGAAGACTGAATGACCTCAATGTCCCATACGCTCTCTACGTACAAGTGCCATGTACTATAGGACAAGAGACGAAAAGGCTCCATTTTCGTATACTCTCAATAATGAACCACATAAAACACATACCATCACCATGTTAATAACAAAGGGTGACGTGACAATACAATTAACAATGAACAACACAAAAACAAGACTGACCTTGTTGAGTTTGGCTGCTGACATCATCTTCCCAGTGGTGAAGACTGATGCAGTCCCAAATGAGTGGTTGTTCCCATTAATTAATTGTGATATATATAAATAATGAGGAAGCCTCATAAAAAATGTACACATAATTATTTTTTCAAAATCGATAAGGCGAGAGGATTCGAGGTGTCACGGAGATAATGGTCTGTAAAACTTGACTCATAGTGCCACTGAGCTACTGACATAATGTCATCCACAGGGACCCCATTAAATAGGGCAGTGGAAGCCACTACACCCCGGACACTGTGAGCCTTGGCTATGCCAACTTGTTTACCTGTGGCGGATTTATGACAAAATTGAATACACTCTACAATCCACCTGGAAATGGTGTCCTTAGATGTCCTGCCATGGGGTTCAATATATGACAACCATAACGCTGACGGGTCCGTCCGCCACTCCTGAGTACGTTGTTTGTACCGGTTTAATGCTCGGACTGGACACCATGCTTTAGAATTAGGATCATATCTAGTTAAAGCTGGTAAAAATATAGATTGACCTGGATATTTCAAAAACTGATTTTTAGCCATGAAATTAATCCTAGGTAGAAGCTTAACACCTTCCCCTGTAACCACAAAACGGTCCTCCTCAGCTGATAAGGCATGAATTTCACTTCTACGCCTAGCCAAGGCCGCAGCAATTAAAAATACAGTTTTAAGAGTCAACATTTTCATAGAAATGGAACTAAGTGGTTCAAAAGGCTTATCACCTAGTACCTGAAGCACTAGAGATAAACTCCAAGACGGAATCACAGGGCAATTCCTTGGTCTTAGATTGCCCATGCCTTTAATTAAAATATTTAATGTACTTACTTCATCACTTCCCCTATTAGCCAAGCAAGGGATAACTGACATTAAAGCTGATTTATAACCAGCAATAGAGTTAGGTTTGAGGCTATAGGCATCATACAGGTGACAGAGGAAATCAGCTACTACCTGAATAGATGAATCCATTGGATCAATACATCTTTTTGAGCACCATTCTGCAAATCTGTTGATTTTATAATTATATGCTCTGGAGGTTGACCCCCTCCTGGCTTTTGCCATAAACATGGCTGCATGCTCAGAAAAGCCCTCCTTAATTCTAGATTCCTTGACAACATCCACGCAGTCAATCTGAACATTGACGGATTGTTTTGAAGGGCCTTGCCCTGGAAGATTAAATTGTCCATCAGAGGCAGAGGAACCGGATTGCAAACCAGAAGGTCAAGCAGATCCATTTACCATGACCGGCTTGGCCAATTTGGGGCGATCAGAAGCACTTGGCACTCCTCCTGTCTGATTTTCTGAAGAATTTTTAGAATCAGGATTGCTGGAGGGAATACGTATGCATACATTCCCACCCAGCTGATAGCTAACGCATCTGTTGCGAAAGTCCTTGGATCTGGAATCAGAGAGACGTACGTCGTCATCTTCGCATTCTTCTTCGTTGCGAACAAATCTATGTTGGCTTTCCCCCAGTGGTCGAACAGACGATCCGCCACACATTGATTTAGTTGCCATTCCGTCGGTAAAACACTCATCCTTCGGCTCAATGAGTCTGCTAACAGATTTAACCTTCCCGGAATATGAACTGCTTTCAAGGTAATCCTGTAATTCAGGCACCAGCAAAGCAGTTTCCAAGTCATCATACAGAGACTGGGCGACTTCTTTCCGCCCTGGCGGTTTATGTAAGTCACTACTGTTGAGTTGTCTGAACGAATAAGAACAATCTTGCCCTGAACTTTCTGTAAGAAATGTTCCAGGCCCAGGACTACTGCTCTTAGCTCCAGTAGATTTATATGTTCCCTTGACTGTTCCAGATTCCAAAGCCCTGATATCGTAGATTCTTCCAGGCAAGTTCCCCACCCCTCCATCGATGCATCTGTATACATCGCTACCTGAGGGTGAGGAGGGGTTAGCATAAACCCCGCCAAGAGATTCTCTGTCTTCAACCACCATTGAGGTGGTGAATTAGAGGCTCCAACACTGACACATTTGAGTCCAGTGAACCTGTACTCTGGGTCCATTGTGTCATGAGAAATAACTGGATCGGCCACCTGCGTAAGGCCGCTTGAAAGACTGGTTCCAGAGAAACCATCAACCCCAGCATTCTCAAGTAAACCCGTGCCAGGACGTGACGACTGGTGCACACTGACTGTATTACTGAGATGAGTATCTGAACCCTCTCCTGAGTAGGATAAACATATCCTGTCTCTAGATCGAAGAATATTCCCAGGTAAACAAACTTCTGGGATGGAGTCAGCTCTGATTTTTGGAAATTGATTATCCAGCCTAAGTCTGAGAGTTTTCAAAACTATCTCCGATAAACTTTCTCGGTTGTGTGCTTTTAACAGCCAGTCGTCTATGTACGTGTGGACTGCTATGCTTCTCCTGCCGAGGTATGCTGTTATCGCAAGAACCACTCTGGTGAAAACCCGAGGAGCCGTGGAAATTCTGAAGGGTAACAGCTTGAATTCCCACTGTCTGCCCTGGAATGCAAATCTCAGGAAGCGACAGAAACTCCTCGCTATAGGAATGTGGAAATAAGCATCCTTCAAATCTATTGAAGCTGTCCACATTCCCCTCTCCAACCCTGCCAACACCGATTTCACAGTCTCCATTTGAAACTGGGTGTCTCTATGAACTTGTTCAATGGCTTGAGTTTGAGAATTGGTCTCCACCCTCCGGTGCTTTTCGTTACTACGAACATGGTTGAATAGAAGCCTGGGCACTTTTGCGCCGGTTGAATTGCTTCTTTTTGTATGAGGGAGGTTATCTCTTCCTCTATACACAACCTTTGATCTGGATCTCTTGGAATCTGAGTCCAGATTGGCACCAGAGACAGTCGCGATGGTGGGCCTGTCATCCAATCGGGATGATACCCGACTGAAAGCCATCGCAAGACTAAACGGTCCTGAGTTAACCGTTCCCACTCTTGCTTGTGGTGGGCCAACCGGCCTCCCACTGGACCACCTAGGGAGAGAGGTGGACATAAGGAGTGCAAGAGTGGCACTGTCGCCTTGGCCTGAAACACCGGATCAGGCACGATTACCACGACCAGATACTCGCGCGCCATGACCAGCACCGCACGCACCTCGGTATGCGGGTGGCTGCCTGGCTGGCTGCGCTGGAGGAGCCTGCAACACACCCCCCCCCCCTCACTGCTGGCCGAATCGCACGTGGCCGAGGCCGACGTTGCGCTGGTGGCTGGCCTCTGACATGGCCACCTCCACCTCGAGCCTGCAGGGGATGGTATGCAGGGGGTGCTCCGCGAACACGCTCCCTACGGAGCACCTCAAACTGTTCACGCAGCGCCCTCTGGTTGTTGACCAGAGTGACCGTCTCCTAGAGGTGCTTGCATCCCTCACCTCCAAAGAGACCAGGACCTGCCATAGGCGTCTGCAGCAGCCTATTGTACAGGTCCTGGGACGGGAACAGGTTGTCCAACGCAAACGTGCGCCTCGCCCAGACACTTCTGGTCACAGCCCGAGTCAAACAATCCAGAGCCAGGTTGATTCCATCCTGGATGGCTCTCTGGACAGTTATCGGGCTAGGCTGGCGTGATGCGGATGCTGTCACTACCCCTTGCAACAGCTGGGGGACATGAGAAAGCGCCGCAATAGACGCTCTCCCACTCTCCTCCGCATCGCGCAACACGGTATTCGCAATGCATTCGAACACAGTGCTCCCGTGTCAGAACGGGAACCTGGCCGCGTGGCTTCACCTAATGCCGCGCGGTCATTTACGCTCGGCTTAGGTACCACACCGTACCTCTGATACTCCACGGGTATGATGCGGCAGCGCCTTGCAACCTCGCGAGGGGCCATGGCGAGACGTCCATGCACCTTGATGGACGTCTCTGCCGCTGAGAACATATCAACAATATGTTCTGCCAGCGGCAGAGATGGCATGGCGCTAACTGTCGACTTACCAGCTAACCACGGCCGGTGGTCTCGCTGGCTAGCCGACTGTTCCACAGGCAGGTCTGGCCTGACGCTTATAAGCCATTGACAAGCGTCTGACCAATCCTCCTCCGTGGCTACCTGCGAAAGCTCTACAAGACGAGGGCCTTCGTCTTCCTCCTGAGCATTCGCAGGCGAGCTAGAAGCTGGATAGCCTGACACTCCTGGCAAGCCAGAGAAAGCATGCGGACCCGAAAGAGCAGGCATGTTAATCTGACTGGCTTGTCCAGGAGCAGGCGCCGTGGTATTGCGTGGGGCGCTTATCGCCACACCACAGCCCTGGCCAGAACCAGCTATACTCTCGGCAAGCCGAGGTATGCGGAACAACTGGCCGTCAGGTCCAACCCGGGCCACCTTCTGAGCCGTGAATTTTACTCCTGCATGAGTAGAACCGTGGACAATGTCGCCTGTATTCGAATCATCGAAAACTGGAAGAGGCCTAAAGAAACCAGATTCAGAGGCGGGGATTACCTGCTCCGAAGCAGATGAAGAGGACAACAAAGGATTTGATCCAGGAAGCATGCTACGGAGCAACTCTGGAACCAAATCCTTGATTGTCCTCTTCATCTTTCCCAACATCTCACTAAGGAAGGCCTCCATGTCCACTGAGGACGAGGCCTTCCTCTTACCGTTTTTACTCGTTACCTCTCTCTTTTGTTTCCTCTCCTCCTCCACGATCTTATCCTTCGCCTGCAAAGATAAAAAAATCTGCCATTAGATCGCCCCCCCCCACTGCTTACATACATCACATTTAAGTAACGGGCCACAAGGACTACACTGGAAACATAAATGTGGAATAAATCTTTCCTTGAGGAAACGACCACAAGACGGACAACCATGTCTCTGAAACAGGCCAGAAGACGAAGACAATGAGTATTTTAGTTAAGGTTAGAAACTCAAAACCAAAATAAAAGGAGAGGAAAAAGTGGTCATAAAGAGCACCTCTCAGAGATTAGAAAACCAGCGTTGGGCAAAACTTTAATTGTTAATAAAGTGCAAGGCTGATTATGACGTCATAATTTCAAAAAACAAATTAAATCGATCCGAAACAAACATCCAGGTGTAAGGACGAATTGTATTCATATCCAGAACATCCTGACTAGAAAGGATAGAATATTCAGGCTACACAAACATCAGATAAACAATGATAAAATGGCAAAAGTTTATATAATTATTTTCAAAAATAAGAGAAGTGCCTCATATCATTAACTAGAATACCTGATTCTTTGCATAAACAAACCATCCAATCTGATGAACTGGAACACTCCACCAAGACTATGACCTCTTAACTCTCTCCACCTTAAGGGGAAAGGAATTGGACCAAGAGGGCAAAGTGAGAAGACCTTCTTACGAGGCCTCCGAATCACTGGACATAGACTTTTTGGTTAGATAACCTAACAGTATTAGTAGGAAATGGAACCTTGGTGGAGAGAAACAAACCCTCTGTTGATGTGATGTCCTGTACAATCATAGACAGATACCTGTGGACATAAACACAAAGAGAGATTAGTATTACATAGCGCCATTTTGAAATAAACCAACTATATTAGGCGCTTATCTCGATAAACGCGAGTCCCGGAAACACATTACACCGGGATAACCTCGCTAAAATATACTAGAAGTCACCTGATGGATAGGTCCTGGGCCCTCCTCTGGCGAATTAATATGTTCTGCCATCTCTTACAGGTGATTACACTTCTAATAATATGATTAAATGACTTAGAATAGCTTAGAAAAGCTTTGAGCATGAAAACATGTGTCAATAAATTAGCAAAGAGGAAGTGCTAGTCTGTGCATGTGCGGTGGTGGGGCTGGCATCCGCCGGACTGCCCTCTGACTCCCTGCCCAGTAGGGGCACCTAACTTTTTTAATCTGAGTGTTTTATTGAGTGAAAGCCGATATTTAGCAATATCAAAGAGTATTAGGGAGATAAGTATACTCTTGAAGTGAAAAGTCCGTCACCAATTAGGCGATCTTGACGAACTTATCTATGTCATTAAGGACGTCATTGATTATGACATCATCCTACACGTCAAATAGTTGATTATGACATAGTATGAAGGATGGATAAACTTGAAAGGTCCATTCACATCTAACATACAAATAGATTACCTTAAAACTGAGATTTGTTCTGAATATTTTGCCAACATTACTGGAAAACAGTGCTGCTGAACTCTTTCCTATCTCGACTGGCTGAGGCTGGCACATGTTCTAAAATGGTATATCCCACCTCCACTCTAAGGAAAGTGTATTGTATTATCGGAAATCCTATTAAAGGTGCATATTCACAGCAGAATGCTTGAAAAAACCCAAATTTAGAGGCTTAAAGTGTGTACCTCAAAGTAATGAAACGAGGTAAATCTTAACATATGATGATTTCATTACGCACAAATTATTTACATTTTTTTAGTTGTGAAATTGAATTAGGGACTCGCACCTCTAATTCAATTTCACAACTTAAAGTTTTTTACTAATTTATGTGCAATAAAATCATCATATATTAAGATTTATTTCGTTTCATTTTACCTAAGCCCACAAATTAAGCCTATAAAAGTACACAATTTTGACAATTTCATTTTCAAGCATTCTGCTGTGAATACGCACCTTTAATAATACATGGGCAAACTATGGCCACTATAGTCCTGAGTAGAAGGTTGTTTTTAGACATGAATAATCATTTTAACTATCTTTGTTGAAATATGTTAATTTGTTAAAATTTTGGGAAAGAAACTTGACCCCAGGTAACACTTACATGAAACAGGTAGTCCGAAAAGACGTAATGGCTAAATTTGTTTAAGAATATCAAGATATTTCCTTATTAAATATCCATTTAAAAGACGGTTCCCAGAGAAGAAGGCCCTACAAACAATGCAGGTCATCAATTGATCTATAGATGTAGTGTTATTTAGTATTTAAAATCAGATACATCAGTTATCAGGTACGAAACATCTGCTTGAATACCTAGAAAGTAATTGGACTGGAAGATGCTTCGGCTGTGGTCTGCCAGCTTGACTCATACCACTCTGATGTCAATATTTAATCTTTTACTGTGTCAATAGTAAGGAAACTGGTGTACATTTTTCAACAATTTTGATGGACGAGGTTGCTGTCTACGACAGCAACATCTTCCACAAAATTTGTTGAAAAATGAACACCAGTTCATCTTTTAATTTAATTGAAAAATTTCAAATTTTGACATCAGAGTGCTAAGGGTAAATCCAAAATAAATTTGCAACTGTTTAATAGTCAATCCTACCTTTTAGTGGGCTTGAAAGATGTTCATTTGCAGAAAAAGAGGGCATCTTTTGAAATTTTACCATTGGAATAACTGGATTGATATGCTAATGATATATGTAGTTACACCAAACAGTGTATTATATTGGTGATAATGAGTTTGAGTAATGTACTTACAGGAAGCATAGCCTCAGCCCACTCGCCATGACCACGCTGTAGCAGCTTAATGCGCTCCATATCACTACAGATCTGCACAAGATCACCCACTGCAAAAGGCGTTGCTGCTGTGGCTGCTGCTGATCCTGTAGGTGTGGCATTGACACTTGTTGTCGTGGAAATATTAATCGATGGTGGAGCTGTACTCGTACTTTCTTGTTCTGATGCAGCAGCGATTGCCATGGATGCCGATGATGGGCCCGGACCTGCCAAGAAAAAGCATGTAGCAATACCCTCAAGAAAAATTAGTAAGAAAGATTATTTTGAAATGCATTATCCATTTAATCCTCAAATATCTTCAGGAAATTTCAATTTGCTCACAGAAAATGCCATAGAGTATATCCATATTTCAAATTTTTTTAAATAGCATTCTCTTAGTCTGCAAATGGAGATTTCTCAAGATCAGTGCAGATGTTGGCCCACCTTGAGAGTTAAAGGGTTAAAACAACATTATTTCTATTATAAGGTCTGACTCTGTACACTGTAGCACAGTCGCTAGGCAACAGAGCGATTAATCTCCAGCTTTGCCCCACCCATTTCTGGACACTTCGCATTCAGGTTTCAACCAACTTTAATACTGAACCACGAATTCACAGAAACTCAATTTCAAGGTAACTATACAGGAAAGTAGATGAATATTTTAAAATTAATTTGATTGGGTCCCATTACTGCCTAGGCAATGGCTACAATAGGCAGCAAAAGATCACAGTTAAATTAGTTCCAAAATATTCAACAGAATGTTATTAAATTTTAAATGCACCAAAGACATACAATTCAGACTGTTAGTGTCAGACCTACAATTCAGACTGTTGGTGTCAGACCTACATTGTACACTTGACTTTTCACAGCTTCATGTTAGACAGAGTATTTTCTGTCGCTATGATTATGGAATCAGCCAACAAGTGACGTCACTTGACTACGACACATGACTTGATTATGACATCAGATACTTGAGTGACAGATCAGATACACTCATTATGCTTTTTAGTACATGACTATTTCATTCACATTGTCATACAATCCAGAGATATTTCTTTATATACCAATTTCTAAGGCACAAGCCATTGAAACATGACTGATTTAATAATAGAACTTGTCAATGAATATAGATATCAGAAGTTGGATGAGTGCTCCCGTAGTTTACAGAACAGATTAGGCTTTCACGATATTGTCCTAGGAGGTATCGCGATATATCGAGGTGAAAAAAAAATCGCGATATATCATATAGCTTATTTTAAGGTATATGAATTCATAGGGGGGGGGGGGGGGGTGAATTGGTCTTGGGTTGAGTTGGACTGCACGGTTTGACTTATGTAGACATATCGGTTTCGCTCTGAGTTTTCATATCATTTTTTTCCGGATGACTTCAAATTGGTAAATTTCAACAAAAACTTGAAATTCAGTCACTAAGATGCTTAAACTAAGACCGATTGTTAATAAAACGAAAATAGGACACAATTAATAATTTCTTGCCGCCTTACCACTTGGCTTAATGTATACCATATTCATCATTGCGGGAGTGGAATTATTATATT
Organism: Chaetoderma sp. LZ-2023a; assembly: GCA_034401795.1. Lineage (NCBI taxonomy): Eukaryota > Metazoa > Mollusca > Caudofoveata > Chaetodermatida > Chaetodermatidae > Chaetoderma > Chaetoderma sp. LZ-2023a. Next base: position 58,497,281 of record CM067369.1, on the reverse strand, counting down.
GGCCAACCTAAATATTGCGTACTCTGTTAAAATCATCGTTTATTACATGAAAAGTAATCCTAAAATTTGGCATTTCATGTCGTCTTTGTGAAAATATACAAATCACATGATATTAGGAATGTACTTTAGATCCATAGGTATCTAATGTTTAGATCTGCTCCGCATTTACCGAGTACCCGGTTAATAATAATAGTTAGCCTTCAGAAACATCTCGGATAGTTCACGTTGCTTGCTAAAGCGTGTATATCATCTCATTTAGCTATCACATTTATGAACGCACCACCCTCGCCTCCAAAACCAGGAAAGCGAGCAATATCACGTGATTTATATATTTTACTAATAATAGTTAGCCTTCAGAAACATCTAGGATAGTTCGTCATGCTTGCTAAAGCATGTATACCATCTCATTTAGCTATCATATTTGTGAACGCACCACCTCACGCCTCCAAAAACAGGAGAGCAAGCAATATCACGTGATTTATATATTCCCGCGACGCCATTTAATGTAAAATTTTGGATTCATTTTTGATTTTATAAACCATGCTTATTACAAAACATGCAATATTTATACCTTCCCAGGTAATAATTTCACTCCCGCGATCATGATTTTGAGGTATACAGTAGGGCGCCAAAAAATTATACCGGTAAATTGCGTTGAATTTTCGTATTAGTGTCCATCTTTTAAAGCAATTTTAGAGAATAAACTTCAACTTTTTTACCCTATTCCTAGTATAATCCCACCCCTTTCTCCGAGATGTTGGTTCGAAATAAATTGAACAGCTTGCCGTAATAGACACCTATGCTACAAATAGACCGAATACGGCATGACAGTAAGATTTTGGCGATAATTCGATTTTTTCAAAATCACAGCGTAAAAAATCGAGGCTGGAATTTTAAATCACGATTTTCGATAATATCTGACAATCGTGCAAGCCTAGAACAGATGTGATACTATTATTTATTAGCCCTTTAACACTCATATTTGTTCATGAAAATTTCAATTTTCTCACAGAAAACATCCATTTGCAGACGAAGAGAAGACTATTTTGGGTTCTCGAGTTGGTCATTTCAGTGGTAAATTTTCAAAAATGGATGTTTATCAAGACCACTGCAGAAGCCGGTTTTGACATGCATGAGAGTTAAAGGTTTAACATACATGAATGGCTGGCTCAGTTAATGAGCCAGGAATTTCGATGGTAAAATTTCAAAAATTGCCTTTATTAAGACTGCAAATGGGCATTCCTCAAGACCACTGCAGAATCTGTTTCCAACTAGCTTGATAATTAAAAGGTTAGATTTACTGAAGGCTCAGCACAGACCTTGTCATACCACCTGTCTTACAGTACAGCTCATAAATAATGAAACATGTCTCCAAAACAAGAAAAAAACATGTTAGTTAGTAAGAAATGCTCTGTTAAATATTCAAAAGAATGTTTTATTTATTTATTTTTTGGAAACAAGTTTGTTATTTCTGGGCTGTACTGTAAAGAACCAGGATCTTTTGGCTTCAAAAGTAGGTGGTCCTTTGAACAGGTTTGACTGTAAAATGAAATCAACGGAGGGATCTGATCTGTTATTTAACTATCCGACATCATAATAAAATATGTCACTTGTTAGCTGATGTCAAAATCAACTCATTTGACTTGCAGCCATCACTTCCCCTGGTCAAATTAGTTTCAAAATATTCACCAGCGTCGCTGTATAGTTATCTTCAAATTTACATTCGCAGAATTCATGATTCAGTTTCAAATCAATTCCAATTCATGCAAAAGTGGGTGGGGCTTAGCTAGAAATTGGTGGGGCATAGCTAGAAATGGATGCCTCTATTATCCCTTTCATACTCATATCAGCCCAAAACAGCTTCTGCAGTGGTCTTGAGAAATGTCCATTTGCAGATTAAGACAAGACTATTTTTGAAAATTTACCACTGGAATGCCTGGCATGATAATCGAGCCAGTCATTCCAGTGGTAACATTTTCAAAAATAGTCTTCTCTTGGTCTGCAAATGGACATTTTCTATGAGAAAATTAAAATTTTCTTGAACAAATTTGATGGTTAAAGGGTTAAGAAGAGATTTATTGCAAGATGAAAGTTACAGTCCTGACTAATTGCTCTGTGTGTTGGTCTAACCTGTGTTAGCCGTACTGCTGCTTGGTACTGCTGGAATAGGAACTGCTGCAACAGCCGCCGCTGCTGCTGCTGCTGCTGTTGATGTACTTGTCGATGCCGATGATGACGATGTGTGAACTTTGGTTAACACAGCTGGATTAAATGTCCACCTATATGGTTAAATAAACAAAATGCATATAGCCTTTAGTGTTCATTCTAGGCAAATGAGGTTAAATATGCTGTTATTTTGAAATGACACAAGGTCCCCATATTTTTCCTAGCTACTGGTTCTATGATAAGTTAGATTCCAACCAACCATACTAGATAAACAACCAGAAATGCAATGCAACCATGACGCTCAACTTTACGACGTTGAAATGAACTATGAAGCTTGACTTCAAATATAATTTGACTCACATAGACGAAGGCTAAATACAGAAAGCCTATCAATCCATATTAGTTACATTGACCTTGATGTGTCACCCCTCGCATCACAAGGAAGCATGTGTCCAAATTTGGGTGCAGTATTATTAATCAAACATGAGATATCAACCTCTAAATTCAGCCAAACGCATGTGGGATGCCTCCAGTCATCGTCACCGTCAGACGAAGCATTACACAAAATTGAGCTAAAAATTACTTCATACAGAGTATTCTACATATATTTTATTTTGTAATAATGGTTTCCAGGCAAAATAATTACAAAATATTCAAAAGCTTACTTGGACCGAATGGGTGCTTTGAAAAATGATACTATAATTTCACCCTTTAAAATACTGTATGTGCAATCTACAGTACAGATCCGAAATAAGTTTACATGTTTCCAAAACAAAACCAGAAACATGTTAGCTCGAACAATTCTGACAACTCTGTTGAATATTTTGTACTTAATTTGGTTGAAGCCATTTCCTGCTGACACTTATTACATCACACTTAACACAGTTATCTCTATGACAACACTGACATTATGACAAGTGATACCAATCTTCCTTCCTGCTTAAAAGGCTGTTTTGCAGGCGAGACAAAAATTAGTCAGTCAGGTTTTATTCTCATTATCGTATAGAGATCACTCACCCTATAAGTTCTCTCAGGACAAACCCTTAGATAGTACCAGTCAATCAAATGAATTCTCAGACTGTTTAGAAATTACTTTTTAAAGATTTAGATCTTAAAATCTTTTGCTATTTATTTATCATGATCTTTTGACTAATTAGACTGAAATTCATAGTTGGATTTAAGGGGATTCATGCTAACATCTACTTTCCTTATTATTGTAACGACAAATCTAGCAGTATGTCATTATATGTGACAATAATAATAATCATTGCCATCTGATCGACTTACCTATTGCCACTGGGATAAGACACAACAATATCATGGTCTTCATCTATTCCTACTACAGTCCCTGTTGTACCGAGACACTTAAAATGAAAGCAATATACATGATATAGAGTGAAAACTAGTCACAATAGAGGGATTGATTTCAATCCATGCTAGGCTTGCGCGATTTCGCTATTTAATCGAAAATCGCGATTTTGAATAATAGGGCATACATATATGTTACAATTAACTCTTTCTTACACATGAGAAATAACACATTCTTTTTTTTATATAAAGGACTATTCTGTTGAATAATGGAGAAATCCAGTTTGAGCTATGCCACGCCTATCTCTCGCTAAGCTTCACTCATGCTTTACCTGTGTTGGGATCAATCAATACCTGCACTCTCAATTTCCAGAAAACTATACAGATAAATTGTTGAATATTTTGAAACTAATTTGATTGTGTTAGCTGTACCTATCTATGACAGCAACAGCACCAAGTTAAATTAGTTTCAGAATATTCAACAGCATGTTTATTAAACAGTAAAGAGATACAATTCATACAGACTATTAAGCGTTTATAATCGACTAAATCATGTCATTCACGACGTAATTGATTATGATGTCAGCATACATGTGATGTTGTTGATTATGTTATATAATTGATAGATAAACTGGATTCATCAATTGAAGCTAAATTAGTTGGGAGCTGTTGCGGATTATAGCAGCCAGCAGCATCAACATGTTCCACTCTAATTAATTTCAGAACAGTTGCCGTGTAATTGAAATACAGGAATTTCAGAAGGTTAAAGGGTTAACATATAATTAAATACAACAAATCTTTTTTTATGTAAACAATATGCTATTGAGGATCTTGAAATTATCTATTCTTGTGTCAAAAGCGTTCAAAATGTTACTTATATCAATTAAATCATTAATAGTCAAGATATTTCAAGCAAATTAAAATTTTTGCCACAATTAAATCCAGAAAACTTTCTAAATTTTGTTAAATTTTCAAAAATATCATTCTCCTGCACATTTGCCAAGAGCACTGCAAAGCCTGGTTTTGTTCAGTTTGACCGTTAAAGTGTTAGTATACCTCAAACATTCCGTCAGTCCATCCACCATGACCATGCTGCAAAGACTGGACAATCTCCAGGTCAAGGTCAACGTTCACTTGATCACCGATAGCTAGACCACCAGGACCTGACCGCGAGCCAAGACCTTGTTCACCTACAACAGGAATACAGAAATTATAATTAAACTTCATATCTATGTCAAATATGTTTATAAAACCTAGCAATCCTGAACTAGATGTTGTACCTCACACGATCCCCCACAAATGGCAGCCATCACAAAACCCTATTTGCCAGAGGGATTGACAGATAAATTGTACTGGCAAGCAAATTATCAAAAAAATAAAATGAATCCATCCATAACAAGTGAAGTTATTGAGCGGAAACCAAATGAACTGACATTTTTGCCAAATTTTAAGTATTTCAAGGGAGATAACTATGGTGAACCTGGAGACGCGTTTCGCTGATATGCAATTCCCACCGAGGGCATGTATATCATCAGGAGCTGACCTACCAAATTTGAAATGAATCCATCCATTGTAAGTGAAGTTATTGAATGAAAACCAAATGCATAGGTGGACGGATGGACACAGTATGCTATGATAATAGCGTGTAATCTGCTCGACACACGAACAATGGCTAGAAATTCTGTAATTCATTAACGGTGAAAACTGTGCAGGAAAATAAAAATATTTCCTTAACTGTCTGTGGGCTGAATTTCTGTAGACTATTTTCCATGGAGTTTTACTCTGGATGTGCTGAATATTTTGAAAATAAGTTGATTGAAAGTTGTTGGTACAACTTTCAGTCAAATTGTTTTCAAAATATTTAGCAGATCCAGAGTTATTGCCCATCGAAATCATTGTCTGGTGGCTTGCAGCAGTCAGACAGTTTATGAATGTCCATTTACAAACCAAAAAAGAATATTTAAACAAATTTACCAATGGAATGATTAGCTTAGTGACTGAGCTCCAGAGACACTTCATCGGTAAATTGATAATTTCTTGCCTTGTAAATGCACATTTCTCAAACCCTCTACACAATCCCTAAATTTTTTGTTTTTGGCTGGCCTAACCATTAAAGGACTAGACATAGTGACACATCACTAGTTTACTTAGTGAAAGTAACAGTAAAATGCTAATAAATGACAATAATAACAAAATAGCTGTCAGGAAAATCAAACAATTACCATTTTGGACATTGTCAAAATGTTATCATGAGCTAAAGGGTGTAAATGATGAGACAAATTTCAGGTATCTTCAGAAACTCACCGAGTAGAGGTAGATGATCCCGATAGAATGAACCTCCTTTGGCATCATTCACTACCTTCAGGTCCGCCTAGAACACAGAAATATAGCTAGCTTAATGACATGAATGGCAATTGTACACAGGGGCCGATCTACACATTCACTAATTAGTCAAATGTTAGTCAAATTTAAATCTGGCTATTAGAAAGCATGTTTGGCTAAGTATTTGGCTTATGACTAGAATTTTATTTTATACAAATTTCTAATATAATTACCAGTAAACGTAATTATGAGCATCTTAAGATAAATATTAGTGTAACTAGTACCTAAATAATGCCCTGACATCATACTTCAATTTAACCAAGGCCTTTAATTTTTTGAAACTAATTTGCCTGGAACCTGTAGTAAAGCAGTAACACCTTCCAGGCAAATTAGTTTCAAAATATTCAATGTATAATCTGGTGTTCATTAAAAATACTTAGATGCTGCTGACGGATTTGTAGACATTGGAAAACACTGGCTAAAATATTTACGATTTCGCTAAGAAAAAGTATATTCGGATAATCTGTTGCCTAATGTTTTCCAAATGCTTGGTTGGTCCATGAAATACAAGATGTAGCGCACGTATCCTAATCAGGGGTTTTCGAGCACAAAAATAACATAGCACAACATGGCTACTACATGTAAGTCATAAGTTAATTCTCCTAGTTTAACCCTTGAAACCTCACTGTTTCAGATTCAAGGTATCTAGAGCAAAAAGCTACTGAACATGTTGAAATTAATTTAACTGGAACCTGCTGGTGCTGTTTACTCAATTGTAAATTCACAAAAGCCATACAATTCAGACATTTGTGACAGACTTTCACCGTCTTGTAATGGGCCGGCGTCATTTTGATTATCACATCAACTAACAAGTGACATATTTGATTATGACACCAGATACTTGAGTGACAGATCTGATCCCGCCATTGTTAGTATGTTATCTGGCTTTTGAGCTTTAGACTGACATATGTACAAAACACTGGTCCATCATCCCTTATTTTCAAGTACATGTATGGCCAGAAAATGTAAATTTTTAAACAGAAATGTCCATTTGCAGATCCAGAAGAACAATTTGTGAAAATTTATCATTGGAATGACTGGTTCGACTATTGAGCCAGTCAGTCCAGTGGAAAATTGTCTAAAATAGCACCCTCTTGTTCAGCAAATAGATAGTTCTCAATGCCATGGTCTTGGCAGGCATCACTATTAATGGGCTAATTTCTTACCATGCCTTCAAATCCAACCCGGTACAGATTCTTCGCTCCATTATCCCATAGGACATACGCAGCACTGCGTGGACTTCCAGCACTCCAATCCTGAAATAGACCGAATAATGAGCATATCAGTGTATATATTTAAAAGTTTCTCGTGGGCAAAGTGTTTCCAGGAATATTATTGTATTGCTACTGCTAGCGTGAACGTGGGAAATCCACAAGTATCTTAAAAATATTCAACAATACCATTACGGTTTGGCTCAAAATTGATATTTGGTATGTTGCAAAAATGTAATTTGACTAGAAGCCGCTGCAACTATTTTATGGCAACATATTCGATACCATGTCATATTTCAGCATTGTCCCACAAAAATCTAACAGACCCAAAACAAAAAATAATAGACTTTTCACTAGCCACATATCTTATTCTACATTTTAACAATGAATATCTTTGAGACAGAATGGCTGACATGGGACATATTCGTGTCATTGGATAGAATCACACTTTTTGTCGGCTGTAGTTGATAGTGGTGATTTGTGCTGTAGTCTGCAGCAATGTTCAGTAAGCCTTGAAGGTCATCTTCGCTATTAGCTATCATAACTACATCGTCTGTGTAGATCAGAGAAGCACATGACACTGTACCAATGGTACACAGTAGCACCCAGGCCAGAGTGAGTACTCTGTTTTAGCAAGTCATTGAAGAACACCTTACACGCATAGGCCGGTCGACAGGACACCAGTTGCCGAACACCCTGATGAATCATAATTAGGTTGGCTATTGGGGGTTGTGCATTATGCTAAATATCTGTGATGAGAAGCCACATAGTACTCTCTCCCTATGCAGAAGTTTCCTCAACCTCATCTCATGATTTACTGTGTCGAAAACTGCTTTGGCATCTAAAAAAGCCATGTCTGTGTTGCATCTGAGAAATATGGGACTCGATACGAATGCAGAGTACTTTCTCTAACAGTTTATGATCACTGGAGTTGGTACTGTAGTACCTTTGTAATTGCATGCATGGGTAGGATCCCCTTTCTTTTGTAGATAGGAGTAAGGATTCCTATCTTAATGTTTTCTGGTAGAGATTTGTTAATAAGCACACCACTTAACCTTTTAGAGATTATTTTTGAAAATTTGTCACTGGAATGCCTGGCTCAATTATCGAACCAGACATGCCAGTGGTAAATATTCAAAAATAATCTCTTGGCCGTCAAATGGACATTCACTAAGCATAAATTTTAATTTTCTTGAAAAATCTTGACCATTAAAGGGTTAAGAGAGCTGTTAGAGGGTTGATCACTGAAATACCACCGTACATTGTACGGCCATTACTAACACCAATTAAAACACCAGAAGTTGAGAAGGCACTTAAAACCCTGAAAAATGGACCTGATGGCATGAGCAATGAACTATTCAAATATGCAAGTGACATTACCTCAAAACCAATCACGCATCTAATTAATTCAGCTTTTCTGCACCACCTTCCCATCGATGCTGTAGTCTAATGCAACCTTATCGTACTACCCAAGCCCAAGAAGCCACTTGGCCCTCCAGCCAATCTGCGACCCATTGTTCTCTTCAACAGCATATGGAAAATCCTATCCAATGTTACTCTTTGCCGCATCCGAGACAAAATCGATGACTTCACCAGATGATGTCAAGGTGGCTTCAAACATGAACGCAACTGCGCAGACATTGTATGGGCTCAACGAACGCAGCTGCGCAGACATTGTATGGGCTCAACGAATGTCCAAACACTGGGATTTCCACAAAATAGGCCTTCGAAACAATTAAACGCTCAAAGATCCTAGATGTACTACGCCAGGCCAGCTGCAATGAAGATGAGCTACGACTAGTGAGACAACTGCTTGCAGACACCAAGCTGAAAGTATGAGTCAAATCAGTGAAGTATGTAGAGTTTGAGACATCAATTGGCTCCCAACAGGGAGATGGTCTATTTCTTGCTGCTGCATTGAAATACGAGCGAGAAACTTCCACAAGACCAACACCCACCCACCCACCCCCTAGTATCAATACTGGGTATGTCGCTAGAGATGGAATATGCTGACGATGTGGGCTACATAGATGAGGAAAAGAAACCCCTTGACGAACTTCTCCCAATAGCTGCAAGCAAACTAAAAATTGAGAATCTCTATGAATGAATCCAAAACAGAGTTCACCCACATATACCTATATACAAAGCATGAAACTAAAGAAAATGATGATCCACTAACTGGCGGCGATCACTGCTTTGCAGTACTGCTGACATTGCTGCATGCTGCATCATGGCGAACACAGCTTTCCAGTCCAGATATGGATTCGTAGATCAAAGATGCCATTGATAAAAAGGCTACGTATATACAATGCAACCTGCTTGGTGCTGTATAACTGTAAAGGCTGGGCATCTCCAAAGGCAGCTCTGAATTACCTCCATGGTTATCTGTGGCTGTTGATCCCCGAATGGACGTTTCCGCCCACCTCTAGCTAAGCACCACCCAGTTGGGATCAATCGATCCCTGCACTCCCTGACTATCAAATTCCAGAAAACTATACAGGTAAGCTGTTGCTGCCTATTCAACAGAATGTTTATTACGTAAATGGTAAAGACATACAATTCGTACGTGTCGGACTATTAAGCGTTAAAGATGGATTATATCGAGTCACTCATGACGGCATGATTATAATGTCAGCATACAGGTCACGTCGCTGATTATTACGTCATATGATAGATGGATAAACTTGTACTTCAACAAAACGTTTGTGCCCACGCACACACATGCACGCACGCGCACACACACACGCGCGCACACACACACGCACGCGCGTGCGCACGCACGCACGCACGCACGCACACACATACACACACTCAGACGATATCTTTATGAGATTAGTGAGGTGTAAAAATGATATTTGACGTATATGGTACAGCTCAGAATTAACTTAACATGTTTCTTAAAACAAAGTAAAATGGTCTGTTGAATACCTTGGACTTAGTTTGATTGGAAGGCAGCAATGTTATCCAATCAAATTAAGTTCAAAATATTCAACAGAACATTTCTTACATCGTGTTCAAACTAACTAACAAGATTCTGCTTTTGTTCTGGAAACGTTAGATTATTTGTGAGCTGTACTGTACATTCTAGAGCTAGGCTGTAGCTTTAAGAATTTGCGGATCTACTTTTACTATATAAGCCTCTCCCATTTCTGAAACCGATATCTTGACGAATCAGAAATGAAACCTAGATAATCCAACTGTGACTAATCAAGACGAGGCAGCATACCTGAATCTCTGTCACTTTGCCTCGACGCCCATTCCCTCCATCCTGGTCTTCCCATTGCCAATCAACACCTCGCACAACACGAGCACCAGGAAATATTCCTCGAGCAGTGATCTTCTTGCTTTTCCGGCGCGGCTCGACAGCCGCCCTAGAGTGTACAGAAATGACAACATTTAAGAGAAAACTATATATAGATCTGTGTCTTGAAGCATATGTATCCCTATCGCAAGTAAAACTGTTAAAATTTAAAATCATTTATGATGGCAGAGGCTCTATATACAGGCAAACATGCTCTAAGATACAAAACAAGGGAGACAAAACTGATAACGGTCAGTCAAAATGATGTTTATTAAATTCTGATAATAAATTTAAAAGTACCCCTTCAATTTAAAAGTACCCTTCAGAGCTTTTTGAACCAGTATGAACAGGTAGAGGACAAATCAGAGCTTCCACTAGATACAAACCCAACTTTGCCAGTGAATACATCGTGGAAATATCTGTTTATAATAATTCAATGCATCACAAATACCACAGTCAAACACTGATCAATTTAGAAATTCATTCTTTGTGCTACTTGTCCCTGAATGGGACCACCCTCAAGAGAGACTCATCACAGCTAAATCAGTTAATGTTTTTAGAACCAAACTCAGTGACTGCTACCAAACGTATTTTGAATTCTATTGCGCTGCTCCACCCTCCATTGTATACATGCCAATGCTGGATCCTGCAACGTATTACTATAGAAACAGAATAATGGTCAAGCTGACAAAAATCAGGCTATGCCATGATCTTGCAAAATGTCCATTTGCAGACCAAGAGAAAAGTATTTTTGAAATAAATGAGTCAGTGTAAATTTTCAAAAATGGCCTTCTATAAAGATTTTCCATTACAAAATGTAAATTCTTTTGAGAAAGATTGACCATTAAGGGGCTAACTCTCTTATGGTCGATTTTTTTCAAGAATTTAACTTTTTGAATGTTCATTTGTAGGCCACCCTACCTCCACCCTGACCAACTGATGGCTGGCAGACATATTGAATTTTGGATCATCATGGATTTCAAGGTTTGGTATTCTAAACTAATGCGATAAATCTTCATGGAAAATTGTATAATCATGAAACCACTTTACCACCTGCTCACTCAGTACTGACATAAAATAAATTAGAAGTCTGATAAACGTCATAAGCAAATGAAACCAAGTCGTATAAAGCATAAAATGAATTTGTCTAATTTCCTTAGCATAAAGTATCTTGTTGCATGCTGGTCAACTCCAGATTAGGGGTGTGTTCATTGCTTGCGATTTCCGATTTTATCGATTTTTGAACCTACGATACGATATCGATAATTTATTTGGTAATCGTGAAAAATTCAAAGATACCATATTTCATAGACTAGCAAACTTTTAATGCACCAACAGTATTTATTTCATCCTTGCTGGTTTAACTGATATTAAATGAATTTACTGGTACTTAATTCACCCGAAGTCAGTGTTATTTATCTAAAGCGCCACAATTTTAGCAAGTCATATATATCACAAAGGATCGCTCGCATCCATCGTTGCAAGACATTTATTTTTGCACAATGTTCTAGATGCTCTCTTTGAGTTATGCTCCTCTTACATTTTGATTGGCTAGTACAATGCGATTTATCACAAAGTACAGTAAACTCTTCCACCGGGAATGAAAATTATGGGAAAAAAGAACACACTAGCTCACTTGCGCATTATCGTGCACATGTTCACAGTTTTCTTCTAGAAAACTTTACAGCTCTTCTGCCTACATTTTCATTGGCAAGCACTAGAAGTTAGTCAATGCGAATCTAGTTTTCTCTTCATAACGGATATTTAGATTATAGAATAGGCCATAAGATGAGTTTAAGCTGTCACTCTCGTAGCCACTCTGGTATGTCCTCTATTCTACTCTCCTATTTAAATGTGTCTACGAAAGTACCTATCGGGTACAACTATATACATTTTCGCGCTACTCAAGTAATGCGAGAATGACGATCTAAACTCATCCTTAGTGGATCATCATGTGATTTATATCTTTTTTGCGACGACATTTTATGTCAAATCGGACTAATTTTGATGTAATAAATGATGCTTATTAAAGCATATGCAATACTTAGGCAATCCAATTTAATAATTTCACTCCCACGATGATAGTTACGAGGTATAAATTAAGCATAATCGTAAGACAGCAAGAATCCGGAATGGGAGATTGGGGTAAATTTTTGTGGCATTATCAATTTTTTTAAAACAATTTTAGAGAATCGATTTCAAACTTTTTCTCGAAATATAGGCAGGTCTGACGATATTGTGATATAACGTTTTCATTTGCAAAACGATATCGTGAGCAGCGTGACCATTTTGAGCACAGCTCTACTCCATATCCATTTTCAGTCGAGTCACATGTACATGTAGTATAAGTCTGTCAGTTTGTCTGTCTGTCTATCAAATCTTTAGCTCATTGCCACTTGTTAATAGACCAAATAATATTTATTGACCCGCATCACCCCCCCCAACCCCCAACCCGTAACTCATTAATAACTGAAATTTCAATGTCTCACAATAATACATCTAAGCCGTTGAAATTTTGAAACAACAGCATAATTTGACTGGAACCTATTGCTGCCGTTGCAGTAAAATTAGTTCCAAAAGATTCCTTAGTTCACAGAATTTGTAGTTTCTGGCCTATAAGTGTTAAAGGGTTAATTTCTCTTAATTAAAATCTGCAAGAGATCTGCCTCCATGTTATTCTTCTGATGCATGCATTTACCTCTCACTTCCCGGATTCGTCAAGCGATAAAATCTATGACGCAAGTTGTGCTTGTCTCCATGGTAACACACTGAGCATAGGTCGTAGTTATTGCACTCGCCACACTTCCACCGAATTCCGAAAATTGGCTGCTGCCTGCACATGTCACACATGGTACCATCATGCTTGATTCCTGCAACAGGAGTTAAACATGTTAGGGAGGACAATTTTGGACACAATGCAAGAAATTTATTTTCTGTTAAATACTTTAGACTTAATTTGATTGGAAGCCATTGCTGGCTGGCTTAGCCAGCAATAGTTTCCAATCAAATTAAGTCCAAAATATTCAACAGTATGCTGTATTTCGCACTGGAAAGTTATTTCTGATTTGTACTGTACCCGACACATTCACTGCATTAAATCATGAGCACATGGTTCATAAAACCAGGGTTCGCACACCTTTCTGCGGTTGAAATTTCATGACTTTTCATGACCAAAATTAACCAATTCCATGACCTCAAAGAATTAATATCTAGATTTACATCTATGATGTAGCTCCAAAAATAAGATGAGGTATACTGCAAAATGTCTGAATATCGCCTCTTGCAACAAGCAAGTCACCGCCTTGTTTTGATAAGCTGTTGCCATAATTTTTATTGCGTAGAGGTGATTATGCTAATAGATTTTTTTTTAATTTACATGATTAGCATTTTCCATGACCTTTCATGATCTATGACAAAAACACTGATTTCCCATGGCTTTCAAGGCCTGGAATTTAAATTTTCAAATTCCATGCCTTTCCAGGATTTCCATGATCAGTACGAAACCTATAAAACAAAATTCTGTAATTATTCTAGACTAGCTTTAACCCTTTCATGGTCAAATCTAATGAATGAAAACCGCCCTTTGTAATGGTATTTAGAAATGCCAATTTGTAGAAAAATCTAAGACTTTTTTTTAAATTTTACTACTAGTGTCATTTCAATGGTAAATTTTCAGGAATAGTCTTCTCCTGACCTGCCAATGGACCAGGCCTGGGGTCAGTTGCATTTAAATGTTAACTAGTTACAGTTACATTGGACTATGTCAGTTACTGTTACAGTTACATTTGTTGAGCAATGTAACTAGTTACATTTCAATTACTTTGCATAATGTAACTAGTTACATTTCAGTTACATTAGTTACTTTGTCTGATAATTATTATGAAGAACTATACAAACATGAGTCATCATTAAAAGTGTAATATAGTCAACCAATTTGAGATATATAGTAGAAACTAAACACCACGTATATAATATACTAATAGAACTGAATTCATTCCAGACATAAAATATAAAACCTGAAAATTGTAAAATCAATTTGAATTAATTTTGTTGCTGCCATATGCAGTAACAAATTTCATTCAACTTGTTTCCAAAATAATAAGATGCTTTCATTGTAAAAATGTGGATAGAAGTGCATACACATATTTATTCTTCACATTTCAACCATGCAGGTCAGATAACAAAGATTAATTTTATTGTAAGAAATGTGGTTGAATATTTTGAAACTAATTTGACTGAAAATATTGTTGACATAGGTATTAACATTTTTCAGTGAAATTACTTTCAAAACGTTCAACAGCTTTCATTAGAGCATTGACTTTCTGCTAGAAAGATAATATGCCATCTACAATGGAACAATATAACAGTTTCCAGTGAAATTAGCTTTAAAATGTTCATCAGCTTTGATGCATGCATAATTTAAAATAGGAATTTAAATATTTTGAAAATAATTCATTACTTTCATATGTTGCAATGACAAATTAATTCCAATCAGATAATCTGCTGAGTACGTTAGACTACTTTTACTTTCAAAATCTGTTGCTTGATGTGGCAGCAACAGCCTTTTTTCAGGGCAGATTAGTTTCCAAATATTCAACAGCTTTCCAGTACAGTTTCATTTCAGCCTTTATAAATTTGTCTGCTACACCAAAATAGTTGATGGCCTGACTTTTATCAATGGCATTGTTTTTTTATCTTTATCAGCTCACTTATGTGAATTGACCCTAGTGTGAGCATAATTGCTGAGCAATGATGTGGTAAGCAGCCCTATTCAATAGGGTATAAAGAAAAGAACAGGCTGTTAAAGCATATTGTGGCAGATTTTAACTCTTTACAATTCAACATTTATTCCTGTTAACCCTAAAGTTGAACAAGACAGCTTTTGCAGTGCTGTTGAGAAATGTCCATTTCCAGACAATTATAAGACTATTTTTGAAAATTTACCAGTGAAATGACTGGCTCAATAACCAAGCTAGTCATTCCAGTGGTAAATTTTCTAAAATAATCTCATAGGCTAATAATGGACATTTACTATAGATGAGAAAACTAAAATAGTTTTTAACTCATTTGAGTTTTAAAAGGTAACTTAATTCTCTAATAATTTTGTAAACAACACGTTTCTAAGGCAGCTCAATGTAAAAGCTGTGTAAGAATTTGATCAAAGGTTGTTGCTGTCTGATGTAGCAATAAAATTCAGTCAGATTATCATTGTTAACAGGCATATCTTTAGAATAATAGCATGTTGTAAATATCATATACGGATATAGAATGTGTTAACCCTTTAATGGTCAAGATTGGTTAGGAAAATAAATATGACTAGCCCAATACTCAAGCCAGTCATTTCAATGGTAAATTTCAATAATAAATATCATGGATGCTTGGAAATACAGTTGCTGTCCATGACATCAACATCTTCCAGTACAATTAGCGTCAATATATTCAACAGCTTACCTGAATGATTACATTGAAATTGGGATATTGGTGTGGCACATGCATAACAGCAGCTTTGCCGCAAATTAACAAAATCATAATAAATTTGTTATAAAGGTTTCAAATGTAACTGAAAAGTAACTGAAATTTTAGTTACTTTTGCAATGTAACTGGTTACATTTCAGTTACTGTAACTAAAAAAATTCTTCAGTTACAAGTTACTTCAGTTACATGAAAAATGTAACTAAGTTACAGTCAGTTACAGTTACAGTTACCCTAGCCCTGCAATGGACTAAGTAAAAGATTTAAGTTATTTTGCCCGTATCACTAGACGCAAAGGTTACTGTGAGCATATGTGAATCTTCTTGCTCTTAAGATATTATTCAATAACTCTAGTTCTGCTGGAGGATCTGCTCCAAACTTGCCAGTGGTATCATCAAAACGTATGCCAATTTCGGGGTCAAAAGGTGAAAAGCAACAGCAACCTGCAACAGCTTTTAACATTATTTTTCAAAATGGACACTTTTGACCCATTTTTCAATAACTAGGTGGTTCTACTGCAGCGATCTCCAAACTTGGGTGGAGGCTTGTTTGTTAAACAGAGAGTTGCGGGGGTTATCAATCAGCATGATTGAGGCCTATGGGATCCATTGTATGTAGTTGGTGGACCCAGTAAGATTCACATTCCTTACAGGTCTAGGTTTGTAGTCCAGTAAAACTACAAATTAACCTAGAACAAATTGCAACAGAATTTATTTCTTTTCTGCGGCATTCATGGGACTGCCAGGTGTCACATATCAAAAGTCCTCCAAAATCCCTCGATGGAAAAGTGGGTAAATTCGCATATTTAGCTACCGCCATTATCCGAATAATGAAACTTCCCTTACCTGCTTCATTCCGCAAATAAACGAAGTAGAAATGTTGTCTAAGCTCTGAATTTCATGGTCACGGAAGACAGTAAGCAATTGGCAATATTGCCTTGAACCACTTGTACAAATTCTCCAAAGCACAGATTAAATATGGTTGTATGCACAGGGCCGGGGTAATTTAAAAAAATTATATTTAAAGTAAGTTTAATTTTGTTTTTCGCTTTTAAAATTTTATCTAAAATAAATTGCATTTTAATTTTAACTTTTATCTCACAATTTGAATAAATTTCTATACAATTCAATCAGAATATGGACATGGATTTAGATACATGCGTTATTTGTAACCAGAGCCTAGAAAATGGATCACAAACTGTTAAGCTTCGAGTTAAAGGCTGTGACGGTATTAACAATGCTAGCAGAGCCCGTGAAAGCGATGTCATAGCTGAAGTAGGACAGAGGGTTCATGTAAAATGTCGACGGGAGTTCATTGATCCCAAGCGGATTGCCCGTGACGCAGAGAAAATTGAACAATCTCCGCCACCCATGCGAACACTCCGTTCAGAAAGTCCAACATTCAATTTTAGTGAACATTGTTTGCTATGCGGATACCCTGCAAAAATTCAAGATGGAAAGAAACGTGGCTATGATATTTATCCAGTAAGTACTCATGACTTTCAATGTAGTATCGCCGAGGCCTGTGGGCAGAGAAAAGACGAATGGGGCAAACTTGTAGCTGGGCGGCTTGCCTTTACGCCGGATTTATGCGTTGTCAATGCAGTATACCATCAAAGCTGCAGCATAAATTTTCGAACCATGAAAAATATCCCTCAGCTGCACTCATCTTGCTCATCCCAAAAAACATGGAAGGCCAGAAGACTTGGACAGAGTAAGAGCATTTAGTGCGACAATGGCATTTCTTGAAAATAATGATGATGAGCAGTTGACCCTGCACGACCTCGTTAATAAAATGCAAGAGTATCTCGATGATAAAGAGAATAAAGCATACAGTACAAAATACATGCAGGATAAAATAAAAGATAATTATGGCGATGAAATATTTATTAGCACTGTGAATGGTAAGCCAAACGTTGTTACCTTTCGTTCTAAAGCATCTACTATTTTGACTGACTTTTATAAGGAACAGAAGAGAAAGGATTCCAAATCAGAGAGCATGCTAATCATCCAGACAGCTGCCAAACTGCTTAGACACGATATTAAGTTAATTGATTCATGCACATCATCTGAAAGCTATCCATCAAGGGAGCAAATGAGCGACCCAGTAAAGGCATTGAATTATTTACCAGAGACACTGCGGGAATTACTGCGGATTTTGTTTACTGGAAAAGACACAGAAATGAAACAGGCATCAGTTGGACAGGCTATTATGCAAGGAACTCGTCCTAGAGTTATTTTGGCACCTTTGCAGTTCGGGCTGTCATGTGAGATGCACCATAAATTTGGATCTAGATTTATTGTTGACACCTTGTACAAGCACGGATTTGGATGTTCATACGCGGGGATACAGAGGTTTGAGCGCAGTGTATCACTTCATGGTGGAGATCTACCACAGCCATTATCAGGCGAGTTCATTCAGTTTGTTGCCGACAATGTGGATCACAATATTTGCACAATAGATGGGCATAATACATTTCATGGAATGGGAATCATTGCATCTGTTACACCAGGAAACCTTTCGTGCAAACTTATTCCAAGGATAAATGTAACATCTGAAGATATCAACCAAGTTGGCAAGATCTGTATCAGGAACTTTGAGTCTCAGCATACCAGAAACTTCCCATTGACCTTTAAGGAGTTAACTGCGATGGAACAAACAGACCCAACAGCTGACATTGACATCCTCTGGGATTTCTCTTTGTTTCTGCGTTCAAGGAGACAGTCATGGTCTGGCATGATGCAAACTGTTCACCAAGGAGTTTATCCAGGTAAATCGTCTGTTATTTTCCTTCCGATGATAGATCTAGAGCCAAGTAACATGACCTGCATCTTTTCCACTTTGACTTATGTTTGTGAACAGGCAAACCGATACCATGTTGCACCCGTGATTACATTTGATCAGCCCTTATTTTGGAAAGCTATGACTATCATAGAGATTGAGCCGAGCTGGAGTCCATTAAAGCAAATTATTCTAAGACTCGGAGGTCTTCATATGGAGATGAGCTTCCTTGGCTGCATTGGTCACTTAATGGCAGGAAGCGGTCTTGCGCCTATTCTAGAGGTAGTCTACGCTGAGAATGCTGTCAAACACATTCTTAGTGGAAAGGCAATTTCTCGAGCAGTTCGAGGACACCTCATGGTTTTTGCTTCTCTCAGTACAATCTTGATTGCAAATGCATACAACCTACCACTACCTACAATTGCAGATGCTGAAGTTGACACAGTAGAATATTCCGCTGCAATGCATTCAAAAGAATTGTTTGACAATGATGATAATGTTGCAGGACATGAAACGATTGAAAGTTCCCTAAATAAAAGTCTGGTTAAAGTTGGAGAGCTCTATGATGACATTATCAAAAATCTGTATGTAGCTACAAGATTGTCCTCGGAAAATGCATTACATGATGTCACGGACAAACTAGACTCAGAGAAGGTGGTCATGAAAGATAAGAGGACTGCACGACTCTGGCTTTTGTATATGGAGTTGGTTGACATTCTGCGCAAATTCATTAAGGCAGAATGAACTGGTGATTGGAACATGCACCTTCAGACCGTTCGTGAGATGCTTCCATATTTTGCAGCCACTGGGCATAATCTGTATGCCAAGTCTGCATATGTATATTTACAAAAGATGTTAGAAATACCTGAAAGTCATCCAGATATACACACCAGCTTCCTCAATGGTCATCATGTCATTCATCGAAGTGATAGGTATTGGGCAGGGTTATCTACTGATCTAGTTATTGAGCAGGTCCTTATGAGAAGTGTAAAGTCAAGTGGTGGTCTAACACGAGGTCGTGGAATGACAGAACTTCAGCGTCTTGTTTGGTTGTTGTCTATGCCCGCATGTGCAGATGTGTGTAATGCAATGCAAGAGCTCTCTGGGGTAAACTGTGATTCAAGTGAACAACACAAAGATTCCACACAATCTCGAATAAAGCGTGATATGGATGATAATTACAAAATTCTCAAAATCCTTAGTGAACTGAATCCATTTGGACCAGACCCTTCTCTTAGAGGACTTGTTAGTGGATTGTCTGCACATGAATCAGTCAATGTTGATGATGCTAAAGATATTGGAGAATCAATTATTAATTCGATGTGTGGCCAATGTGTATCAAGCATTTCGTTCCAGAGAAAGAGACTGCAGGAAATGTCAATTTCCCTTTCTCCGAGATCTAACAATACTCACCATTCTGTTACTTCTGATATACAGCTGGCCCTGACAGCGGCTCTAGGATTATAGACTTAGAAAGCTTTACCGACTCCTGGGAACCGGGTACCCGGCTCCCCACTGCCGAGTACCCGTTTACCATAGAGCTCATATTGTTTGCATAGCCACCAAACAAGAGAAAACTATGGCTTGCCTCCGTGGGGCTGGGAGGCTGGGTCCGTAACAGAATGGTGAGTATTGTTAGATCTCGGAGAAAGGGAAATTGACATTTCCTGCATTCTCCTTCGATCAATACTCACCATTCTGTTACTTCTGATATACACCAGATTTGATCAGTAACCTGGTGGGAAGGGGCAAGCCATACATGCTAATTTTGCCCCTTGGAGAAAGATTTTAGACTTCAAACTTGACTAACGGAGACCTAAAAGGACCGTCAAGTTTACGGAACCGAATCACATTCGCGTCACAGCCCCCCCCCCTTTTTCCTCCTAAGAAAAGGGAGAGAACTAACGAACATGTATCTCGCCTGAAAACACCAATATGCCAAGAGGGCTAACTACTCCCTGCATATCGCTTGTATTAGCCTGAGAATGAGCATGAATATATAAGATGAATGAACATGATACATATACATAATACAAAAAACTCTCACTTGTTGAATTACCTTATGATAACAGGACTTCAGACGTACCGCCCACAACCATACACCGGTTCGGCCATCAGTGACACAATCTGGTTGACATCCTCTCGCTTGACCATGTCTGCTTTAGGTTCTTTTCTTACCAAAGTGAAAAAAGGGGAAAAGCAGTGTGGTCACTAACTATCGTTTCAAAACAGCTAAAGCGAGTGGATTGGCTGAGTCTGACACATCCCTCATATAGTAATCCGTAAATGAGGACTCACAGTGCCATTGTGCAACGGCCATGATGTCCTCTAACGGAACACCATTGTAAAGGGCGGTCGAGGCGGCTATTCCTCTAACATCGTGTGCCCTTACGCCCTGCACCTGGTGCCCAGTCGCCATCTCATGAGTAGTCTGAATGCATTCGACCACCCAACGAGAGATAGTATCCATGGATGCGGCGCCATAAGGCTTTTTATGGCAGATCCACAAATGTCTATCGTTCGACCGTAACGAGTCAGTCCGTTTCTTGTACTTAGTCAAAGCACGGACCGGGCACCAGACACTGGCATCACGATCAAACCTGGTTAACTTCGGTATAATGATCGGTTTGCCGGGATATCTCAAAGATTGGTTCTTTGACATAAATTCTGCTCTTGGCAGAAGACGCAGACCTTCTCCAGAAACAATAAATCGGTTCCTCTCTGCCGAAAGCGCATGGATCTCACTGCGCCTTCTAGCTGAGGAAGCTGCCAATAGAAAGACCGCCTTTAGAGTCAAATGCTTTAGACTAGCCGAACGCAACGGTTCGAATGGGTGCTTGGCCAGTACATTAAGCACTAAAGATAGACTCCAGGCTGGAATGACTACCGGTTGTCTCGGTCGGAGATTGCTCATTCCCTTCAGCATCACGTTTAACTGGGCCACCTCTGGACTATCCCTGTTGGCTAGACAAGGGATAACTGATGCCAGAGCTGACTTGTATCCAGCAATTGTGACGGGAGCTAGTCCTGTAAAGAACAGCTCACAGAGAAAATCTGCTATTTGCTGAATAGTGGATTGAAAGGTATCAATACCCTTTTCTTCACACCAGTCTGCAAATCTGTTAACCTTGTTGTTATATGACTTGAAGGTTGACCTCCTTCTCGCAGCTGCGATGAAATCAGCAGCCTGTCGAGAAAAGCCTTCCGACGTGGAACGTTGTTTGACAACATCCACGCAGTCAATTTGAACATTTCGGGACGCTCGTGTAGGAAGCGTCCCTTCGCCTGGGAGATTATGTTCGGAATCTCGGGCAACTGCACAGGATTTTCCACCAGCAGATCTAGAAGATCCGTGAACCACGCCCTGCTTGGCCAATACGGCGCTATTAACAGGACCAGACACGGTTCCTCCCTGACCTTCACCAATACCTTCGGTAGAAGAATGGTGGGTGGATACGCGTAAGCGTGCATCCCTCTCCAGCTTATCGCCAGAGCGTCTGTATCGACGGCATTTGGATCTGGAATCGGCGAGACATATGTCATGATTTGAGCATTTTCCTTTGTGGCGAACAAGTCCACGTTGGGTTTGCCCCAATGCTCGAAGATCCGTCGTAGAACTGGAGGGTTGAGGGACCATTCTGTTGGCAGAATTCTCTGTCTGCGAGACAAAGCATCCGCCAGAATGTTCAATCGGCCAGGAATATGAGCTGCTTTCAAAACAACCGAGTAATTCCTGCACCATTGAATCAAGTGCCACACCCTGATGCACAGGGTGGGCGACCTGGTCCCTCCTTGGCGATTTATATATGATACTACTGTCGAATTGTCCGACCGTATCAATATCACCTTGCCCCTGATCATCGGAAGGAATTCTTCCAACGCCAGTTCCACTGCCATCATTTCCAACAGATTGATATGCAGCTGACTCTCCGGGAGAGTCCATGTGCCCGAGACTTGGTGTTCTCCCAAGCAGGCACCCCACCCTTCCAGCGATGCGTCCGTGTAGACGGACAGCTGGGGGTGGGGTAGGTGCAGCGAAACCCCTATTAGGAGATTCTGACGCTGTTTCCACCATAGAAGATGCGATATTATCGGCTCCAAAACTGGCACCAGTTTTGACAGGGGTTCTGTTCTCTGTTTCCACAGAGACATCAGATACAACTGGATAGGTCTTCGCATTAGAGCAGCGTACGGGATAACCTGCTCCATGGAGACCATCATGCCCAGCATCTGAAGGAACCGCCTCGCCTGAATGTGGTTTCCCACTCGAAAACTCCCGAGGATGGCTAACAGAGACACCACTCTGGGCTCTGACGGGTAAACCCTGCCCTCCTCGAGGTCGAATCGCATTCCCAAATAAACGAAATGTTGAGTGGGTGTCAACTCGGATTTCTCCTTGTTGACTATCCAGCCTAGATCTGAAAGTAACTTCAGAGTCAGAGCAGTATCCACGTTCAACCTGGCTGCCGAGTCTGCCTTGAGCAGCCAGTCGTCTATGTAGGTGTGTAGCGCCACGTTCTCTTTTCTGAGAAACGCTGTCACCGCAAGGACCACTCTTGTGAAAACCCTCGGAGCTGTCGACAGGCCAAACGGGAGAACTGTAAACTCCCATACTTGATTCTGAAACGCAAATCTCAGAAACCTGTGCCAACTCCGATTGATCGGAATGTGGAAATATGCATCTTTCAGATCGATCGATACACACCACATTCCTTTCCTCAATCCCGCCATTACCGACCTCGGTGTTTCCATCTGGAACCGAGGCGTATGGATAAACCAATTTAATGGCCTGAGATTGAGTATGGGTCTCCATCCCCCCGTGCTCTTGGGGACAAGGAACATGTTTGAATAGAAGCCTGGAGTGTTCCGGTTTGCTGGTTTTATTGCTCCCTTCAGAAGCAAACCCGACACTTCCTTTTGAACGGCTTCTAACTTGTCTGGCTCCCTTGGTACGGGTGTCCAGACTGGTGCCAAAGACAGATTTTGTGGCGGAAAGTCCCACCACTCCGGCATGTAACCCTGGGATAACCATCCCAGGACCAGACTGTCTGACGTCACACCTCGCCAAACCTCGACGAAACGCATGAGCCTTCCACCCACCATAGACGCCTCGACGTCTAACGGGGTTGTCCGGCTCGCAGTCCGCCCCCCCCCCCTCTCTTAACGAGAGAGAGTGAGAACCATTTCGTTCTAGGTACGACGGGTATAACTGGCACCGCTGTTCCTGTCGCACAGGTGCGGTCCAGGCGGATATGAAGGGAGCTTGCGTACCCTCAGGTACGCTTCGGCCCCTTCTGTCCGCCCTTTGAGGCCTTACCCTTACCCTTCCCCTTGCCCTTACCACCTCTAGGGCGGTCAGGAGCAACATTGGGGAGGGTAGGCGCCTCTACAGCCTTCCTGGGTTTCTTTGCCGGCGGCGGCTCAGAAAACCCAGCCGAAACAGAAGTCGCAATAGGCCTGGCTTTCGCCTTGCCCTTATGCTTCTTCTGTTTCTTCGAAGGCTGTCCGGTTAGCGGCTTGCCCACAGCCCCTAGTGCGTGCGCTTGCCGCACCAGCTCTAGCTGGAGATTCACCGCTAACCGATTCTGCGCAATGCTGGCGGTGTCCTCTAAGATGGCCCGCGCCTGGCCACCAAAGATGCTAGGCCCTGTCAGGGGCGTCCCAAGAAGACGCTCCCTGACTGCCGTAGCCGGACGCATATGGTCAATGACCATTTGCCTCCTGGACTTCGTCACACGCGCTTGCACCCTTGCCAATGCGTCCATTGACAGCACCAAGCCGTCATTAACGCACGATAGCGCCACAGGTGGCACAGGGTGGCCTGCCCCCGCTTCAGCCCACACCGACTGAAGTAGACGATAGGAGTGATTGACAGCGCTCATGGCTGCCCTCACACCCTCATCGCATAGGGCCAGGACTTCTTCCTGGTGTACCTGGGCTTTATCCACTAGTGCCGGACCGGGACCACCCGACCCCGCACTCTGGACGCCCAGTACCCATCGGTCATCCTCAGTGACCGACGGGACTACACCATACCTGTCGTATTCACCCCTCGGAATACGGCACCTTGCCCGCACCTCCCTGGAGGCCGCAGGGAGCTGACCCTTGGTCATCAGTTGTTTACTATAAATAGCATCCAACAAATCAATGAACCGTGGATCCAGTCCCACTGACTGGATCCGGGCCGCGGGCAAAATCCCCGTCCTAATCGACGCAACCGACGGACGGGGCGCATCTTCATCGGCCGTGGCCGAAACCACAGACGGGTCAACTCTGGCTAGCCACGCCAGAGCATCAGACCAGTCTATCTCCGAAGAAGATACCCCCGCAAACACGTCACCCGTTGACATGCTTACGGGTCTGCCAGCCATGGCCTCCCGGCCAGGAGCCACGGCTGACACGCCAGGCACTCCGCTACCACATGGTTCCGCCGCCACCCCATGAAACACTCCGGTCCATGGGGTAGGTCCGCACGGAAAACCGTACGGACCCGTAACCGTCGCGGAACCATAGCCAGCCACGGGCGCCAACGGCACCCCATGTCCGGCTGCCAGACCAGGCGAGATAGGTGAGTACCACGCCTGGCCCGGCACACCGGTTCCCCTGACGGCTGGTGACAAACCAAGCCGCGTGGAACCGGTGCACGGTAACGGATTGGCCTCAGCCGCAGGCGGAGCCGCTGACCTGGCTTG
Organism: Chaetoderma sp. LZ-2023a; assembly: GCA_034401795.1. Taxonomy (NCBI): domain Eukaryota; kingdom Metazoa; phylum Mollusca; class Caudofoveata; order Chaetodermatida; family Chaetodermatidae; genus Chaetoderma; species Chaetoderma sp. LZ-2023a. Next base: position 58,471,968 of record CM067369.1, on the reverse strand, counting down.
CGCCAAACCAGACAAATGGAGGCCGGTTCCGTCCAGGACGGAATCAACCTCCATATTCTCCACCTGCGGCTTCACGGGCCGCAGCAACTTCTCCTCCTCGGCCTCATCGTCTTCAGACTCCGAAGAGCCGTCACTAGACGAATAAACCGTGGAGCCGTCCTGGCGGACGGCTCCCACACCTGACGGACCGGCCACCGCTACTGGACCACCCGGAGGTGGCCGCAGAGAGACAGAACCCGTCTGGCCGAAGCCAGACGGACCCGCCAGGGGGCCGTACGAGACGGCCCCCTCGGTAACCAGTCCAGAATCCTGTCCGAAGACAGGATCCGTACCAGGCATGGGGAGAAACTGCCCCCCAACCTTTGGTAGCAGGGACGACACCAGCGTGGGCAGAACGCTATGCAGAAAACCCTGCATAGCCGGACCAAACCACGCCGGCGGTGCCATCTCCGCCACCTCCAGCTGGGGACGTGGAGCACCCCCACCGGCCGAACCGGGCGCTCCACGATTTCCTCTCGGACCGCCTGACCCCGCGTCAGACCCAGCCAAGTCCTTCTGGGCAAGGAACTTAACCATCGTTTCGACGGACCACACTGCACAAACATTACACCTATGATCTATATTACACAGGGCACACCTAAAACAGACATGGTCCTTGAACATAACACGGACAAACTTATGGCAGTCGTCACATGATGGCGGGGCTGGCTTGGCCTATAAAATAAGCACAAACCTACAATAAACAAGCGGAACGAGACACGGATGGAAGGCAGACAATTAATTTTCAAATATTTTGACTCATAAATTAACCGTAACCTCCCGCACCCCACCCCGCCACGTTACAACAACGATCGCATTGATTATGACGACAAGAACGCGGCGGGCACAACACACCCATAATAGATCCTACAGGATGTGTAACGGCTCCAGGAATCATATCGCATAGCATTCAGGGTATATTTACCAATCAATATAAATTATACTCCTAACGAACGCAGCACGATATGTGAAGAAAACAACAAAATGTATAACAACTGCTGTCTCACACGGTAAAACCGCAGACCACGCATCTACTCAAGAATTTTGAAACCACCGATCATTGCAAACCGATCGTGATCACACGAAAAACTTGATCATTCTAAAGTTTCCGGTACCATTTTTTAGTACGCAGCACCCAGAACAAGATGCGCGAATAAATGAAAAAATTTTTCTTCACATAAACATCCGAGCGACCGGGTGTGACGTCACCCGCTCGGATTCTACGGAGAACGACGTCAGCCGATATTCGTGTTAGAAATACCGTAGCAAACACCTATTTTCATATCTGCCGATCGCCTGTTGGGGTTTAAAGAAGGCGATCGTCTGGCATATATCGTTGCTAGCACACGTCCCAGATTCTATGGGGTTAGAAATCGGAACATGCGACACAACGAAATTTAGAGACCTAAGTCTTTTAACTATGGATATAAAGAACAATACAACCTGGTTATCTTGGGCGGTATTCTCCATAGTCCTTAGTTATTCCTTTAGCGCACAAACTATCACCGATTAAAGACTTAGAATCTTTTTTAAAAAACACTAAAATCCCTAATGCGAAAAGCATGTATTGCACTTGTTGCTATGCAAACAAGAATGAGCTCTATGGTAAACGGGTACTCGGCAGTGGGGAGCCGGGTACCCGGTTCCCAGGAGTCGGTAAAGCTTTCTAAGTCTATAATCCTAGAGCCGCTGTCAGGGCCAGCTGTATATCAGAAGTAACAGAATGGTGAGTATTGATCGAAGGAGAAAAGCTATTACCTTAGCATCCAAAACATCTCTCAAGATTGATGATGAATGTGTACAAATTGATCCACAACTCCTATTTCAAAGACTCAGTTTAATTGCTACAAATGGATCAAAAGGGAATCCATCATCTTATTTTGAGTATGAGTTGTGCACTCATCCGCCCGCACTCTTTGATAATTCATCTCTTCCATGGGAAGCAAATAAGCCGGCACTTGCTGATGCATTGTGGAAATTAATTCAAAATGAAGATGCAGTCCTTCCATATTCTGTCCACTATGTGCTTGATGGAGGAGCTCTATTACACCGTGTTCCATGGCAGCGTGAAGAGACATTTGCAAATGTTTGTCAAAGATATGTAAAATATTGCATAAGCAAATATGGAAAGGCTACAGTAGTTTTTGATGGTTATGACCAAGGCCCAGACATAAAAGATGTAACACATAAGAGGCGAACTCGTGGATCAGGCGCAACTGTTGTACTGACTCCGCAAACAGTTGTAACTCTGAGTAAGCCTGATTTTCTTAGTAACAAGCAGAACAAACATCGGTTCATATCAATCTTAAGTTCATCTCTCGAACAGGCTGGATGCTTAACGATAAAGGCAAGCGGTGATGCTGATGTCTTAATTACGCAAATGGCTATCTTGACTTCAAAGTCAACAAATACTGCTCTTGTTGGAGACGATACCGACCTACTGGTGTTGCTTCTATACCATACTGATATGAATGGCTGTCAGCTATTTTTCAGACCAGAGCCAAAGCAAAATGCAAAGAAACCCCGACTGTGGAATATCAAAATGGCAAAGGAAAAACTCGGGTTCTGTTTGTGCTCACAGCTGTTATTTATCCATGCTATCCTTGGCTGTGACTCAACATCTAGGCTTTATGGAATTGGAAAATCTGCATCCCGTAGCAAAATCCAGTGCTGCAAAGAACTCTCTCAAATTGCTGAAGTGTTTACAATGAGTAATGCGAATAAAGATGACGTGATAAAAGCAGGTGAGAAGGCAATGCTTATTCTATACAATGGCACTTCAATGGATAGTCTAGTTGCTTTGCGGTACAAGCGATTCAGGGAGAAGGTTGCAAAAAGTTCCAAGTATGTTGAAGCATGAGATTTACCACCAACACCCGCATCCGCAAAGTTTCACAGTCTTTGCGTGTACTACCAAATTCAAGTTTGGAGAGGAGATGCTGGAGATATGGATCCAACAGAATGGGGCTGGAATGTTCTCAACCACCAAATGCTGACTGTTAAGACTGACATGCTGGCTGCACCTGACGATTTACTGTATTCATTTAGATGCAGCTGCAAAACTGGCTGTGAATCAAAGAGATGCACCTGTAGAAAACATGGGCTCAGCTGCACATCCGCCTGCGAAGACTGTAAGGGTCTCAGTTGCTCGAATTCAATAACGCTCATTGAGGAAGATGACTTGGATAATTGATGCAAGATGAAATTAGTAGAAACCAGGTAACTATGCCATACTATTTCATCTTAGCTTAGCTTAGAAACACACAATACCGTGACTTAATAAAATATAATATATATTGTATCAATATCAATGATGGTATTAGGTAAATTCATGCAAGTGGCATAACACAATACATTTAATTTGTGGAGAATATGTCAATCGTATTCATTTATTACTAAAAAAGTCCAAAAATACCCAGTCACACATATATTACATACCGGTTTTAAAGAAATAAAGAAAAATGGATTTTTCAGGTGAAATGGCCCAAATCTGGTAATAATTATGCAAATTTTACCCTTTCCCCTATTGGAATTTTGGAGGACTTTTGATATGTTATACATGATGGCCCCCTATACACTGGGCGAGGTAAAAAAATTCGGTTGCAATTTGTTCCGGGTTAAAATATTTTTGGCCTAGATTGACTGGACTATTGTGCTTTCCTGGCCTTCAGCTGTTCAGGATCGTGTGGTAAGATGTTGATTGTGTGGTATTCAATGCAGTTTGCTCCATGATTTGGCAGGTTAAACTGCAGCGCTACAGGAATATCTTTGTTGTTTCCGATATCCCCCCGAGATGTTTTGATGCGAATTTGAAATTCTCGCTAGGTTTCATCTACATATAGTTTCTTGTATTTATAACAGGTAATTAAGTAGATTACATTTTTGGTGGTGCAATACGTGCTGACCGCAGCTGACCGCAGCCCTGTATTTTAGTCGTGTGTGCTGAAATATATGTTTGATATCTCGTTTTTTGCAGAAGCAGCAGTTTGTCTTGCTACAGGGTTCAATTGTTAGAAATTGTTCTTCCTTGTATGCCTCTTGTTTTTGGATTTATGTAGTTGTCCCGTAGTTTGTCTTTGAATGAAGGTTTTCTATGGCTATAGAGTGGCTTTCCAGAAACGTATCACAGAGTTTATGGCTGGTGCTGAGCATGATCCGCCAGTGTCTGGTGATGATTTTTTGGATGCACGTTTATTGTGATGGTGAAAGTCACTGATGAACAGGATTCTGTTGTTCTTTCTTTTCTTTTGTTTTGTGCCAAGTAGGGAGACCCTATCCTGGCTTGCTGCTCTGTTGAAGCAGTTTATTAAATTGTCCAGGGGATAACCCTTGTTAACTATGTTAAACAAAAAACCTGATGTACAACAGGTTTTTTGACATAACAAGAATTCTGCGGAATTAAACATCTCGCCTGTCTCCTGTTTACCACTGTGTCCTTGACCTTTGACCGTGTGACCTCAATGTTATCACGCTCCTTCCTAACATTATAGGTAACCATCTATCCAAGCTAAGTTCCAATAGGATTAATGAGCATAGGTCAAATAGCAATGTCAGAATGACCTTGACCTTTGACCTAGTGACCTCATGGTCAGCACACATCTTCCTTATTGGATAGGGAAGCATGTGTCCAAGTTTAGTTCTGGCAGTATGAAGCAATTCTGAAATATAAATGTAAATGATAAATGCAGACTTAACGTTGAAAAAGCAGAGGTCAAATTGCAATGTTAAAATGACCTTTGACCTAGTGACCTCACAATCAGCACACATCTTCCTTATGGGATAGCGAAGCACGTGTCCAAGTTTAGTTCTGGTAGTATGAATCAATTCTGAAATATAAATGTAAATTATTTACCGAATTCAAATACTTAATGTTGAAAAAGCAAATACATGTAGGTTAAATAGCAATGTCAGAATGATCTTGACCTTTGACCTAGTAACCTCACTATCAGCACAGACATTCCTTATGGTATAGGGAAGCATATGTCCAAGCTTAGTTCTAGTAGCATGAAGCAGTCACACCTTGGGTGGAAGCTTGCTCGTAAGGTCTCAAAGATGTATGTTAAATTTTGGGTGAACAGCTAAAATGCAATAACTTTCAGCACCATTGTTTTCAAATTAGACACTTTTGACCTACAAGCGGCCCAATTGAAAAATGTATCAATTATCCAGATAATCTGTGTATTCGGCAAATTTGTCCGTGTTGTTTTTACAAATCTTGGTGATTCATGGGTTAAGAGTTTTGAGGTCAATTTTATGATATACCAAAACAAGGCGTTTCATAATTTTCAGAGTAAAAATATATGTCAATATTAGGATACAATGAAACTAGTGAGATTTCAAGAAGGCTGGGTGGTTTGGCTTTCGTATGTTTAAACGAAAACACATGACGGTCTCACTAATGAAACTGGTTTAATCGAAATACCGGTTTTATGGGCTCGAATGATCAAAAATAATTTGAAATGTGTAAATATACATGTTGTTTTCCGTAGCTACAGTACGTGTATTTAGCGATCTGACAAATGACATAAATTACCATGAAATTAGAACAGTCACTACATATGACTGTTCATTTCGGTACTATCCATCTAAAAGTAGTAATTAAAGTAAATAAAACAAGAGGCCCAAGGGGCCTGTGTCGCTCACCTGGAGCACCATCAATTTTTGTCAAAATTGTTGGTGGGTGGTTTAGCAGTCTTTTAAATGAGTTTGTGGATATTTTTGCAAGTGCAATATGGCCACCAAACACGCTACATTTTGATTGGCCCACGGCGGCCATGTTTTTTGACGGGGCAACTTCCCTTGAAGAAACTTTAATGTCCCTTAGTCCCTAATCATATCTCCCAAATTTTGGCCTGATCCATTCGGCAGTTCTGGAGAAGTCGTTTTCGGGAAAACTAGGTCATCCAAGATGGCTGCCGAACCATTTGGTCAATCAAGTTGTCTTGAAACCTCTTTGCCTAGATGAGGTTTCATAAGTTTTGAATCGATTCCCCAAGCCATTTCGGAGAACGAGATTTTTTTAGACATTTCTAAAAATCGGTTGAAATCCAAGATGGCCAGCGGCCAAATTGGGCGATCGGCTTCGTTTGAACAAAATGAAATCTCTATCCCATAAGGATGGTTCCTGCCAAATATAATTCAAATCGGGCCAGTAGTTCTCGAGAAGACATCTTAAATTTCCCATTGCTTTAGTATGGGAGCTTTTGGCAGGAAAATGATCCAAGATGGCTGCCAAACCGTTTATCCGACAGTTTCGAAAATTGCAAATTTGAGATCAGAATACCCAAAAACCTTTATAAAACGAAAAAAATCCAATATGGCTGCCAAACACACTATATTTTGATTGGTCCACCATGGCCATTCTTTTTGCGAATATCAACTTCTCTTGAACAAGCATTAATCGCCCGTAGTTGCTAATTATATATCATAAATTTCGGCCTGATCGCTTCAGTGGTTCTGGGGAAGAAGTCGTTTTTGTGAAAACTACGTCATCCAAGATAGCTGCTGAACCATTTGGTCAATCAAGTTCCCTTGAACAAACTTGATTCAGCGCTTACCATAGATCATGTTTCGTGAGTTTTGAATTGATCCCTCAAATGGTTTGGGAGGAGAAGATTTTTAAAGACATTTCTAAAAATCGGCCAAAATCCAAGATGGTCGCCGGCCAAACTGGCCAATCGGGTTTGTTGAATATCTATGCCTTAAGGATGCTTCATGCCTAATATAATTGAAATCGGCCCTGTAGTTCTCGAAAAGATATTTTAAATATGCCATTGCTTTAGTATGGGAGCTGTTGGCGAGAAAATGATCCACGATGGCCGCCAAACCGTTTATCTGACAGATTCGAAAATTACAAATTTTAGATCAGAATAGCCAAAACCTATATAAAACCAATTTCAGCCTCAAAATCTATCAAATAAAAATATCCAATATGGCCGCCAAACATGCTATATTTTGATTGGCCCACGGCGGCCATGTTTTTTGACGGATTAACTTCTCTTGAACAAATTTTACTGGCCCTTAGTCTCTAATCATATCTGCCAAATTTCGGTCTGATCCCTTCACCAGTTCTGGAAGTTATATTCGCTAAAACTAGGTCAACCAAGATGGCTGCCAAACTATTTAACCAATTAAGTTCGCTTGAACAAATTTGGTTGAGCTCTTGCCCTAGATCATATTTCATGAGGTTTCCCTTCAATCCTTCAAGCGGTTTCGGAGAAGATTTTTAAAGACGTTTCTAAAAATCGGCCAAAATCCAAGATGGCCACCAGCCTAATTGGCCGATCGGCTTCATTTGAACAAACTTCGATCCCTATGCCCTAAGGATGCTTCCTGCCAAATATAATTGAAATTGGTCCAGCTGTTCTTGAGAAGAAGTCGTTTAAAGGAAAAGTTGACGGACGGACGGACGGTCGCCACGACATAAGCTCACTTGGCCTTTCAGGCCAGGTGAGCTAATAAATAAAGTCTGGCTCGTGTGATGTCATAAAATTAACCACCTAACTACTAAAATGTTAATTTTCAACACTCTTATTAGGTCACTATTTTCTAAAGCGTAGTAAAATCTAACGATAAAAATAAGAGTGAGGTTAGGCTCCTAGTAGAGTCCTTAACTACTCGAGTAGCGCCGATATTGCTAAAGTTCATATTAAAGCACATATGATCTAGTGTAGTAAGTAACGTGGTTGTATTCGAGAACTCTGTATTTAGTAACACTCTCCAATAACGTGCTGGTCCTGCATATGCAGTTGAATGTGATTCAGCACATAGCTAAAGGCTAGTTATTTCCCGGAAATAGTATCTCAAGAATTCTCATGAAACGCTGCGTGTCTGAATGTTTTTCATGAAAATAAGAGATTATCATACATTGAAAACATAAACGTATTGTTTCATGGGAATCTACCTTAAATCTACATAACTCAACACTATAGTCTAGCAGATACACGAACATGCCCCGTAGAACAAAGCTATGTGACTCTTAACTTTTATTAACAAAAAGAAACGTCACGTGATAAAAAAATACTACGATTGACAGGAATTTCATTCATAAAATCAATAGTAATGAATATCCCGGCGTAAGAATTCGTTAACAACCACTCGCATCACATCTGCTTGATATTTGAGAGGCCAAGAGCTTTATTTTACAACTGGCCCGCCGACATAAGAGAACTTAATCATTTCCATTCTCGGTCATTCAAGCAATTTGTTTCATATATGTCTTATTCAGGCCTGGAGTCAAATATGGTTGATCAAATACAAATTACAGGATTTCTATTTCTTTCAAATACAAATAGACCATTCTCAATTTTAACAAATACAATGTATTATCTATCACATATAGACACAAATTATTAAAGCAATGTATATATTTCAATCATGTCACATATATTAAGGGTAGATATGTTAAATGCTTGTTTATCTAATTACTGATTATGTCCGACCAAGCCAAATTTGTGTAATTCAGCTGTTTGTCAAAAATGTTTTTTATGTTAAATAATTTTCATATGCCTATCTGGTCTGGGGAGATAAAAGGGTTAACCCTTTAAAACTTGAATTTGTTTAAGAAAATTTAGATTTTCTCATAGAAAATGTTGATTTGCAGACCAACTGAAGACTATTTTTGAAAGTTTATCACTGGAATGACTGACTCGGTTATTGAGCCAGTCATTCCAGTGGTAAATTTTCAAAAATAGTCTCTTGGTCTGCAAGTGGACATTTCTCAAGACCACTGCAGAAGCCAATGTTCGGCTGATATGAGTGTTAAAGGGTTAAGCATATATCCAACCATTAGTTAGTATTAGATTCAGACAGTAGAATTGCAAGTTAGTTACTTACATACATGTACACTATATATTTTGAATCAATATTCATTCTGAATACTTAGGATCACGCTTTAAGTGAGCAAAATATGAAACATACTTAATATTTTGAGAATAATTTGACTGAAAGCTGTTGCTGACAAAAGCATCAATCACTTTCTGTTAAATTATCTAAATAAGATGTAGTGGATATACTACCCTTACAAGCTGTTGCAAATGTCATACACATGTAGATAGAATGGAATGGTTTATGTATCAAATGTGGAGGTCTTTTGTAATTGTCTCTATTCTATGGATGCATTAACTGAATAAGTAGGCCCTCAAGCAGGTGCTAATTTTCCCATACAGAATATTTTCACTTTATTTAATCCATGTTTTATATCTCGATAGAGTAAATTCCGAGATGATCTTAATAGCGTTTAGATGTTGACAATCGGATAGAAATGAGAGAGACTATTAACCATCTCATCGACAAATTCCTGAAAATTTTTATTCTTTTGAACATAAAAGTTCTTATGATCACTATTTTGAAATTAATTTAACTGAAATCTGTTGCTTCCTAAGGCAGCTATGACTTCCAGTCAAATTAATTGTAAAATATTCAACAGTTTTCTTGTATGGTAGCTTTGAAAATGAGATATGGGGAATTCATTGGTAAAAGGGTTGAATCATGCACTGATTATTTGATGGAATGTTTCTCACAGTAGCAATAACCTGCTGTCAAATTTGTGAAAACTATTCAACAAGCGTCAATAAAATCTCCTGAAATCATTTTTTTTGAAATTCAGAAGGAAAACTTTTAATTGAGAAGTAGTATCTTTCAATTACCTAACATCAAGGTGTATTTTGATTATATTGTATTGATAAGAGTCACTGACCAAGCAGACTTTAAATAGAGTACTGGGGATTTATGCAGAGATGTGAGATCTTACATAATAGCTACAGTAGTGAAGAAAACATTTAAAGTTTAACCTCTGATCTTGAAGCCTGTTATTAACATAGCAGGGCAACAATATAGAGGACAGTTGTTGAATATTTTGAAAATAATTTGACTGAAAGCTGTTGCTACTTTTGGCAGCAATAGCTACCAGTCCAATTAAATCATTGTATTCAATATATCTCTTTTATATGATTCCTTGCAGACAGTTTGTTGTATTGTGTGTGGTATTTAGAGCACAAAGTGTTATTAATCAAAAGTGCTATTGGCAAAGCCACCTGTATCATAGAAGATAGAAAATGATGCCTTGTTCATTCTGTTTCCTTGTTTACAATCACATATAACTTGTATGTAGCTAGTATGCTTAGCCCTTTTCAGTATGTATATATCTTGATGATATTTATTATGTAGATATTTGATCACATTTGACCAAATATGCTGATCAAATACAAATAGTGTTTTGTAAAACGGCAAATACAAATACACAAAATTAGAGTATTTAAATACAAATTTGACCCCAAGCCTGGATTCTTATTTCATGTTGGATCATTTTGTGTTGGTTACAATCTAATGGAAATGATGACAATGTTTTGATTGCGAGTTTATTGCATATATATATATATATATATATATATATATATATATATATATATATATATATATATATATATATATATTTATATATATATATATATATATATATATATAATATATAATATATAATATATATATATATATATATATATATATATATATATATATACATACATATAGCGTGGTTGTTTTTGTTACGCATTTCTGGAATTTTTTGTATCGTGTCAGTGGTGTCTGTTTGGAATACTAATTAAACATAGGTCAAATTCAAATTATAGAGCAGAAATTTTGATTTTCAAACTATTCAATCATACCGTGATATTGCACGGCTTACGTCATCTAAAATTCACTGCTATCAAATCATATTTGCCAAGTGTCGTTCTCGGCCGGTTTGTTGGGATTTCACCAGCACCCTTGTTTTAATAGTCATAGATGCCTGTTGTTTATGGGCGCTATTAGCAAATGTTTACGCACTAGATGATAATAAAGCCAAGTCAAGAACCAACAAGTTCAGGACAGTCACCAGATTTTGTGCTATGACAATATTATGGACGGTTTTTAGGTTTCTTAATTTTCGTATTGGCATTTAAAAGGTCGCCATAAAAGAACGTGAGATCTTTTGAAACCGGTATACCGCCCATCCCCAATGAGACTACTGCTTGCAGACACCAAACTCAGATTACAGGTCAAAACAGGGAAGTCTGCAGATTTTGAGACATCAACCGGCTCTCCACAGTGAGATGGACTATCACCTGATTTGTGTATTTTGTATCAATGATTACTGGTATGTGGTATACCTATGCTCGACCAATCAGCAACCCCTATTATACCCTAATGACCAAATACCGTGGTATTACACATTCTTGTTGTGATATCGTTATCATACCACAACTGCCAATATCGATCAGCTCTAGTACTAAATATCCTAGACGGAAGACAATTAATAAATATTATGAAGATCGTTTATATGTAGAACACTCTAGGACAATCATGACAAAATGGTACACCTCATATATTGTAATGTCTTGTTTTATGTGTAGGGGTCCATCAATTCATAGCCTCTGCCTTTGATGGACTGCCCACCCAACTGTGATGTATATATTCTATACACAGATGATACAAATCTATATAAACAAATAAAAAGTGGTACAGATGTTGAAGAACTACAGGATGACTTGGATGCGCTTCATGAGTGGTCAGAGAAGTGGTTACTTCGATTTCACCCAGACAAATATAAAGTGTTAACAATAGGTGCATCTGATAGCAGCAATGACAAGAAGTATAACTTGTATGATAAAAAGGGGCAAATTGTAGAATTAGAAGGTGTGGACAGTGAAAAAGACATTGGCGTCACAATAGACAACCATTTGACCTTCCGATATCATATGCAAGCTAAAATAAATAAAGCGATGGGAATAATAGCCACCATACGCAGAACATACACATATCTTGATGAAGAGACTTTCACACTGCTGTACGAAGACATAACTTATCACAACATTCTCAGAGTTTTTCATGAATATCTGTTGCTGTGGCATGGCCGAGGAACTTCTGATGTGTAGAATCGAGTGGAAATCTGATCTGCTTGCCAGAACCGAACATGAACATCCATATGTTTAGACTGAAGGAAATTTCAATTTCCCTTTCTCCGAGATCTAACAATACTCACCATTCTGTTACTTCTGATATACAGCTGGCCCTGACAGCTGGCTCTAGGACTATAGACTTAGAAAGCTTTACCACCGGGTACTCGGCTCCCAACTGCCGAGTACCCGTCTACCATGAAGCTCATATTGTTTGCATAGCCACCAAACAAGAGAAACTCATGGCTTGCCTCCGTAGGGCTGGGAGGCTGGGTCCGTAACAGAATGGTGAGCATTGTTAGATCTCGGAGAAAGGGAAATTGAAATTTCCTTCATTCTCCTTCGATCAATACTCACAATTCTATTACTTCTGATATACACCAGATTTGGTCAGTAACCTGGTGGAAACGGGCAAGCCATAACTGCTACCTTTGCCCCTTGGAGAAAGAGCTAGATTTAAACTTGACTAATGGAGACCTAAAAGGACCATCAAGTTAACGGAACTGAATCACATTCGCGTCACTGCCTGCCCCCCCCCCCCCCCCCCCCGTTTTTTTCCTAAGAAAAGGGAGAGAACTCACGAACATGCATCTCGCCTGAAAACACAAATATGCCAAGAGGGTTAACTGCTCTTTGCATATATTAGCTTGGGAATGAGCATGAATATATAAGATGAATGATCATGATATATAGACATAATACAAAACACTCTCAATCCTGAATTACCTCATGATATTTGGATTTCAGACCTGGAGCCTCCAACCATTCACTTGTCCGGCCATCAGTGACACAATCTGGTTCATATCCTCTCGCTCGACCATGTCTGCTTCTTAATTCTTTCTTACAAATGCCAAAAAAGGAAGAAGAGCAGTGTGGTCATATAGCTATCGTCTCAAAACAGCTAAAGCGAGTGGATTGGCGAAGTCTGACACATCCCTCATATAATAATCTGTGAAAGAGGACTCACAGTGCCATTGTGCAACAGCCATGATGTCTGATGTCCTTAAACGGAACACCATTGTAAAGGGCGGAAAAGGTGGTTATTCCTCTAACATCGTGCCCTTGCGCATTGCACTTGGTGCCCAGTCGTAATCTTACGGGTAGTCTGAATGCATTCGACTACCCAACGAGAGATAGAATCCACGGATGTGGCGCCATATGGCTCCTTATGGCAGATCCACAGATGTCTATCATTCGACCGTAACGAGTCTGTCCGTTTTGTACTTAGTCAAAGCACGGACTGGGCACCAGACACTGGCATCACAATCAAACCTACTTAGTTTCGGTATAACGATCGGTTTGCCGGGATATCTCAAAGATTGAATCTTTGACATAAACTCTGCTCTTGGCAGTAGACGCAGACCCTCTATGGAGACAATAAATCAGTCCCTCTCTGCTGAAAGTGCAGGGATCATACTGCGCCTTCTAGCTGAGGAAGCTGCCAATAGAAAGACCGCCTTCAGTGTCAAATGCTTTAGACTAGCCGAACGCAACGGTTCGAAAGGGTGCTTGGCCAGTACATTAAGCACTAAAGATAGACTCCAGGCTGGAATGACTACCGGTTGTCTCGGTCGGAGATAGCTCATTCCCTTCACCATCACACTCAACTGGGCCACCTCTGGACTATCCCTGTTGGCTAGACAAGGGATAACTGATGCCAAAGCTGACTTGTATCCAGCAATTGTGACAGGAGCTAGTCCTGAAAAGAACAGCTCACAGAGAAAGTCTGCTATTTGCTGAATAGTGGAATGAAAGGTAACCATACCCTTTCCCTCACACCAGTCTGCAAATCCGTTAACCTTGTTGTTATACGACTTGAAGGTTGACCTCCCTCTCGCTGCTGCGATGAAATCTGCGGCATGTCGAGAAAAGCCCTCCGATGTGGAACGTTGTTTGACAACAACCACGCAGTCAATAACATTTGGGGACGCTCGTGTAGGAAGCGTCCCTTGGCCTGGGAGACTATGTTCGGAATCTCGGGTAACTGCACTGGATTTTCCACCCGCAGACCTCGAAGATCTGTGAACCACGCCCTGCTGGGTCAAATGGCGCTATAGCAGGACCAGGCACGGTTCCTCCCTGATCTTCACCAATATCTTCGGTAGAAGAATGGCGGGTGGGTACACGTAAGCGTGCATCCCTCTCCAGCTTAACGCCAGAGCATCTGTATCGACGGCATTAGGATCTGTAATCGGCGAGACATAAGTCATGATTTGAGCATTTTCCCGTGTGGCGAACAAGTCCACGTTGGTTTTGCCCCAATGCTCGAAGATCCTGTGAAGAACTGGAGGGTTGAGAGACCATTCTGTTGGCAGAATTCTCTGTCTGCGAGACAAAACACCTGCCAGAATGTTCAATCGCTCAGGAATATGAGCTGCTTTAAAAACAACCGAGTAATTCCTGCACCATTGAATCAAGTGCCACACCCTGATGCACAGAGTGGGCGACCTGGTCCCGCCTTGGCGATTTATATATGATACTACTGTCGAATTGTCCGACCGTATCAATATCACCTTGCCCCTGATCATCGGAAGGAACTCTTCCAACGCCAGTTCCACTGCCATCATTTCCAACAGATTGATATGCAGCTGACTCTCCGGGAGAGTCCATGGGCCCGAGACCTGGTGTTCTCCCAGGCAGGCACCCCACCCCTCCAGCGATGCATCCGTGTAGACGGACAGCTGGGGGTGGGGTAGGTGCAGTGAAACCCCTATTAGGAGATTCTGACGCTGTTTCCACCATAGAAGATGCGATATTATCGGCTCCAAAACTGGCACCAGTTTTGACAGGGGTTCTGTTCTCTGTTTCCACAGAGACATCAGATACAACTGGATAGGTCTTCGCATTAGAGCAGCGTACGGGATAACCTGCTCCATGGAGACCATCATGCCCAGCATCTGAAGGAACCGCCTCGCCTGAATGTGGTTTCCAACTCGAAAACTCCTGAGGATGGCTAACAGAGACACCACTCTGGGCTCTGACGGGTAAACCCTGCCCTCCTCGAGGTCGAATCGCATCCCCAAATAAACGAAATGTTGAGTGGGCGTCAACTCGGATTTCTCCTCGTTGAGTATCCAGCCTAGATCTGAAAGTAACTTCAGAGTCAGAGCAGTATCCACGTTCAACCTGGCTGCCGAGTCTGCCTTGAGCAGCCAGTCGTCTATGTAGGTGTGTAGCGCCACGTTCTCTTTTCTGAGAAACGCTGTCACCGCAAGGACCACTCTTGTGAAAACCCTCGGAGCTGTCGACAGGCCAAACGGGAGAACTGTAAACTCCCATACTTGATTCTGAAACGCAAATCTCAGAAACCTGTGCCAACTCCGATTCATCGGAATGTGGAAATATGCATCTTTCAGATCGATCGATACACACCACATTCCTTTCCTCAATCCCGCCATTACCGACCTCGGCGTTTCCATCTGGAACCGAGGCGTATGGATAAACCAATTCAATGGCCTGAGACCGAGTACGGGTCTCCATCCCCCTGTGCTCTTGGGGACAAGGAACATGTTTGAATAGAAGCCTGGAGTGTTCCGGTTTGCTGGTTTATTGCTCCCTTCAGAAGCAAACCTGACACTTCGTTTTTAATAGCTTCTAACTTGTCTGGTCCCGTTGAACAGGTGTCCAGACAGGTGCCAAAGACAGATTCTGTGGTGGAAAGTCCCACCACTCTGGTATGTACCCCTGGGATAACCATCCCAGGACCAGACTGTCTGACGTCACACCTCTCCAAACCTCGACGAAAACGCATGAGCCTTCCACCCACTATAGACGCCTCAACGCCTAATGGGGGTGTTTGGCTCGCATATCCGCTCCCCCCTCTCTTGACGAGAGAGAACCATATTGGTCTTGGCTTGGCCGGTCTAACTGGCACCGCTGTTCCTGTCGCACAGGTGCAGTCCAGGCAGATGTGAAGGGAGCCCTCGTACCCTCGGGTACGATCCGCTCCCTTCTGTCCACCTTTGAGGACTTACCCCTCCCCTTCCCGCCGCTCGGGCGATCAGGTCCAACATTGAGGAGGGTAGAGGCCCCCCACAACCTTCTTGGCTTTCTTCGCCGAGGCGGCTGAGAAAACCCAGCAGAAAACAGAAGCAGCACCATGCTTTAGGCTTTCACCTTGCTTTTTCTCTGTTTCTTGAAGGTTGCCCGGTCAGCAGCCTGACTAAAGTCAGATAAACCACCAACCGATTCTGCACAATGCTGGCCGTGTCCTCCAAGATGGCCAGCCGCTGGCCACCAAAGATGCTAAGGCCTGTCATGGGCATCCCAAGAAGACGCTCCCTGACGGCAGTAGCTGGACCATCTGCCTCCTGGACATAGTCACACGCGCCTGCACCCTTGCCAATGCGTCCATAGACAGCACCAGGCCGTCATTAATGCACGAAAGCGCCACAGGGTGGCCTGCCCCCACCTCAGCCCACACCGACTGAAGAAGATGATAAAAGTGGTTGACAGCACTCAGTGCTGTCCTCACACCCCCATCACACAGGGACAGGACTTCATTATGGTGTACCTGAGCTTTGTCCACCAGTGCCGGGCCACCCGCTCCCGCACTCTGGACACCCAGTACCCATCCTCGGTGACTGACGGGACACCACCATACCTGTCGTATCCGCCCCCCCCACCCACCCGTGGAATACGACCCCTCGCCCGCACCTCCCTGGAGGCCGCAAGAAGCTGGCCCTTGTTCATGCGTTGTTTGCTATAAATAGCATCAAGCAACACCATAAACCATGGATCCAGTCCAACAGTATGGATCAGGGCTGCGGGCAAGATCCACGTCCTAATCGATGCAACCGATGGACGGGGTACATCCTCCTTGGCCGTGGTCGAAACCACAGACGGGTCCACCCTGGCTAGCCAAGCCAGAGCCTCAGACCAATCCATCTCCGAGGGGGACACTCCTGTGAACACGTCACTCGTTGACATGTTCACGGCCCTACCAGCAATGGCCTCCCGGCTAGGAGCCATTGCTGATATGCCAGGAACTCCGGTACCGTACGGTTCCGCCGCCACCCCATGGAGTAGGCCTGCACGGAAAACCGTGCAGACCCGTAAAGGTTGAGGAACCGTGGCCAAACACGGGCACCAACAGCACCGCTGGACCAGGCAAGATAGGTGAGTACAATGCCTGGCCGGCCACACCCATCACCGTGTTGGTTGGCGGCAAACCAACCATCACGGAACCGGTGCCCGGTACCGGAGTGGCCTCAACCACGGGCGGAGCCGCTGCCCTGGCTGTAGATGGCCGCAGAGAGACAGAACCCATCAGGCCGGAGCCCGAGGGGACTGCCAGGGGGCCGTACGAGACGGCTCCCTCGGTGGCCAGTCCAGAACCCTGTCCAAGGACAGGGTCCGAGTCAAACATGGGGAGAGACTGCCCTACAACTTTTGGCAGCAGGGACGACACCAGCATGGGCAGAACTAGGGCTGCGCGATATACCGATACCATATTTAAAACCGATATCCCGCACTGACGGTTTCATAACCGATTATAAAAAATAAATATCGAAAAACCGAATATGAACATATTTTCGGTTTTTCGTATCAGGATTGTTAAAAATAAAAGATACTAACGAGCATGAAAAACGTAATGAATAATAATGGCCAGACTTTCCATTAAGCTACGTTCGGGCCAACTAATAATTGAACGTGGCCCCAATTGCGCATGTTGTGTAACTCCATGTAACTCGCTGTACGCTGAGAGAAATCAAGCAGCGAATTAATTAAATAAATATCCACTCGTCTTTTCTCTGATAGTCTCAGATAAATTTGCAATATAAAACACAATACTAACGCGGGAATTTGTCATTGAAATTTGTATCAGGGAAAACATTTCTAAACAACGGCATCCATTTTATTTACGTCACCGGCTAATTAGCATAATGCAGTCGTCCCAAAACTAAATCGCCCGAATGGATAAAAATCTCGCCAATAAATATAATGCTGAATACATTTTGCTGATTAGGATATAATTTTAAATAAAATTATTACTCAAACCGTTATCTTCTATACACAATATCATATTAACTTATGAAATTCGCGTTCGCAATATTATAGTTAATATTTTCTTCAATGCATGATTTCGTCCTTGGGCCGAATTGGAAACGAAAGAAGAAAGGGAGATAATTACATCATAATTAATTACAATCACGTGATTAGGCTACGTCTTTTCGCAACCTGTTTTACTGATTTATGATTAATTTTGACAAAATAAACTATGTTTCTTTAACTGTGCTTAATATTTAGGCGGTCTAATTAATAATTTCACTCCCGCGGTGATGGATATTATAAGGTGTATTAAGCTTTAAAGGCGTAAAACGTTACGACTGTATCAGGGCGTGAAAATACGTTCTGTTTTCGTGCTATTTTTTATCATTTAAATTTTTTGTTTCATGTCCATAAAACCGATATTCGGTTAAAACCGATATGAAAAGTCATATCGAAACCGATATGGCTGTAAGCCAAACCGCGCAGCCCTAGGCAGAACGCTATGCAAGACACCTTGCCTAGCCGGACCAAACCACGCCGGCGGTGTCATCTCCGCCTGCAGACGTGGAACGCCCCCACAGGCCGAAACGGACGCTCCACGATTTACTTTCGGACCACCTGACCCCGTGTCAGACCCTGCCAAGTCCTTCTGGCAAGGAACTTAAGCATCATATCGACCAACCACACAGCGCAAACGTTACACCTACTGTCAAGACTACACTTAGTACAGTGGAAACAGACATGGTCCTTGCATAGATCCCGTACGATATGTGGCACTCGACACATGATGGCGGGCTGGCTTGGCCTATAAAAAGCCAAACCTACAATAAGCCAGCGGAACGAAACAAAAATGGAAGGCAGACAATTAATTTTCAAATATTTTGACGATAAATTAACTGTCACCCTCCCGCACCCCACCCTGCAACGTTACAGCAAAGATCGCATTGATTATGATGACAAGAACGAAGCGGGCAATAATACACCCATACACTGATCCTCAAGGATGTATAACGGAACCAGGAATCGTATCGCATAGCATTCGGAGTAAATTTACTAATAAATTTAAATTATACTCCTAACGAATGCCAAAACGATATGTGAAGAAACAACAAAATGTAAACAAACTGCTGTAGCACACGTAAAACCGCAGACCACACATCTAAATCAAGAATTTTGAAACCACTGATCATTGCAAACAGATCGTGATAACACGCAAAAGTTTTTCTGGTACCAATTAAAGTACGCAGCACCCAGAATCATATGCGCGAATTAATGAAACATTTTCTTCACATAAACATCTGAGAAACATGGGTGTGACGACACCCGCTCGGATCTTACGGAGAACGACGTCAGCCGATAATCGTGTCAAAACACTGATAAGCCAACACCCAATTTCATATCTGCCGATCGCCTGTTGGGGATTTAAAGGAAGGCGATCATCTGGCATATTTCGTTGTTAACACACGTCCCAGATTCTTTGGGGTTAGAAATTGGAACATGCGACACAGACGAAATTTTAGAGACCTAAGTCTTTTAACTATGGAATAACATGGAAATATACGACCTGGTTATCATCGGAAGCATCCATATTAAT